>JAWZYV010000733.1:0-19121 GCA_038373885.1 Cheiracanthium punctorium | reverse complement strand
GGGGAATTATGAAATAATTGGTTTTGATTTATATTATTTATGTATTGGCCTGCACAAAAATATTTCTTTACCCCTTTTCACAAAAAAAGAAATCAATCAATATAAAGTAGTTTCCATTTTAGAAATATTTTATTCCTTTTCTGGGGGGAGGGGAAAGAATAGAAAAATAGGTATTCTCTTAAATTTCCAAACATGATATGTACATTAACAGAGATTATCAGCAGATATATTTATATTTTTGATTTACCCAACAATTAGTTTATTTATTTATTTATTTATTTATTTATTTATTTATTTGGTTTTCAATTAAAGGATAGCTATTGCTCTTTTAACTTATTTTCGTGTTTCATAATTCTTGTATTTGTTCGTATAAATGACTGAAATTTAATTTCAAATAATTTCTTTTCGATAACAATTCAATCCTGTTCATTTCTTATTTATTTAAAATTTAAAAAAAAGACTTGTTAATTGTAATAAAGTTGAAAAGAAAGTTTGAATAAATTATGCTTAAAATAAAACCTATTTAAAAATCAAAATTATTAGTATTCTTTTGATTTTATATAAATATCTTATCATGAACTATTTTTATTGTTTTGTTAATACTGTTGTAAGTGAAAGTTGTTCTGAAATGTACCATAGGTAAAAAATAAGCTTTCAGGGATTTTTTATTTCAGCAGGAGAAAAGGTAACATTGAACATATCAAATATTTCTGCACACTGTTGAGTAATGTGGATGTCCGAAACTCTTATTTCTATTCTTGTTTGATCACAGATTACCTCAAATGAAGTTATAGTACTGCAGACAAAGAAAATTCTTATAAATCTCCTGCTGATGGATTTTACATAGCTCAATGGCTATACAGATCACCTCCAAGCATTTTGAAACTTTCACTTCTATTCCTGTTACGTTTTGACTAACCAAACAAAACATAAACTGTTAACGAATTCTGTAACTAAATAGATCTAGAGGTTATGGAGGTTTGTTTTAGTAACCATGTGGAACTCTTGGGGGTACCTTTTAGTGATGCCATCATCTGATTATTAAAATGAAACTCTGTACTCCTTCTTAATCTGTTTAATTTCAGAATAGGCTGTTATTTTAAATACTGTATGTTTTGTGTCAACAGTCCACATTTCACTCACTGGAATGAAAGCAAGAATCTAAAAATGCATGGGGTCAGATATTACTTGTACCATTGAGCTACGTAAAATTTATTTTCCAGCTGTTATGGATCATTCTGAACATGACAATAATCCAAGAAAGCCCAGAAATAGATATCTAAGAAGTTCTGGATATGAAATAAGTATCAATTTCTGATCTTTGGATATTTTGAATATGAAATAGATAGCCATTTTTGGGATATTCTGGATCTTTAAGATCTTCTGGAAGTTTAATTATTATAACTATGCTACATATATACAGATACCTGTATATTATAGATGTTATTTACTCATTAGAGAGATCACACCTCAAATTTCTAATAGAGAAATCTATTTTATGTTGGACTTCTAATAGATATACCCAATATCCAGCTATGATGTATTAAAGATTGCCTATGGACAAACTTGGGGGGGGGGGAGGTAAATGCGGCAAAAATATTTACTTGTACGATATGAAGAATATTTTCAAGGCGCTCGATATTGCAGATACATTTTAAATATATTTAATTTAAATTCAATAGCAGCAAAGTTTTATAATTTTTACAATATAAAGGTTAAATATCAACTTTCTACTTTTTACCAATACTAGCTTTATTCCCAGTGTAATATTGAGTAAATATTAACCAAAAAAATTAAAAATGGTATAAAGTTATGTTAAAGTAATTACTTATCCATATTGAATATATTTCCAATGTATATCAAATACTATAAATGCATTTTAAATATATCTGAGGCAAATATTAACTTTGCTACTTTGTACGAAGTTACATTTGATACATTTGACGAAGTTACAGTTGATCTTTGTTTTCAATTTTTTTAACAATATTGAGTTAACATTAAAAAATTTATCAATTGAGGACTACTTCAAAAATATTTCCAATACAACCCTATATTAAGAATATATTTTTTTGTATATTAAATTCAGTGGAAAAGGTATATTAGTATAGTCATACTGAAAGTATAATGTTATTTTGAGAATTTATCAGACCTAAATGCTAATTTTTACCAATATTGGAAACTGTTTATTCTCAATGTGTTCACTTACTACTTTGTAATATTATTGGTTTTTGATATCAATGTTTTCACAATATTGAGTTAATATTTAAAAGTTCATTGGTAGTGAGACTGCTTCAGAAATATTCTGAATTAATTAATATATCAATACACACTTCATATGTTAATTAAAATTTTACAAATAATAATAACATTTTGAGCATATATCAGGGCTAAACTCTAGTTTTTACCAATACTGGAAGTGGTCTTTACTCTCAAAGTATTCACATATATGTAAATTTTAATAATTAAAAGTAATTAGTACTTAATAATATTGGAAATATTTCTAATATACACTCAATATTATTGATAAATTTCAAATACTTTAAGATGATTCAATAGTATTAAAATTTGACTTCAAATGGGCAAAATATTAAATTTATAATATTGGATTTTATTTTCAATGAATTCACAAGATTGGATAAATATTGATGCTATATAGAAAATATCTTTTAATGTTTGCCAAATATTTAAAAAATAATAATAATCAATGCTGTTACCAGATACATTCATATATATATATATATATATATATATATATATATATATAAGGAATTATTTTAATTTTCCCAAAATAGTGATAGCCAGAAGCAAGGCATATGCAAGGAATAAATCCAGGGCCGTACCCAGACAAAAATTTCAGGCAGGGTCCAAACCATGGAAAAGGCGAAATTTTTCACAAAAAGACGTCATTATTATTATTTTATTAACAAAAATCAATTTTTTTGGGAGGGGGGAGGGTCCGGACCCCTGGATACGGTCTCGAATAATCACCCTATAAAAAGTGGCGGTCACTCTTAAAAAGGGTCATAGCTCACTCTTGATCAGAGCGCTCCACTCTTTAAGGGATGGCGTGCTGTCACCCTTTCCTTAGAGTGAGGCACTCTTTCCCGGAGTGGGTTTTTGAATTCTCACTCCTAGTCCAGAGTCAGAAATGTCACTCTTCAGAATAGTGATTTCTCACTCTATGGAGGTTGGCTGATTTTTGTCACGAAGGTAGGGTGATATATCACTCCTCAGCACTGGTTTTTCACTCTTGATTATTAAGAGAGTACTTACAAATCGTAATCAGTTTTAGATGAAAATTCTTCAATGGTAGGTTTTTGAATGAGAAAATTATCATTGATATCAACATTTGGCTGAAATATTAGGTGAGTATTCGCAGAAGTAGTGTTTCCAGGCGTCCGGATAAAGCCGGACATAGTTAGGCTTTTTGATTGCGTCTCCGGCCAAACTTAACTGTGTCCCGCTTTTGTTAGGCTTTTTACTGGTGACTTTGGCTGATTAGTAATAAAGTACTAGAACCGATTTGGCATTCGATGTTATTTATATTTGATTAGAATTTAACAATATTCATGGTAATAATCAAAAGAGATTGATTTTACGTACAATTTTTTTTTTTTTTTTTTTTGTACCTATTAATACTGCGACAAAATCCTCAATATTGTAGACTGTCCGGCCTTTTTACCCAAATGTCCGGCCAAACTGGATGTTCTGTCTGGCTAATTGGTTTGGCGACCTGGCAACCCTACGCAGAAGTATTTTTGTTTCTGTTTTCTGTTCTCATAAGCTATAATGTGCAGTACACTATAAATTTCCTGTAAAATGCTTTACGTTGCATAACGTTTTTATGTTATAAATTGAAAAGTGCGAAAAATGTTGCTCCATCCTTGTTTAACAAAATTAGACTTTTCCACATTTTGTCAATTCTGTACTTCCAGAATTGTGCATGTCTCCATCAAAGTGATCGTTACCCTTTTCTTTAGACTGCGCAGTAGATGACGTAGCACCGTTCCTTCAGCAGAAAATAAAATAGATATTTCTACGTAAATTAAAAAAATTAAACTCCTGTGTTCATTGTTAAAATATTATCTTTTATTATAATACTTATGCGATTCATTTTATTATATTTTAAATGCATAAGGCTATAAATTTTATCATTTCACATCAACCCTCCATCCTCTTCCGCCGGATATATCGCGCATTTTCCTTGTCTCCTGATAAGCGCGATATAACGAGGGGATACTACGATTTTAGCTAGCTTTTCTAAAAAAGTTTCGCCAACGCAGTAATGCACCTCTTCCTGGTAACCCGGTAATTTTTCCAAGTGTTCGACCCCCGGATTTTCTGGTGTCGTCCCAGAACCCGCGGTAACCCCAAAGTGGGGTGGAAAATGGTGGGGATGAGCAGAGAGAGAGAATATTCTCTCTCCTTCAAGATCGGTAACGAGATCGTGGGATTGCAGAATTCAACTGAGCGATAGTCCCTCATCCCCCCCCCCACACACACACACTTGCTTTTACACTCTCTTATCAGTTCTATAAGAACCCGTTCAAAATACAAAAGCGAAATGGGATGGGAGAATGGTTCAATATGAACCAAACTTTTTTGGGGGAATTTTAAATCATACTCATTCTTATGAAAAGAAAATTAATGAATATACAATGAAAAATATTATAAGAATTTTTTTTATCAACAAATAATGTCCCCCATCCCTCCCCCCCCCAAAAAAAAAAGAAAGAAAAAACCTCGATTGTAGTCCGCTTTAATAATAAATACTCTAAGGAGACAATTTGATACAAATACATATGAATTATTAATGTAAGTAGAAATTACATTTTTAGAGAGATTAATTAAAAGGTTTTTGCAGATATCGTATAGCGAAAAGTTTTTTCAAGAATGTATTTTCCTTGGAATAAACTATAAATTTTGACTTCCTTTAACTGTACACAAACTTCAAAACAAAATACTGATTACGATAAGTTTCATCAAATGAATTATGCATTTAAAATAAATGCTTGAATTCAAACTTATACCCGGAATAAACTTGCATTTCTTAACATTTTTTATTTAAACATTTTTATTTTATTTTGGTGATTTCAAAGTTAAATTCATAAATAAAGTGAATTGCAGAAACTTTGAAAAGTGCTGGAAGAAAACAAGATGTTGATGGGTGATTTCTTTTCCTCTTCTGCAATAAAGAAACAATATCACCGAAATTATTTAATATTGTTGTTTTGTTCAGGCAGAGCATTCTAGGGCTATCTTCCAAAGAGGAAAATGTATTGAGCGAGCACTTTTTAAGGAGGCCTAACGAGTATCTATGTTACATCTGGGGAAAAAACTCCCAAAACTCCAGATCGACAACTGCGCAGTAAGCCGGAACGCTGGGCCTTCATGCTTCATCCATCTGAAAATGTTCATCAATTATTTAATTGTTAATATTTTATAATGCATTTTACAAATTTAACAGTGCTTTATTGGATGTATCAAGTTGCGCTGTTTTTAAAGCTCGTGATGTAAATATTTAAATAGTTTTAATATTTTAAATCAATAAAGTTTTAATGTAGTATCTCTGATCGGATCACTTTTTTTTTCAACACAAGGAATCCCTGAGAATTTTAAATGATGAAAAATCAGCAAATCCGTGAGATATTTTTTTACATAGTTGGTTGTGGAATGTATAAGTACTTTTGTTTCTGCAATTCATAGAAATACATCAAGTGAGCAGAAATTTTATAGGACAGGAAGAATTATAATTTCAGAATTTTAGAATACTGGAAAACGAAATTTTTTATTCACCAAAGCAATATTCCGTTAGATTTTCAGAGAAATAGTACATGCTTATTAAATACTTATATTGTTAAATATAGTATTCTGAAAGATTGAAATTTGTTCGGTTATTCAAAATTTTCTTTTCTTTTTTTTTTGTCTTTTTTTGTGCGTGTGTTTGTGTAGTAATTTCGATTTCTCATTCATTTTTTTAGAATTTAACAAACGAAAGAATCAATGCCCAAAATAGTTAAAACATCATTACTGTTATACAACTTTTTGTAGCATTAAATAATTATTTATATATATAAATTTTTCTTTTGGCATACATACTCAGTCTAAGTTAGTCTCTCAGTCTATATTTTAAATATACATATAGTTATAATTCGAAAATAGCAAGAATAACCTGATATACTGCAAAAATAATAAATGAATAATGCACAAAAAATATCACCCTTAATTTAAATCAGTTTTATCAATCTCTCGTGCGTTTTGTGAGCAACTTTTTATTTGGTTTGTTTCATTTTGTTCTAAATAAGGAAATATTTTTAAACAAGCGGTGGATACCGCTATAAATGTTTTTCTATCTTATTTTTCCACAAGACTATCACCTATCCTCAAATAGGGTAGACGATATAATAGATATAGATCATTCATTATAAGAACTGTTGAGGATACAAATATATGTAGGTGTTATTTTCTTAAGTAAAATAAAAATTGGATTATTGTTTTCAATAGTTTGTACACATTTTCGTAACACTGCTAAGGCTTTGAGATTTTGGGCTGGATTTCACACAGACATCTATATAAATAAAATTAGACTTTTGTCTGTACATTTCTTGGAATTCAAAAATTTTGCGATTTCTATCCGTTTCAAGCACCCGGGAATCCGATGCGACCCTCAAAAAAAAGTTTGTCTGTCATTCTGTCCGTGACGCTTTTTTTGTTTAAGCATCACGTAAAAACGACTGAAGCGAATGATATGAAATTTGGTGTCATGATAGGTGGTCACTCAACTTAAAACATAGGCGTCGAATTTTTAAAAAATCTTGATTGGATTTTGAGATTTTGCGAAAATCCTTTCAAACTGCGTAAATTTGTGTTCAAGCATCACGCAAAAACAACTGAAGCGAATGATATGAAATTGGGTGTCATGATAGGTAGTCACTCAACTTAAAACATAGGCGTCGAACTTTTAAAAAATCTTGATTGGATTTTGAGATTTTGCGAAAATCCTTTCAAACTGCGTAAATTTGTGTTCAAGCATCACGCAAAAACAACTGAAGCGAATGATATGAAATTGGGTGTCATGATAGGTGGTCACTCAACTTAAAACATAGGCGTCCAATTTTTAAAAAATCTTGATTGGATTTTGAGATTTTGCGAAAATCGTTTCAATTTGCGTAAATTTGTGTTCAAGCATCACGTAAGAACGACTGAAGCGAATGATATGAAATTGGGTGTCATGATAGGTGGTCACTCAACTTAAAACATAGGCGTCGAACTTTAAAAAAATCTTGATTGGATTTTGAGATTTTGCGAAAATCCTTTCAAACTGCGTAAATTTGTGTTCAAGCATCACGCAAAAACAACTGAAGCGAATGATATGAAATTGGGTGTCATGATAGGTGGTCACTCAACTTAAAACATAGGCGTCCAATTTTTAAAAAATCTTGATTGGATTTTGAGATTTTGCGAAAATCCTTTCAAACTGCGTAAATTTGTGTTCAAGCATCACGTAAGAACGACTGAAGCGAATGATATGAAATTGGGTGTCATGATAGGTGGTCACTCAACTTAAAACATAGGCGTCCAATTTTTAAAAAATCTTGATTGGATTTTGAGATTTTGCGAAAATCGTTTCAAACTGCGTAAATTTGTGTTCAAGCATCACGCAAAAACGACTGAAGCGAATGATATGAAATTGGGTGTCATGATAGGTGGTCACTCAACTTAAAACATAAGCGTCCAATTTAAAAAAAATTCTGATTGGATTTTGAGATTTTGCAAAAATCCTTTCAAACTGCGTAAATTTGTGTTCAAGCATCACGTAAAAACGACTGAAGCGAATGATATGAAATTGAGTGACATGATAGGTGGTCACTCAACTTAAAACATAGGCGTCGAACTTTAAAAAAATCTTGATTGGATTTTGAGATTTTGCGAAAATCGTTTCAATTTGCGTAAATTTGTGTTCAAGTATCACGCAAAAACGACTGAAGCGAATGATATGAAATTGGGTGTCATGATAGGTGGTCACTCAACTTAAAACATAAGCGTCCAATTTTAAAAAAATTCTGATTGGATTTTGAGATTTTGCGAAAATCCTTTCAAACTGCTTAAATTTGTGTTCAAGCATCACGTAATAACTGCAAAGGTGAAAACATGATATATGGTGAAATGATAGGTGGTCACTCACCTTAAACTATAAGCATCTAATTAAAAAAAATCCATCAGATTTCGAGATTTTGTGAAAATCGTTTAAAACTGAGTGAATCTTTGTTCCCGTATTACGTAATAACGACTAAAGCGAATGACATGAAATTTGGTCACACGATAGATGGTTGCTCAACATAAACTATAGGAGTCCAATTTTTTAAACATTTTTTTTAGATTTTTAGATTTTGTGAAAATTCTCTCAAAATACGTTTATATTTCTTCAAACATCACGTAATAACGCCTAATACGAATGATACGAAATTGAGTGATATGATAGGTAGTTGCTAATCTTAATTTATAGGCATTGAGAGAGAGAGAGAATTTTTAAAATATTTTGCTTACATTTTGAGATTTTTCGAAAATCGTTTTAAAATGCTGAAAATTTGTTCCAGCATCACGAAATAAAGACTGCAGGGAATGAAACGAATTTGGGTGACAGGATAGGTTGTCCCTCAACTTAAATTCTAGGCTTCAAATTTTTCAAAAATGTTGATTAAATTTTGAGATTTTGCGAAAATTATTTCAATATGCGTAAATATTCGTTCGCGCATCACATAATTACGACTAAAGCGAATGAAATGATATTACTTAGTTACTCTCTAACCTGTAATAGTTTAACAATACATGAAAATTATAACTTCGCTTTCTTTACTTTGGCAGCATACTACATCCATTCTGTGTACTCCTACAATGCTGACGAAAGTTCTTGCTTTTTGGAAATTTTCATTCACTAACCCGTCGAGGACGGGTACTTCAGCTAGTGAAATATATAACTCTTGATATTGTTTGGTATCCTATGTTTTCAGAGGTAGGATATCACTTTATTACGGAAATATCATAGCCAATCCCTCAATATAATAATATACCCCCTCCCCCTTTTTTTATTGCACGCTGTTGGTGGTGCCTGATGAAGATGTGATGCATATTCTACAGCTTACGAAATATTGCAACAATAAATTAAAGCTGTTGTGAACTAATAGTATTTAAATATATGTAAAAAATACATGTGTTGCATATTTTACAGCTTACGAAATATTGTAACAATAGATTAAAGCTGTTGTGAGCCAATAGTATTTAAATATATGCTAAATTATGTCGCATACTTTTATGTCGCACTTTTGTGACAGATTTTTCGGACAATTTTCAATAAAGCGGTTGAGAGATAAAATGACATAGTCATTAATATATATTTGCTATATAAGATTTGTTTTTCAAGTAGTTAATATAAATTTAAAGTGTAGGTGTGAATATTATTTAAATTGTTTCAAACTGTGTAAAAATTTCTATTAAAAAAAAAAAAAAAAAAAAAAAAAAAGGTATTGAGAATGATTTTTTAAATAATTTTTCTGTTTAAAAATACTACAGATTCAATGATAAATTTTGTTGAATCAAAAATTTTAATCAAAAGCCATTAAGAGAACAAGTGAATTAAATTTCATTAAAATCCGAGATAGTGATTGTCGAATTTGGGTTTTTGCTGTTGAATTGACAGGGAATGGACCTGCTACTTTGATCACTATTTAAAACGGACTTTAGAGACGCGGACTTTTTTTTTTTTTTTTTTTTTTTTTTTTTTAGTTTAGACTATTTAAAAACGGACTTTAGGTCAGAGTAAATGTGTTAGACCTTTTTTTTTTTTTTTACTTAGTCCGTCAAGTCTCTTATATGGAGTTCCTTTTCAGACATAGCTAATTAAATATTGACACTTTTGTGTAGTTCAACTTAAAATATGTTTAATTTTACTTAATTTGTTCATTTATCAATTGACCATACCATTTAATAATAACAATGAGAAAATTATTAACATTTTAAAAAAGCTAGAAAGCTTGCATGTGAGCAGTCTATAAACTTACATTTGTCAATGTAATTGAATTCCATCAATATAACTGAATGTTACACAGAATAAATTAATTACATGGAAAGAAAAACTATGCTAAAGATAAGTGTTTCAGTGTTTTTAAAAATGTTTTTCTTTCTTATTTACATAATTTCATGTCACTTGATTTTGAATAAAAAAAAAACAAAACTTTATCAAAAGCTAAAGGGCAATGGGGCGTTTCGGACGGCCATCAGGCTACTGGAAAAATTATCTGAATGGCAATTTTCAATAGAGATAAATACAGAATACACTAAAGTACCTATGTTAACGCTCTTTTGGACGCCCACTTGTTTCTAACATTTTGTTTTTTATTCATGCCCCCCCCCCTTATCTTCTAAATATACAAACCCATTCAATATTGTGCGCTTTTTTTCCGTGATTCATTTTCGACTATAGTTTACATTGGTTTCAAAAACTGAATACACTGATGGGTAGTTTAAGTAATAAATGAAATATTGAGACTTAATAAAAGATTTATATTTAAATTTCTGTAAAGATATGAATTAAGTTTGAAGGAGGAGAAGGTGTATCAAGGTAGCTCTGTAAATATCTATGAAAATGGCTATTTTCATGATTTTTTTTCACGTTTCCCACTCATGATAGAAATGCAACTTCTATTTAAAAAAATCAAGTCAATTTTTAACTTTATCTGCTAATTTTTTCAAATCAATACTGATAAAGTTTCATTCTTGAATAAATTTTTAATTTGATGTTCCCAGTTAGGAACATTGGACTGTAAAAGTTTAAAAGAATCAAGTAAAAACAAAAAAATTGAGAATGTCCACTCATAAGACGTATTAACATTATTATAACAACCAGACCTAAAGAACATTCAGTAAAAATCTTAAAAATGCAATATTTTTAAAGGTCTTTTGAAATGAAAGATGAATCAGAATAATTTGTCATGCAATTTCTGTGCTTCTCAAAGTGTTTTCTTAAACTTACTCAGTATATACCTATTGGCTTGTCCGAGAGTAGAGCTTGTATAGTAACATTGTGTATCGCACTAAACTAAGTTTGTTTTTGAAATTTGTATAGAACTTTATCATGAAAAGTCTTAAATTCTCTCATAACGAAATATTTAATATAATGGGCACCGTTAATAACATTTTTCAAGAAACAGTAACTAAAAAAAAAAAAAAAAATGAAGGAAAAATCAGTAAAAATCAACATTGGGGGTGTCTGTTCTTGGAGAGGATGCCTTGAGCGAGGTCACTTTTAAGGGGTTCTAACGCGCATTCACGTTATATTTCGAGAAAACCGCCCAAAAATGTAGGCCGTCAGATCGACACCCGCGAGTAGACAAGAACCTTGGTTCTTTACGCTTCATGCATCTACCATATTGACTGTGCTATCCACTCGCCCATATGGCAGGACCGTTACAGAATAAAACCTGCCTTAAGTAAACCCTTAACTAAGCATAAACTTATTATTTAAGAAAATATTTCTTGGTCCAGTGAACACTTAGTCTATTTCTATATAATTTTTATTCAACAGAAAATGAAGTAAACAGAAAGTCTTAAACAAAAGTATGTCTTTCTATTTAAGACAAGTTTTATTGTATAACAATAAAACTTAATTTCATCTATACCCTATTTAATATTCGATTAAAATTATTTTCAAATAGAATTTAAGTGTACTATGTATAGGCAAATCCGAAAGGTTCAGTTAAATACTATTATGTACCTTCATAAACATGTATCAAAATCATAAAAACTCTTATCGTTATTTTAAAGTTTAAATCCTACTTTAATAGATACATGTATCGACTAAACGTATATTTATTTAGCATTTTAGTCGATGTATGTATCGACTTTGATAAATATATCTTTTCAATAACTTGCTTAAAAATAGACTACCTTGTAAATGATTACAGAAAGCATGCATGTAGGTTTTATGAATGATAAAATAATATTTATTTGACTTCGATGCTCTACTTGTGGTAAACGAAATCTCGTTTTGAAATAGATTTGGATCTCCATACTCGAAGAAAAGAACGCGTAAATGCGTAAATAAGAGTTTTCTTCCGGAAGAAAACACATTCAACGGAAATCTCTTTTTTAAGTGAAACTGCTTCGATTTAACAATAGCCGTGCATGACCCCCAAACTTGACCCCTCCACATGCTGGGTGGATTTTCTGCCTCCTGTATAAGGGACCATCTATAGGATTTTTGTTGCCCAAAAAGAGCTCCGAGAGGAATGGGAGATTCGGGAAGAAATCAGGGGGGCATAAAGGGGAAAGTAGTTTTTGACAGGTTGGCGGTTTGGCTGCGCGGAGAGTGAGACTAAACCGATTTTCTTCCCCTTAGACCTCACACCCTTCAGACCAGTGGTCGAATATCAAGACGGGGAAAAATTCTGAAACCCAATGTTTTGGATAGCGGTCGATGAACTCTTGCGTTCTCACAAAATTGCTTGTGGAAAAACCGTTATATCTCTCTTATTATAAGAGTACAAACAAAAATCTCTCGGTACTAGGCGGTACAAATGTAGTACAAGCTAGTACAATCGTCAAATTTTGAAAATTCCTTCATGGGGGGGCTGCCATTTCTGCAGCCCCACACATTTCAATTGTTAATAACTTTTTTAACGAAACCGGTACAAACGGAAATATTTCGGTACTAGCCGGTACATAGTACAAACCAGTACAATCGTCAAATTTTGAAAATTGCTTCATGGGGGGGCTGTCGTTTCTCTAGCCCCCCACACTAAAATCGTTAATAACTTTTTAACAAAACCGGTACAAACAGAAATATTTCGGTACTAGCCGGTACAAACGTAGTACAAACCAGTACAATCGTCAAAATTTTGAAACTCGTTGGTGGGGGGGGGGGGGCAGTGAAATGCACCTAAAAAAATTACCTATTAGCCTCGAAAATCTTCAATTCTTATTGTTTTGCGTATAAAACATTTCATTCCTGCTCCGATTTCCCATGCACACCATATTATAATTAAAAAAAAAATAACCTTACGAATATAAACTAACAAAAAGAAATCATTATTATTCTTTTATTTTTACTTTGAGAATTTAAAACATTTTATTCGGCAAAATCGCCACACATGGCAACCGCGATCCTTATTTCATGCTTTTTTCACTACAGGGGTTACAATTACGGAAAGCTTTTTGCGTGGAGAGCATAAAAAAATCTCTTAAATTCCGGGAACGGGTGGACTTTCAAAGTTTTAAAGTGGACTACGATTTATTCTATATTATTTTACATATCTGTGCTAAATTTCAGGCCGATAGGTCCATTTTTGTGGATTTGTATACGAATCAAATCCACAAACAAACAAACAAACAGAATTTCATTTTTATTTATAAGATTTAATGTAACTGAATATAACACCAGTTTTATGAGTGTGTTTTTGTAATACCAATATGACTGTTTTTTTTTTTTTTATGTTCCCCAAACCATAGGGAAGTAAAATTATTTTTACTACTTTAATAAATGTTTGGAGGGTGGCTGAAATTAGTTCTCTTGTCCCACCTGGAACATAAATATAATTTTTGTTGTTGTTGTTCTTATAGTATTAATGAAAAATTCACTTATCTTTCGCATTTTGTGTTAAATACGTCTTAAGAAAGAAAATTATAAATTTCCATTATTCAAAATTCTGATAATGTGGATAATCATTAGCCTATTAAGTAAAAACTAAGTAAAGCCTATTAAGTAAACAATAATCTATGTATATATAAATACGCTAAGCAAAACCTTAGTGTCCCTTTTGCAGCGCACTGCGCGAACGGATGTCCGTGAAATTCGGCAAAGTTAAAGTTCGTATGGAATTGTTTTTGCGAATGTTAAAATTTTTGTGTAGTATGCTAATGCACGGTAAAAAATTAGAGAAGTAATTTGGCACGCAGTATTCTGCGCCAAATCGGGCGATGGTTCCATTGTTGTGTCAATTTTGAAATAACAACACTTAGTTTCAGCAGTACTATAGGGTTATAGTATTAGAACAAAACTTGCAAAAAGTGGAATTATTCCCCAGTTTGGTGATACGCCAATGACTAAAATGTGCTATCAATGTGTTTGGCGACTTTTTTTAGACAGCGATAAGTGCGAAGGAGAGAATAATATTTACTATTCGTTCCGAGCAGGTCAGAATCCAAGAGACGCTGCGCAGAAACGCGCCAATTGGACAATTTCTTCATAACTTCTTGCCAGGCAAGGCAAAGGCAGTATGCTAAAGCAAATTTTCTCCAACAATATTATTGAAGAAATACCTCAGCAATTAAGAGGGAGTGAAAATAATATTATTAATGAAGTGTATGGAAATATTTCCGAAAACATACTCTCAGATAACATATTGAAGTCAGTTATAATAGAACCTAAAAATGATGATTGAACTTTTATTAATGTTAATTATTAATGTTAATCGAATGTCAGGCGCGGATCCAAGGTTAGGGCGGTGGGGCGATCGCCTCCTCCTGGGCGAAGTGCAAAAATCTGTTATAATCTGTTAAAGTATATTATGAAAGTATAATGAAAATTACGTAGTCTTTTTCTAAGAGGTGTATTGCGGGTACTACTCCCTGTCCTTTTTAATCATCGCTCATATATAGATTTTATCAGTAAAATAATTAATTACATTAATTGGTATAATTGATTATATTAATTAATTATAAAATGATTTTGCGTATTCTACCCCCTGTTTCAGGTACAAAATCGCCCCCTCCTTGAGTAATTTCTAGATCCGCCCTGTCGAATATCTGATGAATAGAGAACATATCACCGTAGCTACGATAAAATAATTTGCTATGATGACAGTGAAATCAATAACTATCCAGTAGAGTTTTTAAATTCTTTGACTGTGAGTGGTTTGGTTTTTCTTTTCTTTTCTTTTCGGTTAGCCGGGAGCAAGTGAAAAATTGCCAAATAATGGTGATCTGCGCGAAATTCTTACAAACCTAAAGCTATTTCCAGTACATAGTTGTTTATCCCTTTCCATATTTTAGAAGTTTATATTTAATTTCGTATTTTTATTCAATTCCACACGTTTTCAGAAATTCCCCATTATGTAACCAATAACCATACAAATTTCTTTTTAGTATATTGACATTTTTGTATTTATTTAATTCTGTATCTGAATACTATTTTGTATACGGATTAAAATTTCCGCCTTTTTTCGGGGGAAAAGACAGTGTTTCAGAAGTAGTCTTTAAACGTTTCCCAGAAAAAGCAGTTGGCGGGATTTGCACCTGGCTAAAAAAAATTAACAGAGTTTGCCACCACATAAGTTAGTAAATTGTATCATTATACTAATAAGAAACTTAAATACAAAGGAAGCATTAGTCCATGGAACAGGAATGCGCATCAAGTTTATACATCGTAATGCAATTGATTGCGAAGTTCGAACTGGAACCACAGGTAATTAAAGAATTTTAATTCCACTTAGAAATTATTCTAGTACTATTTCACCATATCCTTTCAAAAAACTCAATTTCCAAATATACCTGCATTTGCGATGATAGTAAATAAATCTCTTGTATTCCAGTACAATCAGTCGAAAAAAGGACAAATTTATTGAGGCAGCAAGGTTTCGTACATGGTCAGTGGTACGCATCAGCAAGTAGACTTGAATCATTCGACTTTTTAAGATTTTATAACTCCGAACATAATGGGTTTTTAGCCGAGGTTAGTTCCAGGTTCAATTTTCGGAGGGGGCCACTAGACCTTTTAGATTAGCCTAAATTGTTCAAAATGCAAACTGAATGCGTGAAATCCAAGGTCAGTAGAGGGAGATGACTCTGTATGACACATTCGCTGGAGCTGCCTTTGTATTTAGCAAAATATGATAGAGTTTTTGCAAAAACACCGTCTTCACAGAAAAGTGTGGTGGTTGTAAAGTGAAATTGTACACAAGTGGTCACTAAAGACAGATAGTCTCTTAGCCAAGGAGGTCACTTTAGTAGATTCCAGTGTATATGGAATGGTGAGACATATTCTTTGACAGAAGAACTTTATTCACACTCAAATTAAAAAAAATAATGCTTTATGGTCGAATTTCGACCACTGTCAGACAACTAGTAACAATAATTGTATCTAGAATCGAAATAACGTTTTGAATCTGGAGGCAAAAACTCTTTAGCTCTCTGAAAAACCTTACATTTTTGTAATAACAGTAATTGCAGTTCTTTCGCTTAAAAAAAAATCAATAAAATGAGAAGAGCAAAAAATAAAACATGCTTCCTTTTTTTTTTTTTTTTTTTTTTTTTTGAGGGGGGGGGGTGACATTTTGCAATGTCATACGAAGCTTAAAATGCATGTGAGATAGAAACACTCAATATAGTTTTAAATACTCGCACCTAAACTTTCTGCTCAAAAAATTCAGAATATTTCTTTACAAGCTGCTTTATGCACTTTTACAAAAAAAGAAGAAAAAAAAACTCACGAAACCCGATGCATATATCAAATTATTGTATGCTTGGGTTTGTTTCTGAATGTACCGCAGTTTTCATAGGTTGTTTGCAAGAGTGCAGTGGCGCACCCAGAATTTTGGTTTAGGGGGGGGGGGGCTGACATTACATATACTGCTAACTCGGCTATAGTGACCCCTATAGCGTTATATAAATAATTATGCAATCTTTTCATTGATGTTATACCGAAGTTTAACTTTATTTTATACACTAACTGTAAGTATTTACTTAAAAATCAACATCCCCCACTTTAAATGAATCCCTCCCACAAAAAATTAGAAATAATTTGAAGACAATTTTTTAAAATAAAATATTTTAATTCATTAGTGACAATTTTCAATTTCTAAAGCTTTTCGTGTCCAACTCTCTAGGTTTAGGGGGGGCTTTAGCCCCCTCCGTTGGTGCGCCTATGCAAGAGTGCACAGTAAAGGTTTTGAAGATACACTCTAAGTTTATTTTTCATGTTCTTGAAGGATTTTTTCCTTTTAACTTTTGAAAAGACTTTTTTAAAATAAAAGTCGTGTGAGAATAATTAAACTTTTTAATCATTACAAACACTGCAGATTTTTAAGAAAGCCCAAGTTTAAGCTCTAAGAATGTATGCTGATGAAAAAAAGTCATCAGCATATCAATAAGTAATACAAAAAAAGTTAATCAAAATATAGATGAACAACAAATCATAAAAATAATGTTGAAGTACATCTCTGTCAGCATAAAAAAAAAAAAAAAAAAAAAAAAAAAATTCGTTTAAGCCTGCCAAATTCCTAAAGGCTAGCTTGATCTTTTATTGAAGAAAACCTTTTCTGCCCAAATGAAAAAGAAAGGATGAGGAGAATAAAAGAACAATTCATGTGTGATATATATCTCCCTAATCTAAATACGTGTAAGCCTAAGCCGTCTAGTCTAATCATCTTCTCTGCATCCCAATGAGATCTGCTGTTCCAAAACTAGTATTTTCCCTTCCACAATTTCCACATTATTTATGTCCTAGTATGAAATGTTTTTTCATTTTCATTAGGTGACACGCTTGCAAGCTAGTAATATTAAAAGAAAAGCTAAGGCAGTATTCCTTACATAAATTTTGTGCAAATTAAGACAAGGGAAAAATTACGTGAATGCAAGCAAAAGTAGTAAACAAAAATTTTCAACGTTCGTTTTTCGTTTACTGAAGATTACCATGGTTAGAGTTGGAGTACGGGTATGTAGAGGTTGTCTGACTTTTTCTAGCCAATAGCGTGCCGGTGCGTACTCAATTTGAACTCACCAAAAGGAAAAGGGGGATGGTGTTTTGGGGGAAAGAAAGAGGAGGCGGTTTCTGTTGTGTTCGTTGACGTATAATCACGTGGTCAAGCGCGGAGGGCCAACGTCCTCGTGCGCGAAACGAAACCCGAAAACACCGCGCGGAATGGTTTCGATACTACGTTTCAATGCCCAACTACTGTGATGATCTAATTCTGCCATTTTGTTTCTTTGTATTAATGCTCCTGATGCAGATGCTCATTTTTCTTCATTTGCGGCTAGAGTAAGTCGCTTGCTAATTGATTCGCGTGTTTTATATACTGCAAGTTTTATTTCTGTCAGACATTCAAAGGGACAACTAGGGACCGATTTAGAACGTTTTGGGACTTACACCCTGATTAGATAATTAGATTTGTGAAATCCTAACCTGCATAATTTTTTTTAAAAAGAATATTGTTTAAATTGATTGATATAGAATACTTAGAATTTTCCCAAGGAGTTTATTCTTTGTTTTTTTGAGAAGTGTCTGATTTCGGTTTCTCTGCCTGCCTGTGTCCTGACTGACGTAAATATCGATTGTTACGAAATGTAGATGCAAGTGATGGCTGTGGACTGAACCGTGACCTCATTGAAAAGTGTGTGTACTATTAATAACTTTTAGAAGGTTTGTTTGTTTTTCGTTAAGGCGAAACTACACGCGGTCATCCCCCCTTACGCAGTTCTTGCCTTGACTTTCTAAGGTTTTTCGAACGCGTATTCACGTTACATCTTAAGAAAACCGCCCCGAACTCCCAACCGTGAGAATGGCAGCCGTGTGAAAGGTCCAAACCCTTATTTTTAGAGGAAGGCCGAAAAGTCATTTAATACAGTAAAGTCTACGATTAGTCTTTTAAGTACATTTAGGAGACGTTCATCTGCAAAATTTTGCAGTGTGTCATTCTTCGAAAACCTTTGGTATTCAGCTAAATATTTAAGATTTTTTCGGAAAGTTTCATAAAAATTCACGTGTGTAACTGCAGCTTATAAAGAATCAGCCTGATTTTTTTCGAATTCCTGGTATATAATTAGTTTAAGACCGTGAGTAGATTTTGTTTCTTCGGCATCCACCCTTAAAAATGCTTTATAATCTTATTGCTTAACTTCGAATTATTAATCTATTAGGTCCCCATCGTTGCAGAAACTCGTAGTTAGCGATTTTTGCTTCGGAACCCATCGTTACTTCCCGATCAGAGACGTAGGTGAGGTTGGGTACAATGAAACAAAATTTTCTTTTTTTTTTCCTGTTCATAAATTTGCATGTGGAAAATTAAAATTAATGTATACTTTTAACTTACTCTTTTCCCCATCTAAATGAATTTTTATGAATTTGTAAATAG
>JAWZYV010000732.1:0-19417 GCA_038373885.1 Cheiracanthium punctorium | reverse complement strand
ACCAAATCTTCACAGTGTCGTATGATACTACAGTAGTACCTTAAGCTGTACACATGATTCGGTGTAATTCTGTAGGATACTTTTTGCAACAGAACTGAGAGTAAATGATGGTTCAATCTGGTAGCGTGATAGTTCCATTTCAGACACCTTATACTTAATCATAACGATATTGTTTTACAGATTTCACAACACAGTGCTCTAAAACAAGTCTTTTTCTTTCAAATAACAAAAATCGTTTTACAAAATATTGGTACGGTGCAACAGCAAAGTATGGTGCAGATTTTTACCATTGTATTGTTCTTTCAACAAACATACGTAAACATACATTTCAACATGAACAATCCAATGTTGGAACAATCTTATGGAGCGAAGACTTTCCCAGCATCGATTTATCGTGAAACGTTCCACCAAATTTATAACAAATGTACCGAAAGACAGCATGGCCTCGCCAACTTTCTCAAAGCATCCAGACAGAATTTTATAAAGCTAATTTTGATAAAAATAGCCTTACACGCCACTTCCTGACGGCAGTAATCTCCAAGAACGAATAATAAATAACGACTTCTAGACAGAAGCTGCTGTTTCTGACTTAATCTTCCGTATTCGGCATTTTATAGGAACATTTTTCACCAAAATAGGTTGCTACATTTTACCGTTTTATGATGCGTATCACTCTAAACAATTAAGTTTGGAACAGCTTTATACTTCTAGGAAAACGTAGGCTCCATGTTTTGGTGAAACATTTGATCGGACTTATAACAACTTAACGACAATTGTGACTTCAAAATCAAAACAACATTTCGTAAAGCTGGTTTCAATAAAGATATCCTTACATGCCACTTCCAGACGACAAGGATCACGAGAACGTTCTGAAAATAAGCGTTGGGGGCGAAAATAAGACCGTCGAAGTACAAATAATAAATCGCACCGTCCTGAGACAGAAGCTGATGTTCCTGACGTTCATCCTCATTAAACCGATCTCCCTGGGAAGGAAAAGCGGTGAAATAAGAAGGGGCAGAGAATGTGGAAGGAAATGAAAACGAAATTATTTCTCTCTCCTCGAATAGTATGTGTATATCTCTAACTTTTAAAAGCTTCAAGAGGGATCAATACGTCACACTTTAGAAGATTATACGAAATATTCCTTGGCACACCCAATACAGCACGCATAGGTTCTCTGAACGTTTAAATGCATTTAGAGAACTTGCGTGTGCTGTATGGGACTGTTTGAAAAAAGGCTTCGTTGCGAGTTCAAGAAACGTTCAAAAGATGTACAAAGACGTTCAGAAGACGTCCACAAAACGTACAAAAACGTTCAGAAGACGTCCACAAAACGTACAAAGACGTTCAGAAGACGTCCACAATACGTACAAAGGCGTTCTAAAGACGTTCATAGAACGCTACAAGACGTTCAAAAGACGTGTTTTGAACATTTTTTGAACTAGCTCTGCTAACGGGGGGGAATTTCCTGTCATTCTAGAATGTTTAAAATGTTTTTCGAAAATTAAAATCAATAAAATTAAGAGGAGAAACTTGCCGTCCGGGTTGCGTAGTGGCTAAAGATTCTACCACAATATTGGTCAGAATTCAATTACTGGCATGGGCTTTGGTGTCATTTCGTCAGTCCCTTCATATTAGGAAAAGTTAGTTACTAGTTATGGCCACAATAAAGTGTCAGCCTTAGTTGTTAGAAAAGGCATTATGTTGCCAAGTGAAGCGCCATTGGAAGAAAGAAAAAAATAAGAAACGTTTGTGCAAGAATTTATTGAATTTCTTTTAAATTGAAATTCTTAATAAAGTTTTAAAATATTCATACTTTAATATACGAAACAAGCTTACATTTTTAAAGCTCAAAGCGCAAAATTAAGACCATAATTCACGTATCTGAGCATGCGTTTACTCAAAAATCGTTTCTATCCCCATGTTCTGGTGTAACGTTTCACCGAGTTTACAACAAATGGACTCAACGACAACCCGACCTCACAAACTCCTTTTTAACCATCCGGACAGAATTTCATGACAAAGCTGGCTTCAATAAAGACAGATTTACTTACACGCCAGTTCCAGACGACAATAATCACGAGAGCGTTCTGAAAATAAGCATCGGAGGCGAGAATAAGCATTTCGATGAACAAACAAATAAATCAACTCCCCTCCTCAGAACAGAAGCTGCTGTTTCTGACGTCGATCCTCATTATCGGGCTCTCACTGGAAAACAAAAGACGTAAGATAAGAAAGGACAAAGAATGCGGAATGAAATCAAAACCCATTTATTTCTCTCTCCTTGGATGCTAAAGTGCTTTCGCAAAACCTTTAAAACCTTCAGGAGGGATCGATATTACACACTTTGGAAGATTTATGAAATATAGCCTCGCTGCTGCTTGGCATATATTTCGTAAAACGACTTCTTTGCGAATTGTTACTGTCGCTCCAGAATGGTTTTAAGGGTGTATGTTTAAGAAACCAAATCTGCAGCTACGGTTTTTTTGGAACGCAAAATAAACTAATTGAATTAGTTAAAAGTTTCGGATGATTCCTCATAAGTTGCACTACGCATTAATAAATGAAAAAAAAAAAGAATAAACGGTGAATTTATAACACTTTCTGAAAAAATTTAATAAACATCTAAATGCAGAGCGAAAGTTTTCAAAGAAGGTGACACACTGCAAAATTTTCTATTTCGGGGATTTTTTTTTTTTTTTTTTAGTTTCGATACTGATACAGACGCCTCGATATTGCCCCAATCCTATCCCTGTAATCCAACAAATGTTTATCATTGTTTGTTCTTGTTTAATCAGTTTTTAAATTCAACTCAGCTTTATGATGCTACCGGTATTTTTTATTTTATTGTTGAATATTTCACTGAAAGTAGGGTACAACATTTCAACGTTTCACGTTTCAACCAGCAAATACGTGAGTATACATGTTTATCCCCGAACAGCAAAATGTTGGAACAATCTTACAAAGCCACGCTTTCATAGCATCAAGGCCGTATCTAGGTGGGGGACCAGAAAATCCTTTCCCCCCCCCCCTGGAATTTAGAATTATGTTAACAACATAATAATGATGAAGTCTTTTTTGAAAAACTCTGCCTTTTTAACCGTTCGGACCCCTTCGGAAAATTTTTTCCGGGTACGCCTCTGCATTGCATCATATTCTGGTTCATCAAATTCATAACAAATGTACTTAAAGACAACGTGCCCTCACAAACTTCTCAACATCCGGATACAATCTTATGAAGCTGCTTACACGGCTCATCCAGACAACAATAAGCCCGAGAATATTCTAAAAAGTGCATTGGAGGCAAGAATAATCATATCGAAGAACGAAAAATCAATCACTTCTCATCAGGTAATAAGGTAATCTGGTGGTGATTTACTATCAAATAATAAATCATAATCAGGCAGAACCTGCCTTTCGTTTAACAAAAGCCATTAGAAAAAAAGCGAAAAGAATGTCGAGTAGAATGAAGTCAAATGCCATATCTTCCTGTCTCTTTGAATGTCTAAGAGCTTTCTCAAACCTTAAAATAATGTGATGAGCCATATCGTGAGCCATTTTTTTTTTCTTTTCCGTAGACAAGTTGAGATGCGCCGTAACCTCAACTTCGTTTTTTACTTTCTTGTGTTCACGACTAGACTTGAAATATAAGGATGCACGTAGGCTATAGTTAAGGAGAGGAAAAGTAGTAACGTGTGAACGTAAGATTGAAATGGTTGTTCTGATAACGAGGATTCTAAAATTAGCTTTTCAGATATTTGGTTTTAGACCATAGATGGCTCGATTTTTGATGACAATGTATTAGAGTGTACAAATGCTTTTCCTTTGAAGAAGCATCATGCATTATCCCCTTAACGCACAGTGTTCCCGCTCTGGGAACACCCAACTCTGACGTTTTGACTATTGCCAGTCACGAAGAATAGATTGGATTTCTATAAAAATAGTTGCGGGTGTAGAGCTCCACGAGAATCCTTTACTTTTAGCACGTCATTTCCCGTCAAAAAATGGTCACGATTCTTTTGAACAGCACTGACATCTACTGAAAAATGGAAGAATGCGAGAATAGCTGGATAGATGGTCCCATGCTGAAAAAAGGGCAGCCGTGGCCATCGCTCGACTGAACGACCCGCAAGAGGGTGGACGATCGAAACGTTCATCGCGTGCCACAGATATAGAGACCCTTTTATGAAGCAGCTGGCTGTGCAGCACAGCCAGCTGTCGTTAAAAAAGGGTCTCTAGATCTGTGGCACGCGATGAACGTTTCGATCGTCCGCCCTCTTGCAGGTCGTTAAGTCGAGCGATGGCCACGGCTGCCCTTTTTTCAGCTTTGGGAACGGGTTGCGCCTCAAAGGGTTATAAGGAATAAAATATTTCCAGGCACAGTATTATTTCAGAAGTTAAAAGTTCGTCTCAAATTGGTAAGTAGGCACAAGGATGCAAATGCGCCACAATTCAGACACCCCAAGTGCGAATGTCCCCTCCTGGAAAAAAAGAAATTGATGTAAAAGATTCTGTTTTACTTCCATAAAATGGATGCGTATTTGAATCTTCCAACTAACCACCCCACCCACAAATTTGCATTAATCCGTTACTGAGCTAGCCCTGCTGTAAACCTTCAAGAAGGATTGGGTACTACACACTTTCAACAATTATACATAATTATACATTTCAACCTGAGAAACCGAATGTTGGAACAATCTTATGAATCGAACGCGGACCCACTATGGCCGAGTGGATAAGTCACTGAACAGGGTACACGGCTGAAGTGCGAAGTTCCGCGTAAGGGCCTTCGTCGTGGTGTTCGATCTAACTGTGCGGAGTTTTAGATGGTTTTCTTCAGACGTAAAGTGGATATGAGACTTAAACCCAAAGAGCGAAAAAAAAAAACGATACACTGCAGAGCGATCCGTTTCCATGGAAACCTACCGGTATTTCCGCGAAAGTGCTCTTTACGTAGTCTTTTTTTCTGAGAACTCCTCTCCCCGGTTCCTACTTTTTCCGAGAATTGCTCTCCTCGCTGATTGTTATATTCCGCTCCGCTCTTGTGATCGAAAAACGCTCATAAAGGAAAAGCTCACTTTTGAAAATCTGGCCCAAAAATCGCTCCACCTGATCGAATTTCGCTCGTTTGGTTTAAGCGGGTAGAACGCCTTGAAAAGTCCTCCGATCAAGGAAACCACGTTCCCCCCTCCCCATAGGCATGATTCCTATCGTGTAGGCTTGCCATAACACAAAACAAACAAACAATAAATCCAACCCTTTCCTAGTAGTGCCATGCTTTGGTTAAAAGTTCCATCAAATTGATAACAGATTTACAATCAACGGCACACGTGACCTCACAGTCTTCTTCAAAACATCCAGACGGAGCTTTATGAAGCTGGCTTCCATAAAGATATCCTTACACGCCACTTCCAGACGACAGATAATCAGGAGAACGTTCCGAAAATAGCATCGGAGGCGAGAAAGAACATATCGAGGAACAAATAATAAATCAACTCCTCTCCTCGGAACAGAAGCCGCCGTTTTTGACGTTGATCCTCATTTATCGGGCTCGCACTGCGGAAACAAAAGCCCTAAGATAAGAATTGGAAAGAATGTGGAATGAAATAAACCCATTTCTTTCTCTCTCTATGGATGTTAAGAAAAGCTTTCGCATACCTTTAAGCCTTCAAGAGGAGGTATCGATATTAACCCTTTGAGGCGCAACCCTTTCCCAATGCTGAAAAAAGGGTAGCCGTTGCCATCGCTCGACTGAACGACCAGCAAGAGGGCGGACGATCGAAACGTTCATCGCGTGCGCCACAGATCTAGAGACCCTTTTTTGGCACAGCACAGCCAGCTGCGTCAAAAAACGGGTCTCTAGATCTGTGGCAGGCAATGAACGTTTCGATCATCCGCCCTCTTGCTGGTAGTTACGTCGAGCGATGGCAACGGCTGCCCTATTTTCAGCATGGGGCCATCTATCCAACTGTTCTCGCATTCTTCCATTTTTCAGCAGATGTCAGCGCTGTTAAAAAGAATCGTGACCATATTTTGTTTAGGGAAATGACGTGCTAAAATGTAAAGGATTCTCGTGGGAGCTAGGTCTCCCGCAAGCATTTTTATAGAAATCCAATCTATTCTTCGTGACTGGCAACAGTCAAAACGTCTGAGTTGGGTGTTCCCAGAGCGGGAACGCTGCACGTTAAAGGGTTAACGCACTACGAAGAGTGTGAAATATTGCCTCGTTGCTTTGTGCACAGTTCGTAAAACCACTGCCTTGCGTATTGTCACTGTCGGTTTAAAATGGATTTAGTTTCTTCAGAGATGAAAATACATGAAATTGAACTGGGAAACGGTGGGTGGAAGCTTTGTGTATTTCTTTTAAACTGAAATTTCTTAATTATTATAAAGGAACGTCTGTGAATGATGTCCCAGTTTTTTCAAACATTCTTGACCCCCCCCCCCTCTCGTCACACGTGACATAACTTATACATGCACTTACGAAAACAAAGTACTTAGCTATAAATTCTGAATTTTATTTTTAATCTTTCACTAGTTCTCGACCTATGCCTTATTCTGTCCAATCCTCAAAGTAAAGCATCGGCAAGCGTGGTCAGTATCTGAGAGTGTAATAACCTTGGAACGTCACAAGAGTTGTTGGTCAGAGTCCGTATGTAACTAATATTCTTATCATTTACGCCACTGCTTAAAGACATAGTACTACGTGTTGTATATTTCTGTCAAATAAATTTTAAGATAACCTCAAAACCAATTTGAAGTCTTTTTCATTTCTTTTAACTGTTACTGGTCAATTTTTTGTCAAATATTTTGGGGATTTGCACGTACTTCTGTATAGCAATTTAGCTGTTTACCGTCAAATTTCAGAAGGCATCATCCAATAAATGGTAAAATACTGAAAGCAGGAAATTTCAATTTTATTAATACTGTTTTAATATTGTACTTGTTTCCTTTGAGCAAAATTATTGCTTTTACCCTTCGATGTGTTTGTATTTGTGGCAATTTTATCGCTTGAATGTATTGTCGGAATGCGTGTATGTTTGTATGAAAGATTCTGAAACAAAAAATCGACAGTTTCTTTTGATAGTTTTTAGTCGAAAATGGTTTAAAAGTTCTACTTACACGTTAGGCTTTCCTGCTAATTAAAAGATTAAGAATTTATTGCCACAAAATGTGTGTAATTGTATAGTTTTGGAAAGAATGGTTTCTTTGCCAAGTTCAGCTATTTTGACCAGGTAGCATATTTGCCACCCTTTACTTAATACACTCATGTCCATAAATTAAGGATAATGAAGTTCAGGCAAAGAAAGAGAAAGAAGCAAAACAAATTTGACTTATTTGTAAAGTCTATTTATTAAACAAAAAGTAAAGAGCAAAAAAGATGCTATATGTTTGACATAATTAATAAAAATTTACTATAAAAAATTACTATAAAAATTATAAGTTTTAGTCCCTTGACCCAATTTCAAAAGAGAACCTATTTACAAAAACCAGTATAACATGGTTAGTAGGATGGTTAATATGCAGTATGTCTCCCGGACGATGCAATACAGGCCTGACAACGCCTAGGCATGCTGAGTATCAAATGATCCATCTGATCTTGGGGAATATTACACCACTCATCAAGCAATGCACTCCGAAGTTCCGGTAGACAGGTGGGAGGGGGTTGACGGGCTGCAATTCGTCGGCCAAGCATATCCCACACATGCTCTATTGGATTCAAGTCCGGTGAGTATGCTGGCCAATGCATACGGGTGATATCCTCCGATTGAAGGCATTCGTCCACAATGTTTGCACGGTGAGGACGGGCGTTGTCATCCATAAACACAAATTCAGCACCCAATTTTTTTAAACAGTAAACTTTGTAAAAAAAAAATTTCAAAATAGTTTCGAGGGCATTCGTCATGCTCAAGTTTTGCTGCATTCTAAGCCGAAAATTATTGTTTAGGAAATGTGGTTAATTATATCCTGGCAGCTATGCCAGGTAGATTGTAGAGGTTGCTGTGCATTTTCTAAAAAAATGAAAAATGTAAGCAACGATCATTAATCTTACGTTAACAAATCCCACGATAGTTTCAATAGAAAAGACTATCTGTGAATTAACTTTTCTGTTTCTTTTTTAATCCCACTTTCACAATGCAACATTTTTTGAGTGACCTAGCTCAGTGTTTCCCAACCACAGTCCGCGAGACTTGACTGCTGGTGCCCGTATCTCAAATTGTTAAAAAAAATAGTTGGCGTCTAATGCCGTTTAACTAAAAATTATAATCGCGTAACACTCTATTCCATAAATAAAATGCATGTTTTTATAATATTTATTGTTTTCGGCCTGAGGCTGGTAATAAATACCGCGATTATTTTCACTGTTTCTTGCCGGTTCTCAGATATATAAATAATAAGGTTGGCAAATATTGACCTAGATAGGGTGATGTGCTATTCGAATGATTCCTTTAATCGATTACTACTATTCAAGTATAACATAATAATCGATTAATCGAATACTTAATATTCGAGATTTTTACTTTTCGAATAATATTCGCAATTTTTATTCGAATAGCTTTCATCGTTTCACTATTCGAAAAGTATTCGCGATTTTTACAGCTCGAACATTCCACTGGTAACCGCGATTTTACTATTCGAATAGTATTCAAGATTTCGATTGCCCTGTTCTGAGCGTTCGATTAGATTTTTCAAAATGAATTAACTCGTGCATTTAATATAATCTATTAAATCAAAGAGTTTCATTCCTTCATGCCTATCACTACCTAGAACTTTCTAGAACTCAGATACTCGTAAATACCTCATTTTAATCACTCGTAAACATGAAACGAAGAGATTAAACCTGTAATTGTATCTAATTGCACAAGAGTTACCCCGTGCGTTAATTAATTTTCTTTCGAAGAAATCGCTCGTCGAAGCTATCTAAACCGAACGGAACTTAATTTAACTAATAGTTAAAAGCTAAGTGTCGAACTTCACCCGACTGTTTAAAGAGAGTGCCGTTGTTGTCGCAAGCACTTAAGCACTTCGAAAATCTTGTTAAAGCAAAGAAATTCACTTAATATTCTTCATCCACTTGAAGATGAATCTTTTTGGACTTAATTTTCCTCCGCAAACATCCACCGATGTGCAAGTTCTTCAGTGGGAGATGTCAAGTATCTGCAAAGGTTCATTAATTAAATATGTATACCCGCTATTCAAGGTTTTTCGAGAGCAGTTTTTATTTTCTTTATCTCTTTTAATTAAAGATTTAGCATAATTTAAATGCATTTAGTAATAAGCATTGCTCGTTCAAGAAATTAAGCTTATTGGTGAAATTACGAGTAAATTGTGTTATTTATATGTGGCTTTTTGTAGTTATAGGAGTTTTGGAGTTTTGATTCTCTTTGGCTTCTCCCGAATTTAATTGATAAAACAGGATTTCATTATATTTGTTTTTGTGGGTTTTCTTGTACTGGTATTTAAAACTAGATTTCTTGATAATTTTAAAGTGAATAATTCCTTCAAGCAGAACGCACGAGTTTGAAAATAAAACATCTGCGAGATAATCCCATGGTGTGATAAGTTCGTTTATATTTTACTGATTTTAATGCTTCTATTTTAAAGTATTCCTTCAAAATGTACCGAATTTTTCAATGATTTCGTTCAAAAATAAAATGTCCATGTAATTTTTCTTGCCTATTTTCATATACAGTCGAAACAGCTTATTGGAAGATCCCACTCAACACCTTTATGGTGGTATTATTATGATAAAAGTGCCTATTTCTTTTATTCCAGAAAATTGTTTGAAAGTTATTGCATGTACACTATATCTACTCATTTCAAGGATTTAGACATCTTTTTAGGTGCTTGCATATTATCCTGGAGGTCATTCCCACCAAACTATTACTCCGTCAATTGTGCTGGCAAACTGTTGCCAATCGCATTCTAAGCCACCCATCATTTCATGTGCCCGGGATTTATCTTGGCGAAAAATCGCTCGTCTTGGCGGACCGCCGGGATAATATGCAAGTACCTCATTTTAGAACGAAAGAAAAAATTGTTAAATTTTTAGGAAAACGGGCACAAGAAATAGAGGGAGAAAGCTTGTTGAATTTTCAATGCACCAAACCATATTAATTTGCCAATGTGATCCCAGATAATGGAATATACCCCTTAGAATAATTTTTCGTAGTATTCGGGCTTAAAAGCGCTAATGGCTAATACAGGGTGGATCATATTAATGTTGCGAAAAACCTAGGAAAGGAAGGAGGAAGAATTGCATATTGTCTCCATGTGGCTTGTAGTATTAACTTTGGTACCAGTGCTAAAATATTAGTGAACTTTCCGACCATGGTCCGTCAAAAAATAGTGTATCTTTCGCATAGAACACGTGACTAAAATTAATTGCTTTATTTCATTTCGTGGACGAAATTTTTGGAGACAAACTCACTGTCTCCAAAACTCCAACATCTATGAAATTTGGTTGAGAAATGAGACAAGCACTTCAACTCCTTTCCCAAAATGATTATAATCGGGTAAGTAAAGCCGGCGTTTTAGACACCCCACGTTGTTCTGTTAGTTCTCATTCCTAATTATGTCCCCAACCTCCCCTAGAAGTTTGTCGACACATTTGTGGGGCACCCTCAGGGCCCTGCTAAAGGGGGGGGAGTAGGAGGAGGGTGTTCCCCCCCCCAACACTCGAAAAATTTTACTGCACTTTGGCAAAATTAGATAGATAGTTGGCAAAAATTGGTGAAAACATTTTAACGAAAACGATAATTTACTTTCTGTTTCTGGTACACTAAGCAAAATGGCGCAAACCCAGTTGGCAAAAAGTTGGGAATATAGGTCATAAAAAAAAAATAATTAAGTTGGTAAAAATTGATATTTGACTTGGCAATTTATCCACATCTCCCCTCCCCCCTAAAAAAAGTGTTAGCAATAGCTCGGGGCACCGTGTACATAGCACTTCCGTACACTAAAAGTAAATTTAACAAAGACAAAAATGTTCTATGCCCAGACAAGCTACAAAACGATTCCCGTGTTTTTCTCTTTCCCTCATTTCTTCGCCAAAATACGTATTACAAATTTCATTAAGTTGAAAAATAAATAAAAGAAAAGCAAGATGTCCAGAACAACACAATTTATGATTTGTTTTCTCAAAATGACTCGAGATGGAAAGAAAAATATATCTGCGAAGGGGGGGGGGTTAAAAAAAAAGGTCTCCGTTATATTTTGTTGTTGCGCGCAGCATTATTTAAAAATTTAAGGAATATACGATCTAAAGAAACGAGGAAAACTGTAATTTCCGGAAACATACATGGATTTTTTTTTATATATATAAATGAATACGAAGCAGTGCTTTGCTGAAACTTTTTCTTTAGCGACGGAAGTAATATACGCAATTTAAAATAACTAATGAATATTCAAATTACCAGTTCAGAAAAGTAAAAAAAAAATAATAATACTTTTTCCTTAAAAGTAATTTCTCTAACGAAATTTATTAATCCTAAAAGGTCGTTATTTTGTATGAGTGCATGTGATATAAATTTGAATTCCTGGCATGCTCATTACAGCTTGATGTATTGTTTGCTGCCCTTAGAATAGCGTTGGTCATAAATTACAAGGTGCTCCAGGAGTTCATGTAAAACAGATTTCAAGCCTCTTATGCAGAAGAGAAAAATTACACTCTCGGGGGCCACTGTTTCTTCCTCAACTGGGCTTTTGTGTTTTGGTTCGTTATTTCTAGAATTTTTTTTTTCTTTCTACATCGGGTGTTATTAATTTTTACGGTAAGAAGGGATATTTATAATATCTCAGAGCAAAACTGAAATAAACTTCTATCAGAAGTTTTAAGGAATATTTCAAAGAAATATTTTTTTCTGCTGTTCTACAGTTATATTGATGAACCAAAGCTTAATATATTAAAAAGTACTGGTTATTTATTTGCAACTTATAATAAATTTTATATTCTTAATTTTAAGTTCGGGAAGCAAGATTTAGGATAATGGCTTAGTGGCCAAACGCTGGGCTTTGTATAATAAAAAAATTCTTAATTTTAAATTTCTTATTTTCTTTTCTTTATATATAAAGAAAGATGATTAGAAGTATATATATACTTTAAAATATTTATAAAGGCAGTTAATTATGAATTTTTAAATTTTAGTTCTTACCAAATGTAACTATTGAACTTCAGATAGTTTTAAACTTATTTAGGCATACGAGTGCCCGTTCTTCGCACGTACCCTTTTCTGAACTCACGATTAATCAGAAACTTTATAATTGACTCTGCAAGCGCGATTTCCGTGTATTACTTCTCATCTACATTCAAACACAATTCCTCATGGTGAAGTCATCCAGATTGATCATCCTTGTCAAAGTACTTTCATTCAGTTCGGTGGTTGCAGCTGACGTGCACTGTCGCTGTTTGAGGGTGAGCAAAAACCCTCTCACACGAAGCTCCCCATTAAATGGAGGCGGAGTAAATGAACGGATAGTTTGTTAACCCTTTGCGGCGCAACCCTTTCCCAATGATGAAAAAAGGGCAGCCCGTGCCATCGCTCGACTTAACTACCAGCAAGATGGCAATGATCGAAACGTTCATCGCGTGGCTGTGCCGGCGCAGCCAGCTGCATCAATAAGGGGTCTCTAGATCTGTGGCACGCGATGAACGTTTCGATAGTCTGCCCTCTTGCTGGTCGTTAAGTCGTGCGATGGCAACGGCAGCCCTTTTTTCAGCATTGGGGCAATCTATCCAGCTGTTCTCGCATTTTTCCCTTTTTCAGCAGATGTCAGTGCTGTTAAAAATAATAGTGACAGTTTTTTTGACGGGAAATGACGTGCTAAAAAGTAAAGGATTCTCGTGGAGCTATGTCACTCGCAACTATTTTTATAGAAGTCAAATCAGTTCTCCGTGACTGGCAACAGTCAAAACGTCAGAGTTTGGTATTCCCAGAGCGGGAACACTGCGCGTGAAAGGGTTAACATTTTTCATAGAACCTTCACTCTCGATGAATCATCGATTCAGTGAAAGACTCTTCCTTCAAAATTTAGTCCTGGACAATTTCTAGCAGAAAAAGTGCCGGAGCCCTAATATTCTCTGGAACTCATTTTCATAGTGAGTAAATTAGTTTTTAGTATATACTCTGGAAGAAAGAAAAATTTACAAATCTATGAAAAACACGGGAACAGTGGAATTTTTTTTTCTTTATAAAAGGTAGACTGTGTGCTAATTCAGCATATTTGTTGTCTCCGTTCCAAAGTCATCCAATTCCGTCCAGCCGTTTCAGCGACGTAAACGTAACGTAACAAACGCACAAACTTTCGCATTTGTATACTAATTAGTGGGTTTTTTATCTTACTGTACATATTTTTTGAAGCATCCTCAATGAAGCACCCACACTGCAGAACATAAAAATTATCTTCCATTCTTCTATACTCTCTGTGGTGTAATTATCAATTGTTTAGGGAAACAGTTGCGACGGAATAATTGGCGACTTCCTTGGTAACTTTATATCCCTGACAATAGAAAAGTCCATTTATCACGTGTAGAACAGCTGCTGCAGATGACAGAACAGACTCCTGTGCTAATAAATACTTCATAGGAGAACTTCAGGAAAAAAGTGGAGTTTTGTGCATGTATATTTTCGCACTAACATGTAATATTTTTGGGAATTATAGACAGGGAATGTTTTGCTTGAATTAAAAATCTTGTTTTTTGTTTGTTTGTTTGTTTTAAAAATAATACAGGCTTACTGGCACAGGATGATTATAAAGTATGTACACAGGGTGATTCAATAACACATACAGGCTTCCCCCCCCCTTTCAATATTGATTATAGGCATGTACAAAAAATTACAAAGTTACGAAAAAAATGATAAATAATTTTATAGTATCCATTATAATTTTCAGGAGCTGAAATAGATATAAATACAAAATTTAAATTTTTATACCACTCCCATGCAAATAATAATAATAATAATAAAAATAAAAATCTCAAATAGTAAAATTTGTCCCATACATTATTTAGGAGATGGACAAAGTTTCAAGTTTTCATCCTAAAACGGTTGAGAGATTTGTTTAAGCAAAGTTTGTGAGGGGCTATACAATACCAGTAATAGTAAAAGTACTTAGTATTTAATCTACCGTTTTCTTCTTTCGTAATTTGTGTATGATCCCTGAATCACGATTATCAGACATAATTTTTTTCCTTTGAGAGCCATTGAAAGCGGTTTAAATTAGAATACATTTAATTTCATGTATCCGACTCTTTTTATGATGAAATTCTGAAATTTTATGTATAAACTCATTAATGTATGGGGCACATTTTGTTAAGTGGCAATTTGTTTCTGTATGGGATACGTATAAAAATTTAAATTTTGTATTTATTCAGATTTCATATCCTAAAAATTATAACTAGACTTATCGATACTATAAATTTCTGTACCTTTTATGACGTAACTTTGCAATTTATTGTATATGTTTCTGATCAGTATTTCAGGAGTGAAAGCCTTTGTCAGTTTTTCGGACACCATGTATATTCATGTGGTAATCATATTTTATCTCGTAATTTACATACTAAATCAACATCCCCCACCCCGTCAATGGTATCAAATTTCCGATATTTCAAGTATATTTTTTAAAAAATTAAACATTCCAACACAATCGAGCAAGGAAAACCAGTCCTCCCCACTGGATTCCGATACACTTTTAATACATCACGCTTTAGTAAGTATTTAACGCGTAAGCAGGAGCGTTGGGGTAAATCTCACCCCAGCGACTTTTTTTCTTCGTAAAATGGGAGAAATTTTTTGAGAACAAGTTTGCCCCGTCTTCTAACTTTCAAAGTCAAGGTCTAGTTGGGGTGGGTGAAGGAATTTCGTTTCTTTGTTATCCGGAAGGGAAGAAAATTCCACTTTGGGATTCAATACTCCCGTGCGACTAATAACGTTTCATTACGTTGTTAACGTAAACTAAGTATAAACTAAATGTAAATTAACTATAAATGGACGTTACACTAATGGTATGTATTGAAAAAAGGCTATTAAATGAAATTAATATCCTATTAATAAAGTAATGAGTGTTTTTAGGTATAAAGCATATCCTATGCGATTTTCTTCTCAGAAAGCATATTTAAAGAAACTACCAGAAAATCTCTAAATAAATATAAAAAGCACGATTTCTTCCCATGAAACGTAACAGAACTGATGTATTTTAGGTTATAAGTTCACAAATTTGTTTTTAAAACGTTTTTAGTCAAAAATATAAAGAAGACAAAAGGGGGTAAGATTTACCCCATGCGACTGCTTAAGTTACAAAAGTAGGCGCGCGTGCTCACTGGTTAAAATATAGAAGTGTTTTAGAATAATTTTATTTTAATTTGAAATGCAAGAACAGAGATGGACGTGAGGCAAAAAATTAGCCGGTCTCGTCTCGCGAAACAGCCGAAAACTTTTGTCTCGCCTCGCATCCATCCCGAGACAAGAACGTCTCACACGCACTGTGAAAAAAGTAAAAAAAAAATGAGATTCCGATACCTAAATACAATAACCTAAATACGTCTTTGATACAATAGTATCGAGGACGTGCAAAATTATTAGAATGACTCTGAAGACCATTGCTCACACCCAGCGATTGCCGCGGCTAAAATGTATTTGGATGGGGATATTTGGCCGCGTCTTACGCCGGGAGACACATGGGCTGCCCTCAACCGAACAATAGATGGGGGTGTAAAACCACAAGTGTGAAACCGCAATATTATCCACGGTACCCAATTACCTTTTCTCCGGAGTCTCTCCCTCTTTCTCTGCGGTGCGAAAAATTTATTGCTTACAAGTGATAATTGGCCAAGCGGCGAGCGGCTCCCTCTCGATGTGGAAAGCGGCCTTTAACAAACTGCACGATACACCAAAGCTCGAAATCACAACGAATTCCGTGGGATTATTTCAAGTAAGCACGGTAACAGTTCTCGCGGTAAGTTTAGAAGCGATGATTGAAAATTATTGCGTGACTGTTTCTTTCTATCTCAGATGCATTTTAAGGCTACATTTGAAATTGCAAAATGATTACAAGAAAAAAGACTTATTTTTTGTTGTTCTTTTCATTGCATTGTTAATTTAATTTTTTTTTTTGTTAAAGCTGCACACAAAAAACTGCAATTTACCGTTATTACAAAAATTTCAGAGTTTGCTGGTAGCTGAATAGCTTTTGCTGCCAGCTTATAAAAACTCACGGCATTTTTTCCCCCATGTATTTATTTATTTATTTGCCAAAATCACTAAAGTCACGAAGCTCCGCGACATACATAGTGCAACTTGGGGAAGCTGGGATACCTAAACGTTTTTTTTTGTTTGTTTTTTTCACTCATTCTACCCGATCTCAAAGAAAAACACAGATATCCTCAAAATTCTTGCTGTAGAATGCAACACTCACGAATATCTCAATCTATTTTTAGAATATTTCGAAGAGATTCCTCCAAGGTGGTCAGACGTAAAAAAAGGGGGGAGGGTGGCTATAAGAATAAAAAAAAAAAATCTATAAAATTCTCGCTTGAAGATTGAACAAGTTAGAAACCTATTCTTGGGTACAGCTTATTTCTAATTCAATATTTTTTGAAAAATCATTAAAAAAATTGTTGAATTTTATGTCAAAAGGACATTACTCTCCAGTACACTTTAGCGAATATTCCGGATTAAAGAGTGAAATACGGCAGAATCTCCCTATGGAGAACTCGCTCTATTCCAGTTGAATACTTCCTTATAGAGAAAAATTCCTTGTACGGAAATCAGAGTTCTTAACACCTAGTTCAGTAAATATTGCAAGCTTCTGAGTAAATTTTGTGTATCCAAAAGTATTTGATAACGATTTTCATTTAAAAATAAATTTACACGTTATAAAAGTATGGATAAATAATGTGACACTATTTCCATTTCGCAAGCGAAATCCTGGAAAAATAACGACAATTCGATAATTTAGGAAATATAATACAGTACTAGTACTTATTTACTTTTATTTTACTTTAAAAATATCGTTATTTTATTTTGCTTTGCATTCCCGCATGTTACATATTCGTGAAATTGGGGGGTCCCACTATTACCGAGTGGCTAAGTCGCAGAACATCGTGAAAGTCTCGCTCTCGGGCTTAACACGCGCAGAGCCGGCCCAAGGGGGTTGCGAATGTAGGCGATCGCCTAAGGCCCCGCGCCTGGGCCTTTTTGTTTTTGTTTGTTTGTTATCATATTAAGCCGAGCTTGGTAGATGGCTGCGATGTATCTCCTAAAGAGCCGAGAAATAAAGCTAATTCGTACTGCCAGTGCTAGCTGTCACTTAAATAAGACACGATAGAAAAAAAGGGCCCCAGTCTTCCGGTTCGCCTGGGGCCCCGCACGCACCTCGGGCCGGCCCTGACACGCGACTGTCAATCTAGTGTGGAGTTTGGATTGTTTACTCCAATAGTAACGTAAATGCTCGTTAGAACCCCTCAAAATGTCTACCGGTCAAAGCATTCCCCGCTCCCGTCGGCAGATACCCATCCCGCATGACACAAAACACATCATAAAATTGTTCTCATTTTAAAATTGGGCTCAAATAGAGTGGGATTTACATTTTCTTCCGTTTGTAAACTTTTTTATTGGTTTCGGAGGATTGCAACATGTCTGCGTGTTCAGGTTTTTAGACTGTGACCAGTCTTCTCGTCACTTCGTAAGTGATTTTAGAACACACAGTCCTGTATTCCAAACCTGCACAGCACTTGTGCTGTATTAGTCTACAGCAAGTATGTGTGGTAAAATAACTGGTATTTCTTACCGCCGAATCCACCAAAAAATTGACACGCGGATTAAACCAAATTCGAATGTTAAAGTCATCGGTAAGATATCTTACCGATGACTATAACACGCGTTTCAGGATTAATCCGCGTGTCAAATGTTTAGTGAATAAGGCTATAAGAGTGTAAAATAATAGCTGATAATTAATCACCTGTTATTGTACAGATGTATCGTTCTTTAATTATCGAAGTCCCATTTTGTATGGGACTTTGCTTGTTACTTCCATTCCGAGGAACACAGGAGACTGCTTGAGCCAAATAAAACGAAACTGGCACGTGTCTAGCAATAACAATTAAACGAAACGACGCGGTGTTTCTAAAATGCAATGGCTAGTAGTAAATGGATAAGTAAACTGTGAAATGATTGGCGAAGTAAAAACGGGCAAAAAATGAAATAAGATAATCAGAATAAAGGTTTTTATTGAAGTCAAAAAGCTTGAATCTGTACAAAATTTCTATTAAGTTAGAGACAAACTGCATGATTTAAAATTTTATGAAAGGTAATTTCAAAACGGATAAAAATTTCGTGGAATAAACATAAAATGCTCTTTTCCTGTTGATTTATTTCAAGAGACCAAACAGTTCTACAAAAAAGTTCATACTTCGGAGAAGTTTAACATCTGAAAGAGGCAAAAAAAGTAATAATGTAACTCACAACAAGTAATAAAGATCCATAATAAAGTCAAAAAACATATAGGACGGAATCGAGTCACAGTTGTCATTGCTGAGTCTCTGTCACTTCACAAATGAAGGATTGTTTATGGTTAGAGAACCCAATGTAATGACAGCAACGCTCGAATCTTCAATACTCCTATTCTCGAAATGCGGTTTATAATGAGTACCTTTCAGTAAAAAGATACATGAATAAAATTTAGAAGTTCTTTAAGTATAAAGGCATTCTGTTCACTTTCATCCACTACGTACGTAAAGGCGAAATGCTCTATGACATACACGGTTTTTCAGAAATATATAGCTCATCTGCCAGTTAGCACAAGATACGCTAAAGCTAATCAGAGTGAAAGTGCAGTGCAAGATTCAGACAGCGTTTCTGTACATCTGATTATAATCACTTTTCAAAAGGCACATACGAAGAAGATATTTATTTTGTTTGGGGTGATTTTAAATACTTTGTGCTATGCCTCTGTTGATTAAAAATATCCTGCCGTCTTTTGGCTTCATTTATAATGAAGGTACTTATTGGCTCTCTTTTCGACGTTCCTTTATAATGGCAGGTTTAACTTTTCGCCGATTTCAAAATCATTGTTCGATGGAATTTTAACTTCTCATGAGAGATATAGTTAAATGACCTTTCGATAACTAAACCATCTTCTGACCAACATAGCTAAACGTCTCCCACCCACCACCGTCCTGTAATTATGCATCGTTTATAAGAAGTAAAATAAAATTGTTCTACTTTTGTTCGTTAAAGTGATATACATAGATTATTGTAGTACATCTCAACGTTCTACCACAATATTACATCACTTTAAAGTATTTATAATCATCCCCCCAAAAAATGATCTTCTTCATAGTAATTAGCAACGAAATATAATTGGGGGCCATTCTCGAAATATTTTTACAAATCATTCCACTACTGTTCAATGATAGTGT
>JAWZYV010000731.1:0-18935 GCA_038373885.1 Cheiracanthium punctorium | reverse complement strand
TCCCTACTGCTATTTCCAAAATTCCCCACTACTAGCTTTAGCATTAGGAGCCTTTCCTCCGGCTATCCGCTTGTAATACTCTCTGCGTACGCGATTGCGGGAAAGTGCGGTGTTGCCATTCGCAAATTTACTGTTTACATCCGAAAATTCCTAGCTACACAGAAAATATAACCTCCATGGCTGAAAAATCTACACCATAAAATGTTCTAAGGAGTTCTGTTTCCGAACGTGCTTTTACCGTGTGCTACCATCTAGTGAGGAAAATGCGAAGCACTTATCCCAGTACGTACGGATTTTTAGCGCCATCTAGTGCCAAACATTGCCATTAAAAGTAACTTTTTGGCGAAGTATTGGACAAAATTTTTAAAATCGCAAAATATAATTTTAAAAATCGGAAGAAATCTCTTTCCGATCGGAAGATCGGAAAACTGAGTTAAATTCGGAAACCTTCCGGGTAAATCGGAAGCATTGGCACCTATGCTATGGGGTGTTCCTGGGCTATTTTTGCGAGGGCAGTACTGGTTTTATTGAATTTAATGTCAGTTTGATGTTCCTTTTTTCAGTCTTTGATTTTTCGTTTTGTCATGCCAATATAGCAGCCCTGTTTATTGGTACTATTGTCTGTAAAGCTTAGTTTATAAATACCGGCGGTTTCATCAGGATTGATATTATCTTTATCACTGCGAATGCGTTTCAGTGATCGCACATTTGTTTTTAATTTGATTTTGTGAGCTGAAAGATTTTTCCACATATGCCATTGGAATTGTGAGATAAATTTCCAATATTTTTGCAATATTCGAGTAGATCTCGGCATATAAATTTAGTAAGAAATCAGAAATGGTTTATTTTTGTCATTGAAGTTTGATGCAGCTTTCTCTATATCTTTCTGGTGAGAAGCAGCTTCAATGGCAGGCACTAGGTCTCTGCAAAGATGCTGTTTTTATATGATGAACAGTCACCTGAGATAAAATTAAAATATTTTAAGTTTATTGCTTTCACATTAATTTTCTATTTTATGCATGGGAGAATTTATGTTTCAAAATTGAAATAAAGTTTGCAGAAAGGAAAATTTTTATAATCCATCAAGATTCAACATTTTCCTTCTGATTTATTTCCATAATTGATTATGATTATTATTTAGAACATATATAAAAATAATAATTGTTAGATCTTATAAAAATAAAATATATTTCTTTATCTTTAGAAAAAAAATTAATAATTATTTTTAAATACAAACAGAAGGGGTGGTGGGAAGGGAAAAAAACCTGAATGTTTAAAAATCAAATCATCATCTATAAATACTTTTATAGCATGACACTAAACCAGAAAAAGATATTCATTTTATGATGCAAAGAGTTTGGAAATTTAAACCAAAAGTAAAAGATGTGGTTTTATTTTAAAGAAATAACTAAACTAGCAAAACATTTATTTTGATTGTTAATGAATATTCAAAGTCTTAAAGAATCACATCCAGCTTAAATAAGCAAGATAATTATTAACTATAATATTTTATCTAGTATAATAAAATTATATAATATAACAATATTTATGTACCTACATTTATAAAAATATGAAATTATAATTTTTTGGGTGTGTGTCTTAAAAGATTAACTCTTACTGTGAACCACAACTAAACTTAGAACGGTAGGAGGGGTGTGTGTGTAAATTTCAAACTGCCAGAGGATATCAATAATTCCATGAATCATGTATATAAAGAAGAAACAGATGAAATGCTCTCAAAACAAGCTGGAGAGAGAGAGAGAGAGAGAGAGAGAGAGAGAAAATTTGCAGACGTTCTTTTGGTTAATTATGGACGTTGTATTTTGTTTTAATGTTTTTGTAAGTGAAATATATGTGCAATTTTAATGTGTTAAAATACTTTGCTGATCGTGCAAAATGGTTGGCGGCGATTGCCAAGCTCCAGCGGCTGTCGCCGTGTTTACATGGGGTGCGCACCGGCTTGTATGATACAAATATGGCCCAAAAAAATTACAAAAATCGCGCAGCGAATAGTCATGTACAAATGCAAAAGAAAATATGTCCCTTTGACATTGGATTGTTGACAAATGTAGATACAATACTTAAGTACCGTACACTTTTGATCAAAAATTACTTTTTGGTTTTAAAAAATAATTAATAATTTAACAATTAGTTAATTTTAATTAATAAATAAAAAATAATAGTGAAAGTGGCTTTATTTGTTGTTCAAGGAATAATAAGAATCAGATAAGTTCAGGTTAAACTTCGTCAGAAATGAGTGCGTACCCCAACTTTTTTTCTAAGGACTACAGCACTGCTATTTTATTTTAATGTGCCAGATATCTTAGGCTGTACCCTGAGCTTTATAAATTTACTAAACAATAAGAAAAAGTGGATGATATTGCTGAAGATAAAAACATTAAGTTATCTGATTTTATGTCTAAGTAAAAAGTGAAACAACAAATTACACATTTCAAGAATTTTACATGAAAACAATAAGTAAATGTAGTCCCTCTTTCCTTCAGATATGGCACCGATTTTTCTTTAAATAATTAAAATTTCAGTAACAAACAGCGTACTGGCTATTGGGATCATTTAAAATAACTTGCAAATGCTTGTAAATAATTGATATTACACAAAAACATATATAAAATAATGGATAGTATACAAAATATATATAAAATATAGTAAACATCTGACTGTTGTAAAACTCATCCAGTGTCTCCAAATATTCAGCAGCTCCAATCTGTCCAATATAAATATTGAGATGTTCCTTCCACTGGATCCTTTCATCAGCCAATAGTTTTATTAAAGCTTCATTTTGTTCCTCTAATTCAGTCTGTAAATATAATTTAATAAAATTTAAAAAAAACTACAAAATTAAATTATAATAAAAACTACAGTTACAAACAATAGCGCAGCTAGGAATGTTTTTCGGGGATGGAACACCAAAACTTAAACACAATATAACTTATAAAAATCGATGTAACATATATTTGGAGGGTGACTGTAGAGGGGAATACCTAAGGTGACCATACATTCCGTTGTCCCCAAGCACACTTCAGGAAACCGTAATGTCCCATTTTTAGAAAATGTCCCCTGCAATATCCTGTTTTTTGAAAGAGAGCAACCCATATTAATGATTTTATTAAAGACCACTAAAAATATAAAATCATCCAACAGCAGTGTCTCTAAAAAAAAACCTGACATCCCTCCCTCCACTCTCGAGACGCAAAGAAAATGCCGGGGGGGGGGTGTATCTTTTTGCGTTTGTTCTTTTTTTTTTTTAAATCATGTTCCTCTTTTGCTTATTCCTTCCCTTCCCCCCATACCCACTTTATTTTTCTTTTTCACTCTGGCTTTCTATGAATTATTTTCCTTGTGAATAACTACCTTTTTTCTGTGTGTCCTTTTTACATTTCTCACTTTTCTACCTTCCGTCGGATGGTGTTTTTGAAGTCGAAGAAGGGACTACCCCTTATACCTCCCAAAATGTACGTCTTGTACTATTTTTTATAGTATATGTGAGTTTTAGCAAAGTTTTTTTTTTTTTCATTTTATTTTGATATTAACATTAACACAAGTTCTTTTGCGCGCTTTCTTAACAACTAAAAGATACCCAGACCTGTAAATTCAGTCTCCCTACACTACGAATTCAAAAATCCAGAAAATCAATAAAACATATTTTCTTTTAGCCTCACGAAATGGTATTTTAACACAAGTTTTTTTGTGTGCTTTCTTAACAACTAAAAGATACCCAGACCTGTAAATTCAGTCTCCCTACACCATTACCTTACAAACCGTACGGCTGCCCAAATTCAAAATCTTCCAGAAAATCAATAAAACGTATTTTCTTTTAGCCGCATGAAATGGTATTTTAGCACAGCAAATTAACCGTTGATTATTGTCACAGATTAGGATGACAACATGTAGAAAATAAAATAGGTTTTTAAGATTGTTTAAAGTGTTACTTTGTTTTAAATTTTTCAAATTGAAAAAGAAAAAACAAAGCACTTACTATTTTTATCAATTTTGATATCTATACGAAAAAATTAAATTATTGAAAAGTACCAAGTAAATCATGTTCACAAGACTCTCTTAGAACGAAAAATGCTAAAAAATCCATTTTGAAAAATTTGTCCCTTACTGTACTTTAAATTTGGGCAGCCGAGTAGATGTACCGTTTTGCGGAAGAAAATAAATACACTATTGCCAAAAAAGTAGTAGATGTCCCGTTTTGAAGGAAAAAATAAATGGTCACGTTAGGAATATCCCTCTTTAATTTGCCTAAAAAGGTTCGCATACAAAAATGAGTTAAAGAAAAGAACGAAAGGAAAATTTTAAAAATCATATATTGAGATCAAAATATTTGCAATTAGAAAAATATTCAATAGATAAAAAAATAAATTTGGCTTATTTCCGTAGCAGAGCCTCGAGACTTTAAGCACAAGTGGCTGTCTCAGTCGTTCCAGTACCCTAATGGTACAAAATATTAAGATAGAAGAAAGAGAAAAGTGTAATAAAGCTTAAGAAATTATAAAGTACGAGTAAAATGAAAAGGGAAAAGAAGAAAGGAAATCCACGTACAAACATGTCTGCTGTCCTTCTACTTCATAAAAACAATAGAACTTTGTTTATGTTTTTACCGCGAATTATACAGTTACATTAAATCCATACACTAACTTTTTCAGAATAAAATTGCTTAAAAATTATTGATTACTGCAAATAATTATTCAGAATATTTAAATTAAAAAATTTAATCAGAGTGTTGAATATTTTTACTGGTTGAATACTGTTGAATATTTTTAATTTGTTTACTGTTTCTCTTTAAAGTCAGACAGACAAAATACTCAAATGACCGGCATATACAAAACTGCTTAAAAATTAATGCTTACAGTAAATAATTATTTTGAATATTTTAATTTAAAAATATAATTATTAGAATGGATTTAAATATTTCTTACTAACTGACGGTAACCGACAGAACTATATGGTAGCGACATCTACATTCATTATTACTAATAATTTGCGATTTCGAAACTATAATATATCTGTTTTTAGAATGTTTCTCTTTTACTGTCTGAGCAAATATGTTTGGTCTGGGGATCGAATTGCTTTAGCACATGGATGTATATCTGTCAAAATATTGTGTTGTGAATTATGCTTTGAAATAAAGATGTACTGAGATGAAGGATTTGAAAAAGCCAGCAGAGCTGTACCCAGAAAAAATTTTGTGTGTGTGGGGGGGGGGGGGGACCAAAAAGTGAAAAAGGTTGAATTTTCCCCCAAAAAGGCTTTATCATTATTGTTTTATCAACAAAATTTCAAATTTCGGGAGGGGACAGGACCCTCTGCCCCCCCCCTTGAGTACGGCCTTGAAAGCCAGTTATTTCAAAGTACAATTTACATCACTAATGACACCTGAGAAAATAATTCACACACAAACAATAATTTAGAATTAGAAAGGGAAGGGTTAAAATATGAGACGTTCCTTCAATCAGTTAAAATATTTTGGAAATGCTTGCAAATTTAGTTAAAATATAAAACTTAAACAGTACTTAAAATGCTCAAAGTTATACTATTTTTATTAAACTTTTATATTAATTAGGATATTTTAAAATACTATTCACAACCATTAGTAAGAACATTAAAAAAATTGTGTTAATTTTGCTATTTATGGTAAGCAGGGTCGTATCCGGGGGGGGGGAAGAGGACAACCCCATCTTTCAAAAGGAATAATCTTACACTATATAAAATGGTGTTTCTAACAGTGATTCAGCCGGGGGGTTGGGGTGGGGGGCGGTTCATCCCAGGCTTCAATCTGAGCGCAAAAATAGGATGTGGCTTCTAAAAGAATTGCACTCAGTTTAAGGAAAATCATTCTACACTTAACCATAGCGTCTATATAGGAGTCGCATATCAGGCTTGACCTGAGGGACAGCATCAAAAATCCCCAAACCACTAATCTGTAAGTAGAGATAGGGGCCTCAGCAATAGACCCCCTTTTTGCAATTTTGGATATTTTCCTTAGAGAATATCTAAAAGTATTACTCTCCACTTAATAAAGAACATTATAGACTAAATGAACGCCACCATATAGACCATGAGTGCCCATATATTGGGCAAAAATGGTGGCTTGACCTAAAGGGCGGTTGGGGTTACCTTCAGACTTAAGTATAGTAGGCAGTTTTATAGCATACTGAGCTTTTTTTTCTATTATTTTAGTACTAAAACTTTTGGAAGTCACACGTGATCCGCACTTTACAACAAGATTACCTCTAAAAGCACTCATATGGGAGCCCATGCCTTACCAAAAACACAGTTCTGTTTGCTGTTGGTAGTTGAATTTTTCAGAAGAGATAAAGAACAATAGTATTGTTATAATTTTTTAGAAGTACTTTCCATTAAATGTCACATCCTGCTTTAGCAATGCGAAAAGATATCAAAGTCTGAGGACCAGGGTCATGAACAAGGGGCGTCATGTGCATCGTGAGGGTTGGGGGTCAAACCAACTAGACCCCCTCCCCCATGGTAGTTCTATGGGTAAAATTGGACTCTTTTTTTATGTCGAAGTAAAAGAAAGAGTATTTCTCCCTTCTATAAGGCCCGACCAGTGATATGAGTCCATTTGGGCTCTGAACTGGGAGTCGTAAGGTGCGTGATTCAAAACCAGGTGTCGTACGCCGACCTAACCGTTCAGAGTTTTCTGTTTTTTCCTCCAAAACTTAGCATAAATACGGGTTAGGACCCCTTTAATAACCCCTGCGGAGGGCACCCAACCCATAGGCTTAGATCCCTCATGTAGATAATTGGCCTTAATCCCACAACACAAACAAGTAAAATAATTAAGCACTGAGTAAAATAATTAATTTTACTCGGTGCAATACGAATTTATAAATATTAGTTTAAACACTTAAATTTTGTACTTCTGTGTGTCGGATATAATATTCTTATATTTAATTTAAATAAAACAGTTGCTATTTCAATAGTAATTACACTATTCTCTGTATTGATGTTTTTGATAGATTATAATATTTCATAGTTTTAAAGTTTATACAAGAATTCAGGGTTTTTTTTCCCATAAAAAGGAGTGATTTAAAATCCCCCCCACCCAAATGTTTTAGTTCATTTTCTACCAACAGTTTCGTAAGTGTTGAAAAAATATGACTTTGAATTCATACTCTGTGAGATCAGTTCCGTGAGTAAATAAAAGTATTTCGTACATCCCATTAGGCCAGTGGCATAGCGATGGCAGTGGGGGCACCTAGCCCAGGCATAAAATTTCTAGGGGTGGCAAAATCCCTCTCATTAACTTTAAAGTAAGTTAATGAGAGGTTAAAGATATTAAAATGGCATTTTTAAAAAAGATATTAATCACTTTATCTTGCAACTGCATTTCTATTCTAAAATTACCTTCGTTTATTGTACAGTGGTGTAGTGAGGGGTGGGCAAGGAGGGGGTCTATCATGCCCCCGACGGTGCTTGCAGAGGGAGCCATCAACCCTAAGACAAAGAAAATTTTACAAAAATTTGAGGGGAGGGGCCTCTAAAAGATATTGTGTCCTGGGCTTCAGTTCTGCTCGCTACGTCAATGCTATTGTCTTGTCACTGTTAAATCCACACACAATATACATTAGGGAGATTATGGTTTAGTTTTTGTCTGTAATTAGGGGGGGGGGGTTGATACGGTGAGCAACGGATCGGAGCGCTATTTTGAATAGGTTTTCTTTATGAGAAAGTAAAAGAGGGCGCCTTTCCCTAGTAGCAATGACTGCTTGTTTTCTGCTCGGTCGTTCATCGACTCATCGTTGACTCATCGACTCGTCGAATTCAGTCATCGGCAAGTGCACTTTTGTTTATCTGCAATAGATGAATTTTTATTCATGGATAGAAGTGATCTAGACGAGCAGTTTCGCCGATGGGAAACCGAAAAACAATATCTTATCCGAAACTCCAGCTCTATAGTCATCGGGCCTTGCAGGTGTCCCCAGTGGTTTACACTTTATACTATACCCAAATTCCTATAAATATTTGCGTAATTTAGATGTGCCTTTGCATAATCTAAGGAAAATTTTGAACAATTCTTGAATTAATCGCATAATTTACTTCAAATTTCTTGTATTGGGGTTGGGAGGGGGCAGGGGGGTGGTATCCCCCCTTGCCCCCTCCCACAAAATTTATATTTGAAAAGAAATATTTATAAAAAAAAATGTAAGTGTTTATTATATAAAAATCGTTTGTAATATTTAAATAATTTTTAAAAAATCTGTTTAAAAAAAAAAAAAGAAAATCTATTTGAGCGTCAGCTGCATTATAAGAAAAACGGAAACTTCATTACAATGAGCAACTCTTTTGAAACCTCTTTAATGTAAACAGCAAGAAGAGAAATCAGTTAATTTTAAAAAGTTATCCAAGAAATATGAAAGCTAAAATCACACTAAAATTTCTATACAATTGGCAATATTGTTTTTTAATTATTAATTATGAATGTTGTTGCTACTTACATACATTCCCAGATAACCAGTTACATCCGTTGGATATCCTACAGATATCATTTAGATCCTGCAGCCGTCATATCATACTGTAGGCGTCTATAGAAATCCACTGGCTACTTTGTATCTGACAGATGCTAGAGATCCAGTCAAAGAATCCGACGGATGCCTGCCGATGTCACTTTTAGACGAGCATGCGTAGTTATCAGAACTTTCGGAATCCGAAGTGATCGGAAGACAGTAGCCATTTTGTTGAGCGCGAAAATGTGTGCAAGTGTGGCGAATGGCTTGCGAAGTTAAACTACAATACCTGTATTTGAACTTCATACCTTCATGTAGATAAAGTAAGTTTTTAAATGCATACGTACGTGTATTACTTATTGTAAAAGAATTATTAAGAAAAACTTCTTTTAAGAGTTGAAAAACTTATGATTGTTTGGTTTCCTTCACGTGGTATGTGTGTGTGCTTGCAAACGTTGCTTTATTCAATGCCTAGTAATTAGTATTTCCAGCCGGAAAGGAGTAAATAAATAGTAAAAAATTTGTACTACTACAAAGATTTAAAAAATTTGTGATTTTGCAAGTCGAGTTGTTGACTATCCATATTTGTTTTGAAATTGCCTTTTTATAGGTGTGAATCTCGATATTTTAAATGGTTAAGTTTTCTACATTAAAAAAAAGGCTGAAAATAACATGTTACATATTAGATAGAAAGAATTCAGATTTATTTTGGGGGAAAATGCTTAACTAAATTGCTCCTGTTGTTAATTGTTTATTTATTTTTGCTACTGTGACGAAAGATTAACTTTTTACACTACCTGAAAATATCGTTTTGCATAGTACCCTTCTTTGTCTTATTTCACAAAGTTTTCAATTAATTTTGATGGGATATTGCTGGATTTATGTGCTCAGATATAGCATTTGAGAAATGCAACAAACAATTGTGTTTTTAATTGTTGAATGTGTTCATTACAACAAAACAAAATTTACATAAAAAATATCAGCCTTTCTGATTATTTTAATTTATCAAGTTTGCTATGCTATGGTTTTTAAATTAACGAAGTTTTTATGTTTGTTATCTGAACAGTTTTAATTTTGGTTTTATAAGTAAACTAATTTGTATTTTAATTATATTAATTTGAGCATTGAAAATATTTAGTTCTGCTTACATTATAAGTTATCCTGGAGTGAGTTTTCTTATAGTAGTATTAAGATCGTGGTGTGCAAAAATGTGATTTTGGTACATATATACAAATAAACATAGGGCCTTAAAAATTTTAGTGTCTCTTCAAAATATGTACTACACACTGTAATAAACAAAAAATCTTTCAATTGTAATACTACAAAAATTCTTAGCTTGTGAATTAGTTTAAAGGTTTGTGAAATGTGATGTGACACTTTGAAAACTTTCTTCTGCATTTCCATGTTAACAAAATTTTTATGGAAGTTTCGTAAGAAGCAAAGTTTTTTCCATTAATTTCAGTGTGTACTGCAGTTTATAAAGAATCATTTTCAATTTTTTGAATCCCTGGCACAATTAATTTTGTTTACCAAAACCATGCATCAGGTTTTGTGTTTCTTTAAACTACAGCCTGGCAAATGTTGCTTTTATAGGGGCACCCACGAAGGGGGCTATGGGGGCTCAAGTCCCCATAGAGGGGGAGTGTTAGAAGTAAAAAGCATTGAAAATCGTCCCTAATGAATTAAATTTTTCTTTTTAAAAATTGTCTTTAAATTATTTCTAAAGAACATTTTATAAAGTTAGTTTGTGAATAAATACTTGCAGTTACTATACAAAGGCAGTTAAACTCGTTTTCAACGATACTGAAAAGATCTGATTATAATTTGTCAACAGCATTGCTCATATGCATGTTGTTCTATGGGCAAGTGAAGTGGCACAGAATATTTTGTCATTATAAGGGAGTTATAACTATATAATCGAGGTCACTATAACAGAGTTCAGCAGAATTTGTAGCCTACCCCCCCCCCCAAACTAAAACCCTGAGTGAGCCAGTGGTTACTTTTTCAATTTATATTGTTAATTTATTAATTATTGTAATGGTTGTACGTAGTCAGAGAATAAATTATAATGATTTTAATAGTCATGTTTATCATCCCTTAAATTAAGTGTAATCACCATCTCCACTGACATGTATGAGAATAAGATGACTTTAGAGAAATGTTTTGATGCAATACTTTTAATGCTACATATACTTTCAACTATCAAAAACAAGATCTCTAAGCATGTTCTTGAAAATAGGTACCTTTTATGATAATTTGAAAACAAAATGACATTCAAATTTTTTTTTTAAAGTTCCTTTTTCATCTGATTATGCTGTTGCACTTCAGAAAATTTTGCAGTGTAATTCTGTGTTTATTACACAGTTAGTTCTTTTAGAAATTTCAGAACTCTCAATTGATTTACAGGGATGGGATAATCAAATGTAGTCTAGCATTTAAAGAGGTATTGTTTGTTCGCAAAACAGGTTTTCTTTTGTTTCTGCTTTCAGTCTGGTAATACTTAGGTAAAATAATGTAAATTATGGAAATGCAAAATCAGAGTTTATTGAGGATGTATGCAGACAAAATTTGTCTTTTTTGTGGCTCCTTCACAAAATTACATTTGAATAAAGCATCCTTAGGGAGGGGGGGGGGATCAATTAAACTGGCCCTTCACAAAAAATATAGTTGAATTAAAATGATCTTCAGTATTTTGCACTGTATTTTAATTTGTTTCGTAAACTGTTTTAACAAGGAAAACTTTGACAAAAATTCACATAAATTTTCCCAGAAAAGTGTATAATACATTCAGTTACAATATATGTGTCATATATTTATATGCCGTGTTTAAATTTTGTTTAAGGATTTTGCAGCAAATGAAGCTTGAATGATTCAAAATTTTGGATCCTTTCCTTTAAAATCTTGCAGAAGCTTTTATTTTATGTAATTGGACTATAAATATGTTATTTTAACTTACTGAGTGCGGCATTTCGACTTTGATAATAATCAACTCCTGATTATATATATATATATATATAAATTTATCAACTCATACAGAGTGTTCAAAAATAATTTTGTTTTATATTTCTAAGTACTTTGATTTTTAAACAGCATGACTTCTCAAAATTGAAAGTTTAAACTAGTTAAATTCCTTCTGATTACCTAACCTCTCAACAAATAGAAAATAAAATTCTCACTATTCTAATTAAGTTGATGAAAGTTGCAAACTAAAAATATCAATTTACATTTGTTTTACATATTTTAGATGTGCGAATAACCTATCATTAACATTTGATGCAATTTCAGTTTTTAGTAATGAGATAATTTTATTCACATACTAATACATTAATGTGGGTGAGTAACATGCAATTTGTATTTATAAACTTTAATTGTAATACTTTATTGTTTTACATTAAAGGGGTTAAAATTGAAGTCTTGGAGAATTCTGGTGAGAAATTGGCTGAAGAACACAGTTGCTTATGATTCAAAGGAAAAAAAAAGAGACTTAATTCAGTAATTATTATGGACCTTAATTGTAGGTAAGTTTTAGCACGTTTGAACTAAGTTACTAATTAATTTGATAGGCTTCTTTCTAGCCAAAATGAAAATCTACAGTATTTTCGCTGGTTCTGCTTATCTTGAATTGATCCATCATTGAGAATGAGAAACCACAACAGATTGTAACCTTTTGTTGTTACCAGAAAGTACCCAAACTTGTAAAATTTTCAGCGTGAAAATGAACCACATTTTTTTTTTGGGGGGGGGGATTTAGAGTGTATGAAAAAATCTGTTTACAAAATTAGATTAATAATTTTTATGAATAATTAGTGTTGTTAAATTCCAGTAATCTTTTGAAGAATATTCTTGACAAGGAGAATTTTCTCTTGAAAGTTATGAAAGAGAGTTTTTCATCTGGAAACTTGTAATTGGATATCCTTAAATTTGAACAAATCATCAAAAAGAAAGCTAAATTTTATTTTTTAGCATTTCCCTAAAACTCGTATCTTCAAATAAAATCTAATCATTTTTTCATTTTCAAAAGACAAAATGCTTTATTAGAAACATGTTCCATTTCGTGAACCTTTTCAAATTGTACTAACTTTTATTTTTATCCTTTAAGAGTTTAAAATTGTGGACCCAAATGTGCTGATTTCCCACATTTTTTTTTCTTTTACTGATCAATTAGCAGTTTTTTTCCCTTGGGGATGAGGAGCTTTTTGCAAATGTCCATAGGAACTTTAGCTGCAGTTGTTACAGGCATACTTGCTATTTTTAATGCACTTTTTGTCGAATTCATGTCTTTCCCCCATAATGCAGTACATCCAGCAGACTTCATTACACAAAATTTCCTAAAAAGCCTTCTCATGCACAATATTGTGCTAATTCTGATGGAATTTCTTTCATTGGGGCATTCTTAGAATCAAATGTTTATTTTAACCTTTGTCATTTAAAGGTTATCCTAGGGAAAATACTAAGTGGATAGGTCTAGTATTAGGAATTGTGCAGGAAAGGGCGGTATGTGTACCAAAGTTGGTAGATGCATGTCATGCATGTTCAAAGTTAGCTTTATAGTTTGGAACATACTTTTTAAAGATCTGCAATTAAAAAACAAGTATATATTTAGGGCTCACACTCACCTTTCAGTTATTTAAAAATTATCTTTCATAAGAGCTATTTATTTTTAGAAGTTAATTGTCTCAAAAAAAAAAAAAAAAAACTTTTGAACTTTTCTCTTAAATAATCTTTTCTTCTCTTCGCAAAATAAAGACTTCCTCATAAAATCGCAGCAAATGTGTGTTTTACCAAACTGTTGAATTGATGATTCTTGATGAGATCTGGCTGTAAGCATGATAAAATGTAAAATAAAATACCTGTTTCAAATCATTCAGCCAAAAGCATATGTGCATTAAATGCTAGTTGTTTATTTATAGATATATTAACAGCATTTTTAACCATTTTTTCAGGTGCTGTGTGTGATGACTGACTGAATAGGTGTGTTAAACCTAGTTGGAGAAGAATTCCATACTCTGCCATGGTGTCATGACTTATTTTGTAAAGAATACCCATCATAAACATGTTCAAATATTAAATATGTAAAAACGTCACTGTGTCATGCCAAAGAGAGAATAATATATATGTAAAAATAAATGACGAACAATAAATAAATTGAGTTTCAAAAAATTTCGTTGTTCTTATGCTAATTATTTTCAGGCATTTCTATTAACTTGAGCAAAAGGTACGTCTGATTTTTCTTTTCTTTAAAACCATTCTTGATTATTTTTTTCATAAATTGTCCGATTTATTTTAATGCCCAATTCTCTTAGAATTCAGAGTAGGAAAAGGAGTATATTTCAGTTGTTCTTCCTCTGTCGTACAAAATTGCAACTTGACTCTTTTTCAAATTTAACGTTTCTATAATCTTGTAATTTCTAATTCACAAGGACTGTTTTTAATTGAAATATTGTTTTATTTTTACAACGTTAATTAGTCATCCAGATTTTATTCTAGTAATTAACTTATTAGCCTTTATGAAAAATTTTATACAGCAGCTGAAATCACTGATTAGTATTTAAATTATATTGCTTACAAAATTTTGCATTAAGCTTTTTTTTATTGTAATTTATATAAATTAACCTCTCCTAAAGTAATTAAATTTGCTTTCGGTCAGCATTTTGCTTTATTTTAAATTTTGTGTAAGTTACACAAGCATTTCTAATACACAACTAAATACCAATAGTTGAGCTACAAATATCCTGCTGGGAAATTGGACTTTTATAGAGCGTTGCCAAAAATAATTATTGGATGTTTAAAACTTTATACTGTTGATATCCCATTGGACATTAAAAAATCAATTTACAGTATTTATAAGATATTTAATTATGCTGCTAATGTGGCAGTATTTTACATACCGCATTAATAGCAAAATTAAATGTAATAAATGCAGTAAATTGATTCTATAAATTTCTAATGGGATATCTACAGTGTAAAAGTTATAAACACCCAATAGTTATTTTTGAGAGTTAAATAAGGGCTCTGCAAATATCCAGAGGGATATTTGTAGATCATCTGTTAGATCAAATTGTAGGCCTGTAAACATCCAGTGATTAAACTGGTGATGTTCTATAAAGGTCCTGCGATAGTCCTATCGGACATTTGCAAGCCGTCTATCGTATCAAACTGGACCTGTAAACATCCAGTGATTAAACTGGCAATGTTCTATAAAGGTCCTGCGATAGTCCTATCGGACATTTGCAAGCCGTCTATCGTATCAAACTGGGCCTGTAAACATCCAGTGATTAAACTGGCAATGTTCTATAAGGGTCCTGCGATAGTCCTATCGGACATTTGCAGGCCGTCTATCGTATCAAATTGACCTGTAAACATCCGGTGTAAGGTCCTGTCAGCGTCCCATCGGACATCCTGTAGACATAAATAAGTGTGACATTGTGATACCCACTGGACATCCTACGTCCAGCTACGTAGCAGACGGCATCATCCAGTGGATGCATGAATATCCTGAATGAGGAAACGAGCGGATTTCCGTTGTTTGTCTTTGTGTTATCGGGGTTGGTATAAAGTGAAATTACTTTCTTCCTAATCGAATAATTTGACTATTATTAATAATAGCTGAACAACACTTTGTCAACATTTCACCCAAAGTCCCAATCTGAGACTAAAATAACCGGTACTTCACACTTTGCCTTACACATAACAAGATTCGATGGTCTAGAGGTAGCGCGCTTATCTCGGAATCAGTACGCACAGGGTTCGGGCCCGGGGGAGGAAGAATTTTTTTTTTTTTTTTTTCAGAAAAACGGAAATTTAGCATACAAAAAACGAAAACATAATAAACAGAACGGACATTTTTTGAAAATTTTGCTGCCAGTCGTTTATTTTTTATTAACAAATATATTTTAAACAGTTTATCGGTTTCTTTTCGTTATTTCATCGGAGTCATCGGGAAACGATGATCGGCTTTATGGCCCCCCGAGAGGACATTTTGTACCAGTTGCCGATGAAATTTCCCATTTTTTGGATGAAAAGCCGTGATCGGTCATTGCTCCTTCTCCTCGGATTAAACTCACCCGCCTCTCATCGACCGATGGGTTATTGCTACTAGGGTTTTTACGTTGTCAGGGGTGGCGCCATCATATTTGTGTGTGTGTGGAGGGAAGAAGGCGGCATATTCGGCATTTGCCTTGGATGACAGAAACCTATGCCATGCCACTGTATTAGGTTTATTTATTTTGAAAACAGGAAAGCACAGAGCTGATAAGAAAGCTCTGGTTTAAAAGTGGGGGAATAAGGGCTCGACTTAATTTTCAGCAAAAAAATTGCTGGAGCCCCAATATTCTTTAGAGGAGCAGTTCCCAACCTTTCATCATTGTGATCACCAAACAGAGGATAACTTACGATGGCACCCCCCCCCTTCGCATATATAAAAAATGCCACCACCCCCCTCCCCAGTTTTTTTACTCTTCAACAACGAACATTCCGTTGCCTTTTCTACAAAATAATGTTATCAGTGAAGTTTGAATTGACATTTTAAATGAAAATAAATATGTTTTGGAGTAAAAAAAAAAAAAAAAAAAAAAAAAAGATTTTTTTAAAAACACATTATCACTTGCTCGTTACCTATTTTCTTGAGCCCCCTCAAACGATCTGCGTGCCCAAAGGGGGTCGGCCCTACCGGTTTAGAGCCGCTGCTCTAGAGCTCTTGTTCATACTCAGTGGTGTAACTGCAAACACCTACAACTGCTGCAATATGGGAATCGGTAGTACATCCTGTTAAAATAATGATTATTCCCATGTAATATTGGACATTCAGGAGCTCCGCTGTTTTTTGCCTAATATGTAAAAATTCACTCTCAAAAAGGAAGTACAGGAGCTGAGGTACCGTGAGCCCCTATGCAAATTAAGCCCTGAATAAAGGCCAGTGCAGACTCGAGTCTGATCCGATATGCTAGAATGGGAACTCAATGTATTTTTCAGTATCTACACGATGGATCGCAGAGGAAAGTGTCCCCTTTGTGTGTTTCGTGGTTTCACGGGTTATCCTTTGTTGGCAAATCCCGACTGGTCATTAAAAGCTTATAAATTTTTTGACCCTGCACTGTTTCCCCCCTTTTACAAAGCCAGCACGTGCAAACAGACCACTAAAAAACTCCCCTGATACCCTGCAGCATATGGCAATAGGACTCCAGTCTGCACTGGCCCTTGATTTTGTTATCAATACTAATGAAGGAGGAAGTATCATAAATCTCTCTCCCCATCCTTCCTCATGGCATTGTTCTCAAACCCACTCTGCGGTTACCGCATGCGGTGGGGTGTCACTATTTGCACAAAGGCGCTATATACCCTGGAGCGGCCCTGCCGAAAACTATTGTTCAGTAGCCAGTAGTAAACAGTTTTGTGTTTTACCATGCCAAGAAAAAAGATTTGGGAGGGGCAGGGGGCGTAGCCAGAAATTTTTCATGGGGGGGTTACGACTACTACAACTCCTATATATATTTACGTGTGTGTGATAATGTAGTGAAGAATATACATTTTGTATGGCAAAAAATTTCTCATAGGGGGGTTATGACCCCCCTAACCCCCCCCCTTGGCTACGCCCCTGGGGAGGGGGTCTAAAAGGTGGAAAAAGCTCCTTTTTCTAAGGAACTTTTCTGTTATCTGAAAGAGTCTGAAACTTGGCGATTTTTTATTTCAGCAAATTTTTTATTCAATATCAGCGATTTTATCAGAAATTTTTTATTTAATATCGGCGATTTTTTATTTCAGCAGGTTTCTCTGCATACATTCTGTACGAGCACAATTTAACTGTCAACATCATCAATGCCCTTTTGAAATTTAACTTTTCTTTGGGAGCGACACTCTACTTTTATTATATTCCTTGTGGTACTTTTCATAGAGCTAATAAAATATACAACCTTCCATTTACATTTCATTTCTCCCTAATTATAAATACAGTCAACTTCGGTTATAGTGAACCTCTGGGGACCGGCAAATTTCATTCACTTTATTCACCGAAGTTCAATACAACCGATGTTTCTCCATGTTGAACAAGGAACCTTATAAGAAACTAGAAAATTGTATTTTATACAAATACTAAAAGTTTATTGAGTAACGACTCTGAAGCGATTTTTTATATCAGCAAAATACCCTTGAAATTTTTTTCGGCAAGTTTATTTTTTCGCTAAGAATATACAAGGATTTTCCCTGTCATACTCAATGCATTTAGCATTTTCTATACTCTCAAAATATAAAATAAATTTTCGTTCACAAAATACACAAATAAAAATATTGCAAAACGTACTCACTATTCTATATATCAGCAAAACTACTCAATCAAATTATCCAAAATTGACAAAAAACCCTATTATAAGTATATACAGTAGGGTGATTCATCAAAGACCCCAAAAAATTTTTTTCCCTTTTTTTAAACTCTCAACCCCTAAAAATGGTCTATTCCACTAGAAAACATACCAGTATTTTTTAAAAATTTTTTAATTGATATTTAAGGGTCGCTACCGAATTTTAAAATATGAGAAATGAAGCAAAAACGATAAATTTTTGTGGTTTTTCTGTCTATAATTCTTAACAACATCAAGTACTGCTTCTGCTCCTCATCGTTTGTATGTAATTTGTTGTATTCTTCCATCAACGCAACACCTCGTTCAGCTATATCATTAACGACTCTCATGTTTTGTACAATTTCTTTAGCTGACCTGTAGTTTTCTTCTTCCCACAGCTCAGGATCTTTTTATATGAACTCCCATGAAATACCAGTCGTGTTGAAAAATTTCATTGTATTTGTTGTAACGAAATCTTCGATATTTTGATTTTTGATTGCATCATACCTCAAAGATGCCTTTTTAGGACTGTTTTCCGAACTTTCGTTATTCAGTGCTAAAATCATTCTGCGTTTTGTTTCATTAGAAAATCGCTTATCAAAAAAAGCTAGAGCAACCAGATACCAAAGATGAAAGATACCAAAGATGACCCAACATCTTTTTCCCGGCGACTTTGGCTAAAACTGCATCATGTTTTTCGAACTCAACTATGTCCTTCAAAATCTTCAGGTCATTTTCAGGTGCCATATAAGCCACTGGCGCTGTAAACCAGTATTTTGCATAGACAAGTACAACAAATATGCAGATATCCGTAATGGCCTTAGCTTCTTTAATTGTGATCTTAAGCTGGTGCTTAAATAGAAACATTTTCAATGCATATACAGCTTTCGCCATCCAACATGCACGATGCATTCCAAAAGGGGCTTTGAATGAGATACCGCTTTCAGGAATCCCTCCTAAAAAGATAATGATTAAATGAAGGAACTCCCTGTAATCGTCACGAGGCTGAAATTGTTGTAGTCGATTCTGAGCAAAAGTAATTATATCGGTCGCAGCAGTTTGAACGCAATTCCAAGTAGATGGTTCAAAAATTGCAGTTTTGAAGTCTCCT
>JAWZYV010000730.1:47500-54707 GCA_038373885.1 Cheiracanthium punctorium | reverse complement strand
CTTCCGGTAAAACTATAGATGAGCGTCAAAATTATACACATACACATATACATGCATGTCACTCCTACAACTTCACTCGAACCAATTCATTTTGATCGTAACTAAAGTAGAACACAATACCACCTACATTTTTTATACCTGAAGGATTCTCCGGCCTAATGGTTTCAGCCAACAATCATTTAGCCTATTGGAATTCTTTTGTGTTGCGCGTTTCAAATCTGAAAATTTTTCCAAATATCTTAAATAATCTTCAAAAAATATCATTAATGTCTGAAAAAATTCCAAGTCCCCTTATTTGAAAAATGTGTCAAAGTCTGAAAAAATTACAAGTCCCCTTATTTGAAAAAAAGGAAAGAAATTCTTATCAATCCTTTGAACATCCGCTCCGACCACGCCCCCTTCCCCGCTCAGCCCAGGGAAAGCAGTTATACAGTTGCCCAGGGCTGCCCACAATTAACATGGGCTGCCCCTGAGCAGAACTCTCCTTTCTTCCCTACTAATATGGCATTTGGATATCCACAAAGTTCAATGTTAATATGTACTTGGAAAAATTTTACAGATTTTTAATAGACAGAAATAATGAAAATTTGAAATATATAAATTTTCACATCCATAAAAAAGTACATTTAAAATTGGAATATGTAAATTTTTTGCGAATAAAAAAATCAAAATTTTTGCAAACACAGAATTATACTTTTATTTTATGCAAAAAATGTGCAAAGTATTTGAAAACATAGAATGTGCACTTTTTTGTATGCATAAAAACTGCAGATAATTAGCACAAAAAGTGCATACTTTTCAAAGTATTCAAAAATATGCACTTATTGTGCACAAATTGTGTACAATCTAATCTTTTGTGCAAAAAAAGTGCAGACTTTTTCTCGCTGGGTGTGTTCTGAAGGTACTTACTTTGAAGGCGATTAAATACCTGTGTATGTATATTGTGGTAGTAAAGATTTAGACAAAATTTCCGGGAATTTTTTGACTGCCCGTCGTATTCTATGCTATTATTGCTAAGGGCAGTGTATGCTCATAAACTCTGGGGACACTTGAAGTGTACCCTTAATCGATAGGTTAGGCCAGGGTTTCTTAAGCTTTTTGGTGCGGCGACCTCATAATATTGACGGAAATTTTGTGGGGCCACATATGCATTATGCGAATCTTACTGCCGCGGTAGTGAAATTGTTAGTTTCTTCACTTGTACTGTAATATACTATTGCAGTTTTAGGTCATTAACATTAATTTTTAGTTTTAAGATATAGAACAATGTGAAAATTTGAAATTTTTTAAACTTAAAAATATAACGCATGTATAAAAATAAATTCAAATACATACTTGATTAAATTTAAACATTAACTATAGTCTGTCCATTGTCCATCCAATGTTAGCCACTTCAAAAGCCACTACTAAGAAAACCCACTTCTAACATCGCATATGGGAGGATTAACTATCAAGTTTACTTTTAGTTTGTTATGAAATCTTGGCAAAATATTCCACACTGCAGGACGAAGCACTTTTTCAATATTCACACACATTTATTTGATGGACACTTGGATTTTATTGTGATTAAAGAGAAAAATGTCGTTAAAGACGCAAATGTCGTAATAATTCTTCTAATAAATTAAAATTTTAGCAACCCTGCTGCAGGTTTAGTGACCCACAGTTGGGTTAAAATCTGGCTTAAGCTATGAAGCGGTATATTCCAGATTTATGAACATCGCTGCTTTTCAGTAACTGATATTACTGTTGAGATTCTTATGCAACGACAGATCGGGTCGAATGACTTCAGTACTCTCCAATTTCATCATGACCTACTACTGAGGTAAAAGGATTTAAGAGTGCTCCCCTGTCTCTAGAATCCGGCACCCTCTATCCAAAATATTACGCGCGCTATTTGGGTACCCATGAAGCTTGCGATACATGAAACTCAATGACAATCTAAGAGCATCTGCCCAACACTAACTATTATTTGGAAGATTCCATAGGGGTTCGGGGTCTCTTTGTCAGAGATAATACTCGGACAACTGGGGTACCCATCATCCTTCTCTGTTACAGGGGAAAGCTCTACGTTGCAATGAATGGGAATCAAATACTCGGAGGTTATCTCAAGTCTTCCCTAGAAAAGATTGGCTTTAGTTAAGTACTGTAACAGAACTTTCTTCATTTCAGATGGTCTCCATCTTTTAGATGTTTATTTCACAATGTTTGTTTATGAATTTTTATTTCAACATTGTGAAAAATTACTTTGTATCATAATTAGAATAAAATCTTATTAAAATTATGTGTGTCATACAAATGATGATGTGCGAAGAGTTCCTGTTAATATATTAAAAAAGGAAAAAGTGTACGTACGCGCCTTACAAAATAACTAAAGTAAAAATGATAACGAGGACAGGATTTGGGGATTTTATTCTATAACTAATATCCAGTGATATAAAAATTGAAATAATTTAAATTGTTGGTAAATTATAGTGAAAATGCTATTAATTCCTAAAAAACCTCATTAATAATTTATAAATGACAATGTTATTAATAAAAATTATGTTATAGCTCCAGTTAGACTACTTTTGCAAGTGTTAATTAACTGGCTTGTACAATTTGTTATTATACAAAATTAAGTAAATCATTTATTTACATAAATTATACTATCATGTCTGCAGAATTTTGTGAAATTTAAGATTTTTACATAATTAAATATTTCTATCCCTTTGTAAGTAATTTTTTAAAAATTAAAGTACAGTCAATAAGGACATAATTAAAAACACAACAATAATTGATTATTCATAACCAAATGTAATATTTAAAATAAATGAAATTTATTTAAAATTATGAAGTGCATTTTTTACTTTGTTTAAAAAACTTTTAATTTAAAAAGAAGAAGAAAAAGTTTTTAAAACTTTTTAAACACTATTTTAAACAAGGACAAAAATTCTTATTAAGAAATATCTTAGGAATCGTTATTTGATTTCACAGAATTACATCACATCTTAGAAGTGATTATTTGATTAAACAGTGATTTGTATTATCACACACGACATCAACAGTTGAATATTTATGTTTAAAACTTTTCTACGATGTCGTGTTGTTGCTCCAAGAAATAAGTTTAAAACTCTTCAAGTTAGAAAAACAAGAACTGGGAGGAACTTCTCAAAGTGAAAACAAGTGTTTTTAAAATAAAACTAATTGAAGCAATAGTTTCTCGATAACCTGTCGCTCAAGATAACAGATAGTGTTAATTGCTGGAGGACGATTTTGCTTCAAAAGCTTGTTTAATGTGCAATTATTAGAGATACAATATTCCATACTTAAACAATTAACAATCTCGATCCATAACCATCTCTTAATCCATAAACAATTTTAACCCACTTCTTATAGTCCGACCGAGTTGAAACTTTGGATGCACGTGTGATTCCGATGACACTGCGTACTGCAGTTTTTAATTTTCTGTGATATCCTACTTTCAATAGATAAATAAATAAATAAAAATGTTATTCTAAAAACTGTGTTTTTCTCGCATATCCGCGCGTATCTTCGTAACTAATGGTAATTTTGCATCATCGGAACGTTTCTAAAATTAAGATTTTTATTCAAAGAAGGAATAAAAGGTGTAAAATAATTTTTGACATTTTCCCATCTCAAACGCTTATTGTAACAAACAAATCCATTACAGCTTATGAATCATCGACGGGGGTACTTAGAAAATAAATTAAATATAACTTTTTTAATACAAAATAATTCATGATTTTTTTAAAGCTTGAAGCTTTAATACTTCTTTTGACTTCATAAGGAAGGAAATAGTTAAATATGCTTTTATTAATATATATTATTAATATAAAAAAGTGATATATTATTTAATATAAAAAAGTGATTTTTTTAAGCACCTGTGCCACGATCCATAAGCTAGGATGGATTAGCTGTTTACAAATAAGTGTATGAGCTTAAAACCTTTTTTGTAAGTTATAGTCCATCTTTGAATAAAAAGCTTGATTTTAAAACTTTTTTGTACATTTATTAGAATTTAACTTGTTAAAAGTCAGCAGTTTAAAAAAAAAGAAGAAAGAAAAAATAAAATGTTAAAAGCTTTGCCCTTGTTTTACATACGTATTTATTTCCGAAAAAGCCAAAAATTCTTTAACTGTCTTTCAACCTTTGTCTATATAAACATACCTGAGTTTCGCTTGGGGTCGCAAAGTTTGTTGTTGGAACTTCTTTGAAACTGTGTTGCCAGAGAGTATGTAAGTGTGGAATATCTAATACATGGCAAAATATACATTTATTGGAATGGGAAATCTTTAATTTAATGAAAGTTTGGCAATGAAAGTTTGGTAATGAAATTTTGAATCCTCGTTCTAATTCCTAATTTCCGATTTTACATATACCTGTTGTTTAAAATTGTTTGGCAGTGCCACACCTTTCAAACTTTTATCTTTAGCCCTATACTTCGAGTTTCAAAAAGTTTTCTAATGACATGCGGTTACTTTTGATGTTATGTATTATTCCAGAAAAATTCATAAAAGTTTATGTTTACAGCTTCTGAGAAATCTGTGAATTCATCCTTGTAAAGAAAATATTTTACATCAGTGTACTTATGCAATCATTGCTTACGTTCGTAATTTTTGTTCGACCCCAGAAACTTGATCATACGACATGATTTTTTACCCTTCAAGTGCCATTGAAAAGTGGTTAAAGTTAGCATATATTATCAGCGTTTTATTTGTCAGCATATATGTTATTTACGTGTTAGCATATATGTTAGCACGTGATAGTTTCATATCTTTAATACATTCTAGGTTAAAATTCTCAAAATTTCTACATCATCTCACTATGAATTTGGGACCATTTTTAATTATTCATTTTTTTGCGGCGATCGAATAAAAATAATATTTTGTTGTACCAGAATTTAATCCTCTGAAAATTACTCGATGTCATAAAATTGTACCTTTCTTATCTATTTTTGAAGTAAAACTTCTGTAGTGGCGACTAGGGAGTAACTCAGATTTTTTTTCTGATGGAAGTAACGCTCAGTAAAGGAAGTGACGTATATGTCATACTTCTCGCCAAGCGCGCCCCGAAAACAAGAACCACTGAAAAACCTACCTTTTTGACCTGCTTTCGCCGTTCCCCGAATTCATCGTATAAAAATACGCGGAACCTGTTAGGGTAAGAAATAGCGAGAAATACAGTCAAGAGCCGTATCTTTGAGACATCAATCTTTATTTATATATCAATAAGCGTTTTGAAGGTACATACAACAATAATTTTTTACATGTAATCCCAACCTCACAGGAGGTTCTCGATAATCCTTATTTTTAGATGAATAATATACAATACATGGTTTTGGAAAATCGCAAAGAAATGGAACCTGCCTGCAATCGAACCGGAACAGTAGATGGAAACATCAGTTTAAGAACACTTTTCCTGGATTCTAACCAAGGAAGTTCAACTAATGGAGAAGCCCGTGTTCCCCGTTTTTGAAGCCAAAAACCACACCCCCTCATCCGTCAATGCATTGGATATCGTCATTGGTAAACATGTAAATTTATATATTTGAAATTATAAAATAAAAAACAAGTTATTACGTGTAAAAAACCTTCCATAAACGTAAAATGGATAAACAAATTGGTTAGTAACTCTTAAATTATTTTTATTAACAATTTCCGAAACTCGATTTTCAATGCATCTCTATGCGTTCTTCAATCGTTTGGTGTAATAAGGGGGCGTGGCACAGGCTTCACTTTCCTAGCACTGCGTAGCGCAACCTTGGCACCTCAATTAGTTAAACCTCCTTGATTCTAACCCTACTTCCAGACAGAACAAGGGGATGGAACACCGCAATTAAAGGGACACTGGCTGCAAATTAACCTAAACAGAAGAGGGAAATTTTCGTTTAAGAACACTGTTGGAGAATCATACTTCGATCCCACGAAGGTAAATTTATAGGAGGGTACACTTCTCTTAGAAATTTGGATAACGCCGTTGTTGCAAACAGATGGCGCTACGCACACGGGGTAACTGCGCATCTTCTGCTTCTGTGCATCTTAGGTTGTTTATATTTCCATCGAGGCGAAGTAAATGGAGATCGTTGAATTAGCAGAACTTCAAAAAATTAAATACACAGACTTATGAACGTGATATATAGTAATTACTGGCTTCAGATGTGTTTTAATAACATATTTGTCTCAGAATACTATTTCGTAATGATTATAGGCAATAGTTTCGAAGCGAAGTGATATTATTATTTAATGTGTGAAATGACTGTTACATTCGCCGTTAGGTCATTAAACTCCTAAATATTATGTATGTCATGTCTGTTATTATTTTGCCCAAAAGCTGTATTTTAAGAAATGTTAGTAATTTTAGAAGAATGTAGTTTGTGTGAACGCAATATTGATAATGATATATATATTTAGATGTAGTAATGATATATATATTTATGATATATATACAACGGTTTAAGAATACGGGTATGTAACACCACAAACAAACAAACACTGGCTGCAAACGTTTTAAGAAGAAAATACAAGAATAACAAATGGACACTTCGTGGATTCTAACCCAACTTCAAGACGGAGCAAGCAAAGGTTTAACACGGGGATGGAACACCACAAAGAAACGGACCCTGGCTGCAATCAATCCCAAAGAATAGACAGAACCTGCAGAAAACGCGGATGCAGAATAATAATTCGAAACCTACCAGCAGACGAAATCAACGCTTAAGAATACTGTGATAGAAAAGCACAAAAAAATGTACACTACCTGCATTCGAACCCAACAAACAGAGGAAAACATCAGTTAAAGAACACAAATAAAGTATCATACTAGACTATGGACATTCCCCCATTCAAACCCAACCTCCAGACGGAACAATGATATAAGAAAACAGTTAAAGAATAATACTACAACTTGGACACTTCCTGGATTCTAAGTAATTATCATGAATTATCCATGATTCTTAGTGGAGATTTTAATTTTAATTTTCGCTCTCAAGAATCTCAGCCGTTAGTTGATTTTTTAAAAGAAAAATTTGATCTAACTATGAATACTTCTCGACTTCAATCAACGATATATGCTGCATTTTCAAGAAAATTAGCAAATTTGGAGAGTAAAATTTATGTTTCACATTATAGTTACCACAAACCTATAATTTCATACATAAAAAATTATGATATTCAAGTACCTATTTCCAATGAATAAAATGAATATAACA
>JAWZYV010000730.1:0-40000 GCA_038373885.1 Cheiracanthium punctorium | reverse complement strand
CCGGGGATCCCCCCCTACCCCGGATCCGCCACTGGCTCATATTTTAATTATGGCAGCGTTACTGTAAATAGGCACTAATCCGGTACCGTGCCATTACATTGTAGTCACTGTTAAGGTACCAGGCCAGTGCCTTTATTTTTAATAATAGCCGGCACCCGGCCGTTTCATTTTGGGCATTAGAAACTTCATGGGCTAGTGCCTTTATTGTGAGTAACGGCCGGGACATGCAGTATGCCAGCAGAGTGCCGTTGCCTTCCCGGGCTTCTGGCAAGGTACTTCTCGGGCGACCACTTTTGGTACGATTCAGCTACTTTTTTGCAGTGCCGGGCCAGTGCTGGACGTAAAGGCAGAAAGGCACTGGCAAGGTCCTCCGCCAGCAGGTGTGTGTTTGCTGGGTAGTGCTTACACTGCAAAAAAAAAGTCTGTTAAACTGACAGGAAAAAAACTGACATCCAGGACGACAGTTTATTTCCGTATATTTTACAGAAGTCTTTATTTTTTCCCATATACGAAAATTTCTGTAAAGTAAACTGAGAATCTGTAAAATTTAGAAAAAACTTCTGTAAAAAAAAAAACGGAAATTAACTGGCGTCCTGGCTGACAGGTAACCTGGCTGAATTGGCTTTTCTGTAAATTTTTCTGTAAATTTGCGTATGGGCATTTTCAATATATTACATCTGTAGTTAGTCATTGTTTGGTCCATGCCCAAAATCTCGCCATTTGCTATCGACCTTGGCGAGTTTTGCCGGAATATCGCCAAATTTGACGTGAAAAATAATTACATATTTTGTAAAACTCTCGATCTGTTTAGTGTAGAATATTGGGACTTTGTATTTAGAACTAGTGTAACATACAATTGTGAATTTCTTTTTTTTTTATTGGAATCGAGTGAGTAATTTATTTACATATCAACCAAAAGACTTTCAATATACTAATAGTCTAATAGACAGCGACCGCCAGACCTTCGTCATAGTATAAAAGCTGAAACTTTCTCTGCATACCCCTCAACAGAGGTAGGAACAATCGGCCACTATAAAGTTTGAATGATCGTGCCTTTGTCAGGTAACAGATGGCAAAGTTGTATAAAATTGCCGAAAATTTCGTCATTTCATAAAGCTTAATTTTTTTATATGTTCTTCTTCGCAGTACTATAAATCACTTTATCCCTTGCCAGACACTTTTCCATCGTGGCAAACCCCCGCCAGACAATCTCAAAGTCATGGAAAACTGTTGTGTTCGTAAACTCCCGCGACGAAGTACGTCAAGCTGCCACAAAGTGCCGAGCACATTTTATACTGCTACTTCTGAACTTTCTTACCCGCGAACTTTCTTGCAGCGCGCTCGTAATAGAATTACGTTTTTCAAGACTTTGAGATTGTCTGGCGGGGGTTTGCCACGATGGAAACGTGTCTGGCAAGGGATAAAGTGATTTCTAGTACTGCGAAGAAGAACATATAGATAAATTAAGCTTTATGAAATGACGAAAATTTTCTGCAATTTTATACACCTTTGCCACCTGTTACCTGACAAAGCCACGATCATCCAAACTTTATAGTGGTCGATTGTTCCTACCTCTGTTGGGGGGGTATGCGCAGAGAAAGTTTCAGCTTTTATACTATGACGAAGGTCTGGCGGTCGCTGGCTCTTGCTCTATAAGGCTTATGGATACCTTCAATTCATTATAAGTCTGTGATGAATCACTATTTCGGTTAAGACCAAAATCTCACTATCTCAATCTTGTCAGGTTTTTTTGCGAAATATCGCCCAATTAGGCGCCAAAAACTAATCTTTCAAAGTGAACCCAGCTTGCTGATATCATCTCAACTATTTGGCTAGCAATTGCTAAACCTTACTATTATTGCAGTATTTTATCTCTTTCAAGCAAAAACATTTAGAGAAGTGCACTGAAAATATTTATGATTAAACAGACGTACAAGGAAATCATGTTCACATCACATCTTTTTTCTTCCGATCTTTAAAGCGTCTGATGATAATTACCGCTCACACTGCAAAAAAAGTCTGTCAAATTTACAGAAAAAAAAAACTGTCAGCCAGGACGCCAGTTTATTTCCGTTCTTTTTACAGAAGTCTTCCGTAAATATTAGAGATTCTCAGTTTATTTTACAGAAATTTTCCGTATATGGAAAAAAATAAGAGACTTCTGTAAAATATATGGAAATAAACTGGCGTCCTGGCTGACAGTTTTTTCTGTCAGTTTAACAGACATTTTTTTTTTGCAGTGCACAGAAAGTGTCTGGCAGTACCGATTCAAAATTTGTAATAATATTCTGTTCAACACACGTAAAAATCAGCAGTGATGCTAAGTAAAATGAGTAATATTTTTTCGTACCTGTAGCAAGTGGTACCTGAGAATTAGCCGTCGGCCGAAGCTAGCAAGGATGCATACGTTTGCTGTACGTACTAGCACTACTCTATCGTATATATTTTGTGCATGAGCAAATAAGTAACGTCTGGGGGCCCTGGGATCTTGGACCACATATTCGGTTATTTACAACTTGGTCGACTGCTTACTACCGAGTAGTTGCAAAGAAAGAAAATACCTGATCGAGAAAAAATATTTACATTTCTGATGAAGAGACATGCTTCTTGTAACAGGCATCTAATGAAAAAAGTGTGGTTAACCATATGTTTTGATTTATGACTGGTACAGTCATGTATTGATGAAATTCTGTGAACGCAAAACTATATTATTTCATGCAATAACTCACTTATCCCAGCGCCCAGTCTCCCTTATCTATATAAATTAAAATTTTATCCGTACATTATTTGGAATTCAAAAATTTTGCACTTTCTATCCATTTCAAGCACCTTTGAATCCGGTACGACCGTCAAAAAAAAGTTTGTCTGTCATTCTATCGTTCTGCCGTTCTGTTCGTGACCCTCATTTTTTTTCGCACAGCACATAAAAAGGACTAAAGTGAGTGAAATAAAATTTGGTGACATGCTAGGTGGTCACTGAACTTAAACTATAGATGTAGAATTTTTTGAAAACTTTGATTACATTTTTGCGAAAATAGTTTCAAACTGCGTGCATTTATATTCGCGCATCACGCAATAACGACTGAAACGAATGATATGGAATTGTGTGACATTACAGGTGGTTGCTCAACTTAAAGTAAAGGGTTCGAATTTTTAAAATATTTTGATTAGATTTTGAGGTTTTTCGAAATCTTTACAGATTCGTAAAATTTTTATTCCAGCATGACGAAATAAGGACTAAAAGAAACGGAATGAAATTTGATGACATGATAGGCGGTCACTCAACTCAAACTATAAGCGTCGAGTCTTTCAAAAATTTTGATTAAATTTTGAGATTTTGCGAAAGTCATTCCCAAATGCGTAAATATTCCTTCACGCATTTACATAATAACAACTAAGGCGAATGAAATGAAAATTTGATTCTGAGATTTTGCGAAAATCTCTTGTAAATATGTAAATATTTGTTAGGCATCAAGTATGAACGACTAAAACATATGAAATGAAATTTCGTGACATGATAGGTGTTCACTCAAACTATAGAAGTCGAATTTTTTAAAAAATTTGAATAATATAGAAAGCAATAATTTCTAATAGTTTTGAGATTTTGCAAAAATTTATTCAAAATGGGAAACTATTTCTCCATTAAATATAAACTACTGAAGTGAATGCAATAAAATTTAGCATCTTTACAGGTGGTCAATTAAACTATATTCGTCGAAGTACTTTAAAATTTTTTATACATTGAAATTTTGTGAAAACTGAGTACCTGCTTGTCCCATTACTGAAAAACGGGAGTGGAATAGAATGAAATTTGGAATTATGCTAGATGCAAGTTATTTTAAACTCTAAATGCCAAAACTGTTTTAAATATTTAATAGATTTGAGATTTTTGAAATTCGTATAAGGGTTTGTTCTAGCATGCATTAAAAATGGATTAAGAGAATACAATGAAGTTAAGCAACATGATCAGCAGCGATTAAACCAACAAATGCCTGAATTTTTTGAATCAATTTTAAAATTCTTTTTAAATTTTTTTTTTATTTTATTCTTTTTGTGAAAATTGTGCAAAAATTTTCTGAGGCATAATGTTAAAATATTTACAGTGAATCAAACAAAATTTAGTTACAGATTAGGACTTGAAAAGCTCATTTAACCAGAATAAAACTTTAAATTTTAAACTAAACAGAAGTTCTCCATTGTCAAATTTACTCATTACTTTGCTATTCTTTAGCTTGTAATTTTAATAATACACAAAAGGTCTAATTTTGCTTTCTATATTATTACCAATATACTAGTTACATTGTTTGAACTCCTACAATGCTGACGAAAATTGAGGCTTCATGGAAATTTATATTTTATACTAACCCTTCAACAACGGGTACTTCAGCTAGTGTATATATATAAAAATATAAAATTAACTCGTTTCATGTTTTGAGCTTCGGAAGTCATTTGCCATTAATCAGTCATTTCATATATATTGATTGCGTGAAGCAAATCATTATCAATCATCGGCAAGTACATTTAAATAAACATACGCGCGACTTCAAAGTTGGCACATGCTTATTCGTTACTTTCTTTTAAGAAAAAGATAGAAAAATTTGCGTCACTGGAAAAAAAAGCAGCAAAAAAGTAACAAAATATAAATGCACTTTGTATCGCAGAATGAAGATGATCAGAGAAAGTTTCTCTTTCCATACACTGCAAAAAATAATCGTAAAAATACAGAACTATTCTGTCATTTTTCAACAGAAAAAAAATGTTAACAGAATTTAACTATGCTTTCCACGTAAATTTGCTATATTTTATGTTATAAAACAGATATTTCAGAATTTCGTTGTTTAACGACATTTATCTGTAGCTGTGGCAGCGAACCAACCAAACAAACATCCATTTACGTACGAAGTGAACCTTGCTTTAACCAGCGTAAAGAATTGGCGGTGATTTTTAAAGGTAATTTTTTAAAATTATTACTTATATTTTCTGAAATCTTTTTGCTAAGAAATGTTGCTTTTCCAAAAAACTCATGCTTTAAAACATAACGACATTCTATCCGTATATAGTAGTGTATTTTAAAGCCGTTAAGCCTAATGTTTACAAACTATTTCTCGTATAAAACAATTAGTAAAGCCTGAATAAATTTCATTTTCTCGGTTCCTAATCATCACTCTCATTTTATTGAAGTACTAGCTGAAGTACCCGTCCTCGACGGGTTAGTGAATGCAAATTTCCAAAAAGCAAGAACTTTCGTCACCATTGTAGGAGTACACAGAATGGATGTAGTATGTTGCCAAAGTAAAGAAAGCGAAGTTATGATTTTTATGTATTGTTAAAATATTACAGGTTAGAGAGTAACTAAGTAATATCATTTCATTTGCTTTAGTCGTAATTAAGTGATGCGCGAACGAATATTTACGCATACTGAAATAATTTTCGCAAAATCTCAAAATTTAATCAACATTTTTGAAAAATTTGGAAGCCTAGAATTTAAGTTGAGTGACAACCTATCATGTCACCAAATTTCGTTTCATTCCCTGCAGTCTTTATTTCGTGATGCTGGAACAAAACTTTCAGCATTTAAAAACGATTTTCACAAAATCTCAAAATGTAATGAAAATATTTCAAAAATTCAACGCCTATAAATTAAGATTAGCAACTGCCTATCCTATCACCAAATTTCGTATCATTCGTATTAGTCGTTATTAAGTGATGTTTGAAGAAATATAAGTGCATTTTGAGAGAATTTTCACAAAATCTCAAAATCCAATGAAAATGTTTAAAAAATTGGACTCCTATAGTTTTCTTTGAGCAACCATCTATCGTGTGACCAAATTTCATATCATTCACTTTAGTTGTTATTACGTAATGCGGGAACAAAGATTCACTCAGTTTTAAACGATTTTCACAAAATCTCGAAATCTGATCGATTTTTTTTAATTAGATGCTTATAGTTTAAGGTGAGTGACCACCTATCATGTCACCAAATATCATTTTTTCACCTTTGCAGTTATTACGTGATGTGCGAACACAAATTTACGCAGTTTGAAATGATTTTCGCAAAATTTCAAATTCAATCAAGATTATTTAAAAATTCACGCCTATGTTTTAAGTTGAGTGATCACCCATCATGACACCTAATTTCATATTATTCGCTTCAGTCGTTTTTACGTGATGCTTGAACACAAATATACGCAGTTTGAAAGGATTTTCGCAAAATCTCAAAATCCAATCAAGATTTTTTAAAAATTCGACGCCTTTGTTTTAAGTTGAGTGAGCACCTATCATGACACCCAATTTCATGCCATTCGCTTCAGTCGTTTTTACGTGATGCTCGAACACAAATTTACGCAGTTTGAAAGGATTTTCGCAATATCTCAAAATCCAATCAAGATTTTTTAAAAATTCGGCGCCTATGTTTTAAGTTGAGTGACCACCTATCATGACACCCAATTTCTTATCATTCGCTTCAGTCGTTTTTACGTGATGCTTGAACACAAATTTACGCAGTTTGAAAGGATTTTCGCAAAATCTCAAAATCCAATCAAGATTTTTTTAAAATTCGACGCCTATGTTTTAAGTTGAGTGACTAACTATCATGACACCGAATTTCATATCATTCGCTTCAGTCGTTTTTACGTGATGCTTGAACACAAATATACGCAGTTTGAAACGATTTTCGCAAAATCTGAAAATCTAATCAAGATTTTTTAAAAATTCGACGCCTATGTTTTAAGTTGAGTGACCACCTATCATGACACCCAATTTCATATCATTCGCTTCAGCCGTTTTTACGTGATGCCTTAAACAAGAAAAGCGTCACGGACAGAATGATAGAATGACAGACAGACAAACTTTTTTTGAGGGCCGCATCGGATTCCCGGGTGCTTGAAACGGATAGAAATCGCAAAATTTTTGAATTCCAAGAAATGTACAGACAAAAGTCTAATTTTATTTATATAGATTTTACAGAAACAGTGAAATAGATATTAAACTTATGAGGTTCGAGAGGCATCGTATCGGTGTAATGAAATTATGTGTGCAGATTTACGATTGCAGCGTTAAAATACTTTGTGATTATATTCAATTCATGTTACTCTAGTTATATTTTTTTATGTATATCTGTAAAAAAACAAACAGAAAAACACAAATTTTCAATTTTAAAATTAAAGTACTGATACGATTTCAGAGTCATACGCCGCCGGGAAATTAGCTCATAAATTGTCAGGCAAGTTTAGTTTTTCTTTAAAAACCTGAAAAAGTAGAGCTTTAAGTTTGGAATAAATAATTTTACCCACTTTATATTTTCTGTATGTAGAATGTTTTTTGACATTCATCACAGAATAATAATAACAATAAAAAGCTGTAACGAGTTTTGCTTTTATTATAAGTTTAGTACTTTTATTTAACACAAATATTCCAAAGGGCCATATTAATCATTTGTAATTTTGTGACGAGGCAGCAATACAAACCCAATTATCATATGCATTGTAACTCCTGCAATTAGTGTACTGATATTAAGAGATGTATTACCTACCTATGTAATTAAAGTTGAAATTTTGAAGAAAAAAAACCATTTAAGTTTTCCAGTTGGTTTTTTTTTTTTTAATCCACCTGGGATTTTTCGGGTTGAGCAAAATTCTAATAATCCTGTCAATCGATAAAGTGTTTTTTTAAAAACTCATTTCACCCTTGAAGCTGTCACCATAGTTTTTGGCGTTTTCTATGCAGAATTTAATACGGAACTGTATTTGATTTAATAAATGAACATTATTTATGCTAGGAGCATTGCTGCCAACATGTAACGTTTAATGTAAGAAATTGATTACATTGTAAGATTATAAATTTAATCGGCATTATTGAAAAATTTTTAGCAAGAAGTGTTTTTATTCAACAAAATTCTTAAAACAAAATTTTTTAAACTTTGCTACCTCAGTCACTAATGTTCAGCTAAATTATGCTTGTAAATTTATTAAATTGAGAACAGTATGAGATAAAGATATGATTGATTTTTTTTGCTTATACAGCAGAAACTCCATTTTCTTTCTAACTTGTCATAGATACCACCATTTATTAATAGCTTAAATGTGTAAATTTGACTAATGTTTTTTTATGAATGTATACTTTTGATACACAGAAATCTAAGTAGTAATAATAAAAATGAATTTCTGTTTGCAGGTTTAGACCGTAAACAAATCCACAAAAATGGACCAATCGGCCTGAAATTTTGCACAGATGTGTAAAATAATATAGAATAAATGATAGTCCACTTTAAAACTTTGAAAGTCCACCCGTTCCCAGAGTTTAAGAGATTTTTTTATGATTTCCACACAGAAAGCTTTCCGTAATTGTAACCCCCATAGTGAAAAACCTGTCAAATAAGCATCGCGTTTGTCATGTGTGGCGATTTTGCCGAATAAAATGTTTTAAATTCTTAAATAAGTAAAAATAAAAGAATAATAATGATCTTTTTTGTTAGTTTATTTTTGTATGGTTATTTTTTAAATTATAATATGCCTGCATGCTTTTAATTATAATGTGCATGGAAAATCGGAGCAGGAATGAAATGTTTTGTATGCAAAATAATAAGGATTGAAGATTTCTGAGGCTAATATGTAAAACTTCTTGGGGATAATACCGTAAGCAGGTGCCCATCGACAAGGAAGATGCGTCGCCAAAGCTTACTATATGTAACTAAACAATCCTGGCAGCGTTGCCAATTGAGATTAGCTATTCGGCAACCCTTCCGGCGGAGTTGTGTTGTTTTATGATGTCATGAGAAACCATGCTGTTTGAAGGAATTATGTGATTGGTTGAACGAATTTCAAGGAGTTTAACTGGCAAAATAACTGAACTCTGAATTCGCCGGGAATGGAAGTCGTGTCGTCTGCTGAAGTTTTGTATTTTATAATGGTTATTTTTGAAAAGTGGAATGTTTGCTTGGTTTTATAATAAATGTAGATAATTTGTGTAGAGCTGTAATGAAATCGGTTCCTTTATACGCTGAGTTGTTTCTTATTTCTTTATCAAGTGAATTTCGACAAAAATTTGAAAATGTTTGTTGCAAGTTGTGAAGAATATGTATATAGCGTGTGTTGAAGTATAGTTGTTATATGCTTATTTGAATGCTTGTGATGGCTTTATTTTGTGATGAACTCGCGTCGTTCATGAATAAAATTAAAGGTATGTGGTGCTTTTATTTATTTAAATGTTTATTCCTTGCTTTACGGTTCAGCGGTGTATAGTTGAGAATATTTATGGTCTTGTGTTTTCATAACTATGTAAGGTTTTTAGTATGTTGTTATTTTTTTGTGAATTGGGATGAAAAAAAAAATTAAAGGTTTTAAGAGGGATGGTTAATTTTATTTGTTATATGGGTTTGCTCATGATTTACAGAATTCCCGTACAATTTTTAGGTTTAATATGAATAAATATGTAAGGATTTTTGGATGTTTGTGATCAGATTTGATTCTATTCTGATTAATAGTGTAAATGTTGTGCGTTTTGAAGGTATTAAATTGCAAAAATCACGTGGGGGAGGAAGTAGTCGGTTTATTATAGTGGTTTTCTGATATTTTTAAAGAGTGTTTTTAACATTTTATGAAAATATTTGCAATATATTTTTTTGAAATCATGTGCACCATTCAGGTTAAATATGATCGAATATATGTATTTTTGAGTTGTTTGTGGGGAGTTGTATGTATATGTGTGTAGGGGAGGGGGAGGCAGTCGGTTTATTTGAATGTTTTTCTATTAATTTAAATCTGTTATTTTAATGTTTTAAGGGAAATTTTGATGTATAATTATGTGCAGAAACATATTTTAGCATTTTGAATATTTTGAAGGTTATGGTTTATTTATTTTTTAACGTGCCTAGAGCTAGTGCTTTGTTTATGTACATTTTGTTTATAATTGCATTTGAAATATGTCTACTAATGTTTTAATGTGTTTAGATAAGTATATTGTAGTTTTGGGTTTATTTTTTTCCTTATGTGTCTACGTATGTTTATGTTTTGTTTGACGCGAAAAACAAGTCACCAAGGTTAGACGTTAGCAACAAAAAAAAGTAGCCAACCCAACCGACACCCGCTTACGGTATTATTCCCAACTTTTTAGTTTGGCGAAAAATAAAATGGCTGATATGCCATTGAGAAAGTGAGTTCTAGTGGTCTGCACAGTTTTAGGCTTGGTGCAATATACCTACTGAGAGCTTAAGGGTGTATGTTGAAGAAAAAAAAACTCTGCTTTTAGTCTTGGTACACAAATTGAATAAACTAATAGCACCGTGGTCTCCAAAAAAATCCAGATGGTTCTTCATAAGCTGCTTTACACACTGCAATAAGCGAAAAAGCTGTGGGTTTTGTGAAATTTTCAGAAAAAATTCTTAAACATAGATTTGAGCTGCAAGATTTTTCAAAGAGTGTATTTTGAGAAAATTTCCATTTTTACAAGCTGTACTAAATATTGAAATAAATGATAAATCTGTATCAGTTTCAAAACTTTTAGAAAAAAAGCTTAAAGAGACATTTTCAAAATGTTGAAGTGTCTGGCATAATTAGTTTATTTGTATTTATGTACCAAAATCGCATGATTTTTTCCAATAACTCCGTTACGGAAATAGCATTTTTGAAAACAAGTGTATAGGTTTTAGTAGAATACAGCGTTAAATTTTAATTATCTGAGCAGAAATAATGCAGTTATTAAGGGATTTCAAGCGATCTATCTTTAGAATTCTCGCCAAATTGAGTAATTGATTTAAGTTGGGGGAATTCCACCAAATTTCAGAGAATTGAAATCATCGCATTTAGTACATCAGAGTTAATGATGAATAAAACACGTTATGGTTTATAATTTAAAAAAATGCTGCTACTTTTCAAATAAATTCCTGCTTTACTTTTCGGTGATCGAACCATATAAGTGACAGATATTTCTCATTTTGATTGCTGTTAAGTCTATGCTTTGAATGATTCCCTGAAAAAAATCTTGCAAAATGGTGTATGTTGGCACTTCGGCAAGCCTTAGATTTGAAATTGGATATTATTTGAGACTGGTATATATAACACTGGTTGCATGTCCCCACTTGCTAGCGGGGCTACCCCGCTAATATCATATTCATATACATTTTCATCTCACATTTGAACACTCTTAAAGAATAACAATCTATCTTATGACAAATTTAGGTATTTTAATTATTTATGACTTTCTTTTACAGATGTTGATATAAATTTGTATTTCTATTAATCAGCTTATAAAAATCATAACTGATTTTCATACTATGAAAAAAGATTTCTCCATAACTTGCTTTGATTTTTTAGTAAAATTGGTATTTATAATTAACTGTATTGTAAGGATAAACATTTAATCTTTAGTTGATTTTTATTGTGTTCTGTAAGATTTTCGATAATGGAATGTTGGTAGGTATGTGTAGGAGGAAGAAAGAACATAATTTTGATTGTTGTAATGCTTTAGTCACTTAATAATTTGTTTTTTCTTGTGATTAACTGGAAATTCTTGAAAAATCATCTTAAGAAATTATTTTCTTTTAAGAAACAAATATAATCCCAGAAATTGTTATAAATACCAAAATAACAGCCCCAAGTGTAAAAAAGTGATCGTTTATGATATCATTGCTTGATTTGCTCTTGTGCAATACCTTTAAATTTTTTGTGGCCTACTGTCTGCAAGTGATTTTTATACCTGCGTTTTAACATGCATAGGGGGAAGTGTCCTGTGATTTGATGGCTCAGTCAGATAAAGCTTATTTCCAATAATGCAGCGTCAACTGTAATTGATGCAGGACGTCTCCACACTGGTGCATTTGGTAGGCCAAATACTGAACAGGTATTTGGCCGAATTCTACTATATATTCAGCTGAATAATTTCAGAACGAAGAGAAAAAGGTATTTTTAGCAGATTTTTAAATCCATTTACAAATAATATTGCTTAGTTATACTTCAGTATCTTAATTTCATATTATAAAATATCCTAAGTCACTAAATTTTAAGCGGAGTGAAAAATAATCTAATATGTTTAATAATGGAGGATTTTTTCTGATCCTCAATTAGAAACATAATTTTGAAAAACTGCTATGTTTTGTAAAACTCAAAGCATAATGCGATTAAGCATAGTTACCAGATTAATTACATTTATCATAGCATATTTATTAAATTATTAATATTGCAAAATATAAGTATGCTGCTATTACTGTTTAACTTTGTAAAAGGTATTTTTTCATGACCAAGATTTTTTAGTTTTACATATAATATACTGTTGTGTGTTTTACCTATGAATAATATAAAATGAATTTTAATTAATCTTTATTTAGTATTTCATTGCAAATTTGAAAAGTTATATTTTATTTACAATTAAAATGACAATTAAGGAAAGTATTGATTATGTGTGCATTTTATGCTGAAAGCTTTATATTAGCTTATATGTAGAATGATCCAAAACTTCAGGGACTGTGGTTATTCCCGATGACGAAAGCAAGTACCTAAAGTTAAATTGCTTGGAATGGATTCTCCCAACCCTACCTGTCCAAGTTGATTTATCCCATGTCGTGTGGACGAACAGTGCTCACAGCTGCTACCTTCCAAAGTCAGTTGTCTTAGCTTGGTGACATAAAAATGGCTTTTCTTGAACAGTGCTGTATCATTAAATTCTGTCAGCAGTTAGGTAAAACACCAATAGAGACTTTGGAAATGCTAAGAAATGTGTATGATGAATCTACCATGACGAGATCCAAGGTTATGAATGGCATCCGCATTTTAAAGAGGGCCGAGAATCCTTGGACAATGTTGGCCGCCATTCGACTTCATGGAACACAGAAAATGTTTTATTGGTGTCTGAATGTGTTTGAAAAGCTCGTCGCCAAACAGTGCTGTTTTTCCATTTTGTTCTGTTCATAACGATTTTGACCAGAATAAGCGGAGACTAACTTGCTTAATACTAAACAAGGGGGGAGGGGGGCATAACTTTTTCAATCCTGTAATCCATACTATCCTTTAAAAGCATTCATTAACAAAATCAGGGTACTTTTGAAAGTGAACTAAAAGTTGAAATTTCGTCTTGACTTTAGACGATTTCATTTTCCATTCTCAACGAAATATGACAGGTTAAAAGCTACAGCTCTTAACCTGTCATATTTCGTTGACAGGTTAAGTCAACTGACAGTGTGACTTAACCTGAGTAAGTGACAAGTTTTTCCAACTGAATGGAATGTACATTATTTCCATAAATGTGATTAATTGTGCTTATTTTACTTAACTAGTTCTAGACTTATAAATGTGATCCATTATGTTTGATTTACTTAATAAACATTCAGTACTTATATAAAAAATTCCATTTTCTAGTTTTGTATTTCTCTATTTGTTTTATTGTTATCAGACATCAGAACTTTGGATATAGTGAACGAACCCCCAGAACAAGCGAGATAACAGCTCTTCGCCATACATCTCCAAAATCTCGCCCTCCCTGCGGGGGTGACTTCAAATCAAATCAAATTAATGAACAAAATTTGCTGGTCTCCAGAGGCTCACTAAAACCAGAGACATAACCATATGGTCGGGAACTTATAGTGTCATAGAGTATAAAAATGAAATCTTTTTTTTTATTTAGGAGTTTGCTGAGCAGGACAGTTCCAATGTCTGTGTGTTACCCATAAGTTTTTACATGTTACAAGTTTTATAAAATTAATAATTAAATATAAAATGTTGCAGATTATTATATTTATTGTGTATATGTTCGTTTTATAAAAGGATGTAAAGCAAGATAATATTGATACTTGATTTTTCAATGCTGAGTTATGAAAAAGGAGTTAAAAAAAGCAGTGACAGATGTCACACACATAACGGTGGAATCGTCCAGCAAAATTTATCAAATATATTTAAAAATGTATCTGATTTTACTTTTTCTTTTTTTCAGAAATGTATCAATTTACTTGCAGAGAGAAGTCCTGTGTATCTGTATTGCCATATTATTGTTTGGAAAAGATAATTTGTAATGTATATACTACTTTTCTAAAATAAAATACTTATGGCATATATAATTTGTTGAAAACTTTTACTAAGAAAAAATTTATTTATTTATTATTATTTTTTTAACTTTTCGAGCATGTACCATGTTAGGAAAGTATTGTAATCATGAAAAAATTTGACTTTAGAGATCTTGATGTATTTACACGTTTTGAGCTCTTCTGAATTCACTTATACTATTTTTAGAAGATGTATCTGTGCATGTGTGTGTACGAGTGAACACGATAGCTCCTAAATGGTGCATTCGATTGAGTTCAAATTTGGTATGCATATTATAGACCATTGCCACAGGAACGTTCTTGATTTTGGTGTGTATAGGACTTATAAATTTTTTACAGGGCTACAAAAAAATTTACGTTATGGCCTATAGATAGAAATTCTTCAAAGTGTGCTAGTGACTGAATGATGCATTCAATTGAGTGCTAATTGGTTATGTATGTTATAGGTAACGATCACATGACCTGCATAGATTTTGGTGTGCATAGAGCTGATAATTTGTTCATGGGCAGTGATCCATCTAGGATTTTTTTCAGATGAGTAAAAATACTCCTTAACCTTTTTAGAAGAAGTATTTTCTTTTCCAAACATGTAATTAAAACAACAAACAATTATGCTAAATTTTCAAATACATAATTAAATTGCATTTGACACATAAATAATAGCTGATTATACATCTAGGTACATAAATGTCAGTTCAACAAAAACTAATACAAAAATTAGATTTTTAAAATTTAAAATCAGCAAATCATAATTATTTATCAAAATATACCTAATTTTATATGGAAAAGCAATGAGTAAAAACACGCATTCCGAAATTCTTAAGGCGTATTCTGAATTTCTAAGGTGTGAAATATACACATCTAGAGGTGTTATCGCATTCAATGTTCACGGGGTTGCAAAAAAAAAAAATTCTCATACATAACGGTCTACAAATGGAAATCATTTATAGTGCGCTAGCGCCTAAATAGTGCATTTTAATAAAAGTTCATAGGTCACAGTCACACAACCTGTATAGATTTTGATGTGGGTAGAGCACATGTTTTGTACAGTGCTACAAAATATTCTTGTACTTTATGGCGCAAATTCTTGAAAGTGTAGTAGCATCTAAAGAGTACTCAATTAGGTATGCATATTATAGGTCACTGTTTTGCACACTGTACAGATTTTAGTATGCGGAGTGCTTGCAGTTTTTTTTTTTTACAGGGCTACAAAAAATTATACATTACGGCCTATACACTCAAATTATTTGAAGTACAGTAGTGTCTGAACACTACATTTAATTGAGCTGATTAAATTTATTTGAATGCTTGATAAAGATCAAGAGTTTGGAAAGTCCGTGGAGTTATTCCAGTCTTTTTCTAAGTATAAAATGAACTGCCGAAAGTCAGCTAATAATATTTTTTTCCACCCTCTCTGAAAACTATCTCAAACAAATAAAAGGTTCTATAAAGAACCTTATATTTTGTTTAAGATTCATAGAGGGGGGGGTGAAAAATCCAATGTACAATTTTAGTATGACAAATTGCAGGGAACCAAAATCAGTTGGTAATTTATGATTTTTTTATGACTTTATGATAGTAAAAATTACTTTTTCATATTTTCATATTTTCTTTTGTAAAAAAAAGCAGTCATAAGTTAAACCCTTATTTTAAAACTCATTAAAATTAATAAAATTCAATTTATTAATAGGAATATTGCATATTAATTCGGAAACCTTTGTGAAATAAACAGAGAGGTTACTGAATATTTCCCCCAAAATATGCTGAAACATTACATATCTATTCACCTTTAATCTAGAAACCTTTGAAAAAAAGTGGGAAAATATTTAAATATTTTTCCAAAATATGCAGAAACATTTATAGATACCTTGCCTGCCTAGTGCAGAAATGTTCCTGCAATTTAAACTACAAGAGCTACCCCATATTTTAAGGCAACACTTCCGATTCTTTTTTTTTTTTTTAAATAGTGTAGCTGATAATTTTAGTTAACTAATTTTGTGACTTTTAAGTCTAAATGGTTTGGATTTTTCCGAGAATACCAGGTGTCACTACCTCTGCTAGGAGTAAAGCGTATGTGTGCTTCCAGATAATTTTTAAAGCTCTGTTGCTACACATTTGGAAAAAAAAAAAAAAAAGCAAAATAGCTACAATAGCATTCAAAATCAGATTATTTTTTAATGCACCATTTAATGCTCTATTTGTTTTATATTTATGCATTTTCATTTATTTTCAAGAGTTTTTCTAGAAGTGACTTTCATTTAATGGTTCAATTTAACAACTTATGGCAACAATGCATTCTTGTAACTGTAGTGTTTAAAATAGAATCTGAAATGAGTTATTTTTAATTTAAGTGAACAAGAGTAAAAGTATTGAGTGTAGTTTTCATTAATACAGCAAAACTTGGATAACTCGAACATGATCAATTCAAAATTTCAACTTTGAATTATTCAAGTTTGACTATATAAATAAGAATTATTATTATTTTATTTATTTATTTTTTTTTTGCAAGAAGATCGCTTTTGACTTTTCTAAAATGTGTAGGTCAAAAATGAACCCTAGCAGAGAAAATGCTCTCTGATGTTGGATAATTTCTCATTTGTTTTTCACTATTATGATACATATGCTTAAATTTTTATCCCGCAATTTAGTGCTAACTATTTATAAAGCAATTATTTAGTTGCCAGATTCTAACCAAAGAAGAAAAAAACAGTAAATAAATAAAATAGGTGTGAACTAAAGGAAAATAAAAGGTGAAATTTTCAGCATTTGTTTTCTCCCCCCATATTTTTCTCTTGATCTGCTGCTGAGTTCAACAATGTTTCATTATACTGGAAATCAAATACTTTGTGTATTTCTAAAATGATAGGAAAAGTGTAAAATGCTCTCATTTTCTTTCCCCTTTTTATCTAAGGAGACAGGCTGCAGGTTGTCAAGCTCTGCTATAGATAATTTTTTGCTTTAGAGCTCTAATGGCATGATTATAAATGATATGTAAAAATTTTCATTACAAGTACACACATCCTCCTATCTTTTCATGAGAAAAAAATACTTATTTCTCTTGTTGAAGTAAGTGGGGCACATGATGCGGGTGCTGTGCTAAAGTGAGGCCAAGATCAGTTATCGCTCCTTGGGAGGGGCACCCTAGTTAAGGTTTGCCCCATGTGTCGTAAACAGTAGTTGCGGCTCCGGTAAGTACTCATGTTCTTGAAACAGCTCTCAATTATTACTCGCACAGAATGTTTAATTCAGACCTTTAATTTTTTAATTTACTGTTGAACTGAAGAGTTATTTGTGTCTATTAAGATTATTTTAAAGTATGAGTATACTTCTATCTGTAGGTACAGATTTTGAACACAAAAAACAATTATTGATAAAATGGCTAGTTTTACAGAAAGATGTTACATAGCTGCCAATCATCCCGGTTTACCCGGAAGTTTTGCGGTTTTTTAGTCATTTTCCGATTTTACAGCCGTAAACAAGTTTCTCCCATTTTTTTTCGAATTTTTCTGAATAATTCCTAATTACGGACTAACATTAGAGGACGGTTGACTTTGGGCCCGTTTACATGAGCAAAAATGCGGAGTAAATCCCGGGACTTACACTGCTTTCTATCCCGCTTCCCCTACTTAGGGGGGAAAATGCGGGGTAGAAAGATTCCTGGTCGAAAGGAGGGTTAATGCAGAGTCAACCCCGCTTTCCCATGATGCATTGCGAGTTTTCCCCTGTACTCCGCTTTAACCCGGGATTTTCTATTTTCACATGTAAACGGGCCTTTACTGCGCAATCGAGGGGAAAGATAGCCGGTTTACGATTCCGCAAATACTCCAGAGGAAAAGTCGTAGATAGATAATAGTTAAGTGAATTTGGCCGGCGTCGTAACTGCGCACACTGAATATGCATGTTTACTTATACGATTTTATTTACAGCAATCTGGCAACAGTAAAACGAAATTGTTTTGATTTCGATCTTACATGCTGCTTCAGCGGTGATGATTAATTATCGGCTAAAATGAAATGCCGACCAAGAAATATTACTAAACTTTCAAAGATGGTTATGTGAAGGATTTTAAGTTCGTGCTAAAGTCGAAGCTCAGTGATAAGCATGCATTTTGCTCGGTGTGTGGGTGTGATTTCTCGATATCGCACGAAGGTAAAAGCGACATAGTTGTGCACACGAAGATAGCTAAGCACCTTAAAAGTGCAAAAGCTATTCATGCATCTCCTTCAATAAGATCTATTTTTACCACCGACAACGATTTAATTGGAATAAAGGCAGAATGTTTGTTTTACAACGTTTCTGGTTGAACAAGATTTCAAAATAAAATGTCGATATTGCATGGTAATTTTAAAAAAATCTATTTTTTTAACTGTCTGAATTGGCAGCTATGATGTTACATTCTGGCAATATTTTTCTGCCAGTTTTTCTGTTAATTTACAGAAATAGTATTTTTAGTTATTTCCTATATTACTATTATATTTCTCGAAATGTTTAAATATTTTTGGTACTTGCATATTATCCCGGCGGTTTGCCGAGAGAAATGCCGGGCGTATGAAATTATTAAATTAATGGTTTTGAATATATTGCCAATAGTTTGGCAACTCATTTGACATAGTTTGTCAGGAATGACCTCCAGGATAATACGTCAGTACCATATTTTTATACACATATTTAAAATTTTTAATGCATTTACAAAAATATAATAGTAATAATATAATAAGTATAATACCAGACTACTTACTGGTATAATATTTATTTCATGTATTACAAATTATATTGTTGTAAATTTATTAATTTTTTTTAGTATATGTATAAAAATAATTAAACATTTGGAGAAATATAATAGTAATATATGAAATAACTAAAAATACTATTTCTGTAAATTAACAGAAAAACTGCAGCAAAATGTTGCCAGAATGTAACATCTTTCTGTCTACAGGAAGTTCCTGTATACAGAAGAATTACTGGCAGCAAAAAGTTGCCAGAAAATTTCTGTATACAGGAATTTTCTGTATACAGAAGAATTACTGGCAGCAAAAAGTTGCTAAATGTCATTCAACAGAATGATTCTGTAACCCCTACAGATAGTTTCTGTATACAGAAATCAACTGTAAAACGCCGCTTGGGAACGACTTTTATATGTATACGGAAAATTTCTGTAGGGAACAGAATTTTTTTGTCATATAACATACAGCTCCTGGCAACAGAAAATTTCTGCCTACAGAATATTTCTGGCATCTTTTTGCTGCCAGACTTTTTCTGTTGATTTACAGGAATATTTTTTGCAGTGTACGTACGGTTGAAGTTGACACTAACCTTCCGGTGGATGCAGCAAGGGAAGATCTTAATTGATTCAGATTTGCGGTTCAATACCTTCGTGCGCATAACGACAGATATCGGTCACCGGCGTTGGTCGTAACAGTTGGCCGTCTTTGGCAGAATATCCTGGATGCCGAATCTGTAGTTAGAAATTGTTGTCAAAGTCGATGACCACAGAAGGACAGGCAATTAGCCATCTGGGCACTTGTGTTTGATTTTGTTCTCCAAATAACTGTCTATTGCATTGCAGTTCGGGCAAATGATACCTGGTGATCATTGATACGAATTGGTTATCCCTGATTTCTTACCTTACAGTCACAGCAAAAATTGCAGATTTGATCTCAAAAATGCAATTTTATGCCCCTAGTAGTAAATTAGTTATTCTGGTTGCAGCGCCACTAATTTGCACATTGCAGCAGCTTTTACTCAGCAACTTTTATTCGACAACATATTCCATTTTCATACGAATTCGCTTATTTTGAGGCGAACTATCGCTATTTTTGAGATTTTACCTGAATTTTTTTAAAGCAGTGTATATAACACTCTTTTGCAATTACTGGTACTGTACAGCCCCTCACTAACTTTTTTTAAACATATCTCTGAGCCTTTTTGTGATTAAAAGCTGAAACTTTGTACACCCTCCAAAAAAAGTATTCGAGCAAGAAAGAAATTTCCTTCATTGATTTCGTATATTAAAAATTATTTATCATAGAATATGAATTAGGCTATGTATAAATATGACTTTCCACATTTCTATCAAGTTATGTGTTTCTCAAAAACACAATTATTATTCGCAAATCTAAAATAGGAAATTTCTCTCTTGCTCGAATACTTTTTTTGGAGGGTGTACACCCTCTCAAAAAAGGGTTTGCATGTAAGCGAATTTTCCTACTTTGGCTTACTCAGTTTCTGAAAAATACACAACTCCACAGAAATAGGAAAAATGTAAGTATGATAGTCGTATTCACATTTTATGATAAAATAAATAATTTTTAATATACGAAACCAACGTAGGAAGTTTGACTTTTACTCGAATACTTTTTTGAAAGGGTGTAGGTGATGTTATAGAGCTGTTTCACCTACGTCATTATCACTGCGTCATACCTTAGCAGCAAACTTTTTTTGGTCAAATATTCGTTCATTTGAGAATGGTCATTGGCCGAAAACGCGGCTTTGTATGCTTAAATATCCGAGTTAACCTAAAAAAAATTTCAGAGACGTCACGTGAAAATACTCTATAGTTCAGCGTGTCTAAGTTTTTCTTAGAGGCGGAATTACGAGGTGAGGGGGGGGGCATTGAAAATGAATTTACACTAGATAGAACAGTGTTTTGATGCTTAGTTAAAAACTGCGTATCTAAAAATCGGTTGTTTTGAAATTTTAATTTACTTTTTTGATTTACTACTTTTATTTTTAGACTTCACCTCAGTCAATGGTTTTTAAGGTTACAGGTATTTTCAAAACCTCAGAGTCCCAAGGAATCGCGCGAAATTTCGTCTCTCCTTTGAAACATTTGAGTTTCTTTTAAGGATGATCAGTAACCAAGTTGTTCTCGCCTTTTCCATATACGTGAATAGCGAAGAATAGTTCATTGTTAGAACGGGTTACGTCAAGTTGGTTAATGGCAAGCGCAAAGAACAGTGTTTGAGCGATGATGTCCATTCACCCCCTGCAAAGTCGTAAAAAGTGAAGCTAATAATACATACAATTCTCTGTAAACATAAACAGTCTTTGCGCACGCCTTGTGCGGTGCTCGTCTCAGATTCTGTACTGATGTGTACCTGATGTGGGATACCTTATGATTGATATAAATAGTGCGGAGATGGGGGAGAATGTGATGTCTGTATTATAATATAGACATCGAGTGACTAAGAATCCCAAGTGGCTATCACCTGTACCATTGTAAAAGGTTCTTTTGTTCCGCCGTTTGGATTTTCAGGGGTATTATGAAAGAATACTATTACTATGGCTAATTTGAATTATCTGGTTTTCGGGCATTTCATGTTCATACAAAAGTACATCCGCTTTGAACGTTTAGGAATGGTGGAAGAAATTGTTGGAAGTACTGTAGTTCTTTTTAAGCAGGCTTTAAAAGCTTTACCCATTGAAATTGCTATCGCCGCTTGGTCTTCTCTTTGGGGAAAGTGCTAGTGTGATTAATTTATTATCTATCTAGCTCCGTTCGAGTGAGTCTCCGTTCTCCGTTCGAGTGGGGTATTATGAAAGAATACTATTACTATGGCTAATTTGAATTATCTGGTTTTCGGGCATTTCATGTTCATACAAAAGTACACCCGCTTTGAACGTTTAGGAATGGTGGAAGAAATTGTTGGAAGTACTGTAGTTCTTTTTAAGCAGGCTTTAAAAGCTTTACCCATTGAAATTGCTATCGCCGCTTGGTCTTCTCTTTGGGGAAAGTGCTAGTGTGATTAATTTATTATCTATCTAGCTCCGTTCGAGTGAAGAATTTAATTTAAATGAAGATATTATGGCCTCAAGAAAGCGGTTATTGAGTCGTAACATATGTGATTATTTTAAGAAAATTCCGGAAAATGATAATTTGTCTAGTGAGAGTGAAAGCGCAAATCACCAGGAAGAAATCATAAATGCACAGCCTCAGAACAAGCTATTTCTAGAGGAACAGTGTTCACAAAATATACATGCATCACTATGAGGCAGTTTGTAAAGAGGTGCATAATTAGAAGGAATTCAATATCATTATGGAAAAAGAGGTATGATTAAAATTAATTTTTTCAGACATTTTTTTTCCTATGAAGTGTAAGTCCTAGCTGGTTCGAGTATTTTATTTTAACAGAAATTCGCACACGTTTCACGAAATTCAATTACGTAATACTGTAGGTAAAGGAAAAAATAAAATATACAGACGACATGTAAAAAATCGTGCCAAATGTCGCCAAGCTTCGATAATTGTACCCAAATTAATGAATACCCAGTAAGTTACCCCCCCCCCCCCCTCTTTACCCAAGCCTAGATGGATGGAACAATTTGAGGGTCTTTGAGATTTTGACGGAGCATTTTATACTGTTTCACGGAGCATCTTACGTAAACCCGAGTCTAGTGTAATTATAGACTAAAGCAGCCATATAATTTTTTGCGGAGCACTTGCTACCTCCGCACGGAGCACAGTTTGAGAAACTCTTATAATTTTTAGCAAATTTCAATCGAGTTTTTAAATTTCAGGGTAAACTTAGTAATTTGAAGTTTATGTAGAAGTATGTATTTACAAACATAGGCGTAGGATCGGGTGGGGGGGGGGAGAACAGGAGTCAACGCGATCATTGTTTAAAACTTTCTTTTATTTGTAAATAAAGAGAAAACTTCCATTTTGTACTTTCGATTTTTGAGCTGTTGCACGTAAAATCTGTCCGTGGCTCCATTGTATCCATGCTTAAACGATACCTCTGGGAGTGCGATTTCAGGTGCTAGGTCTCTCATCTGGATGTGGTTCAAAATTAGACCACTCGTAGAAGGGCAACGTTGCTGACTGGGTCGTTAGGATTTTTTTAACCGTTGAATGTCTTCTGGGGGGCTACATGGGTAAATGTGTCTAAAACAAGAACATTTATGTGTGTGGGAGATTTGGAAGGATTTGACCGCTTGAATTTAAAAAAAAAAATCTATAAAAATGATCACTTTTTCTGTTTTCCCCCAGTTTTTTCACTTATTTTCTAAGTATTCCAGTTTCTAGCCTCACGCAAACAGCCGAATAATAAAAATATACAGCTACATTTTTGGCTAAAAGTCGGTGAGGGGGACTAGGTCCCGAATGCCTGGCAAGAAAATTTGGAAAATACACTGCAATGCATTTCCGCTCTGAATAACACCTATGCTTCGTATTTTTGCAGATTAAATTTCCTGTTTTGACACATTTTAAACTTCATTTCGGGGGAAGATTTATTTTAAGATTTAAAAATCATAATGTATTATGTATGTTTAAAAATCATAATGTAATTACAGTTTCAGCGAAGATAAAATCAAGCAATTTTCATGGCCCCTTAGATTAGACAACTTTTTAACGATTCGAGATTGATCGAGCATTTGAATCGCAAGAATAAATTGGAGAGATACATTTTCAGAGATGAAAAGATATCAAGATAAATTTTTTGATGAAATTATGATTATTATGTAAACAGTTTCTCTCGACCTTACGCCCCCCCCCAAAAAAAAAGAAAAAACTTTGGACCCGATATAGCTCCAGTAATTAATATAACTGTTGAATGGCAACAATAAAAGAAATCATCGCCTATCCGAGAAGCACAAGCCGGCGTTTCACGTGCCGCAACATACGCCTCAAGCAAAAATACATATGATGAATGAAGTCGACCATCTGCTTTTTCTAATTGAATCGGTGAGTGGAGAAACCACTTCAGTCACAGAAATGCCAAAAATCGTTTTCAATGAAAATAAGCTTAGAAAGGCAAGATGCGTGTTGAGGGCAAGAACGGCGTTAGTCTGTTGAGTAGTTTCGAAGATACGGCGCTTCTTGTTGGGGGGCTGGTATTGAGGGAATTGATACGTGTACTTCGAGTAGAATTGTATCGGGGAGAGGGGGAAGGCTAGCCCTGTATATTTGTGTGAATATTGTTAAAGCACCATAGCCCATAATATTTTAATAAGTTGTTTTATATTCCGAGAATTATGTCAGCAATTCACTAATGAGCATCAAAAGAGATGTCAGCTAAATCACACCTTCAAAAAACAAACATAAGTCAGTGGTTCCCATACGTTTAGCATTATAATTCATACAACATTGAAACAACAGTCAAAATAAGTATTCAAGTTTTTGGATTATTGTAATGGATTGAATTGGTTAACCCTTTATAAGATGAGTTTATGTGCAGAGAGTCGAAAGTACTTGGGATTTTTCTGGCCCATTTTTAAGGATTAATTCATATATTTTCCCTCTACTGTATTATCCCATGTGAAAACCGGAGAAACAAGTTTTAAAAAAACATAGAAATTTTGCAGGGAAATACATTAATTATTCACAAAATCAAAATCGGAAAACTACCTGCTGCTTGTGCATGGAATTAAACGCAAAAATATGTAATTAAAAGCGGTGATTCTTATGCTCAATTTTCGAGTCATTATTCGAGCTTTCTTTAAAATTACGAATGCAAGAAAAGTTCATAAGCAAAATATAATTTAGAATCCAGATGTATGAAAAAAATATACATCCAATGTAACTGAAGAAAAATCAGAAAATTCACTAATGATAATTGATTTCTGTATTTAATAGACCGTAGGTTTTAAGTATTCTTACCATGGCCTTTTAAAGGGTTAACCCATTCGTGCCTGGATATTTTTGCGACTTTCTTCGATTTTTGCTAACACCAGCAGTAGTTGATAAATTTCTGATGTCAACTTTTTGAACAGGGGATGATTTCTTATAAATTCATTATGTATAAAAATTGAAATGTCAACATCCTACTTGGCCATAATAAAATATTTTGTGGAATTGAGGTTCAATACTCGGGAATAAAGGCTAGGAAAAATATATGACGTTTTCGACTGATAGCGAAAATGCCGTCCCAAAAAAGGGACGCTAGGCATAAATGGGTTAAGTAAACCATCGAATTGATTTTCCAGCTCTTTTGAAATAAGTTGCGAAAGCTGCTTGCTGTCAAGCAGAGGGAGGACCTGTCGCAGAGAGTCTAGTCTCGCGAAATTAATTCCGACCAGTACGACACATGTCCAAAATTAAATAACCGCAAAGAGTTAATGTTGGTCGACAAATAAAAAATAAAAAAAATTTCAAATGCTCACATTTTTATGTGAGAGACTGTAACCCAAGGCTTCACTGAACAGATTTTTCATCGACTGACAAGATGAGGCTCTTGAATTCAGTAACCCTGAGTTAAGACCGGCTATTCATTCCTGGAGATAAAGGCTTTTCGACCAAAACACCCCATACCTTGCGTTCATAAATCATCAACTCGTGCCACTAGTTTCTGTGAAAAAACTGCCAAAAATTGAAACAGGTGCGATTAAATATCCTAGTTTTTTTCAAGTTTAAGAACGACTTCTGCTCATTCAGTTTCGTTGCCTTGGCGACGCTTAAATTTAACAAAACGGCCTCACAGAAACTCTAAACAAACTATTGAAATCTGAATAAACTGGCTCCTGTCTCAGTGGATTTAGTTTTTCAACTAATAGTTCTCATTTGACTTTAAGAACGATGATCAATTGGTTTAGATTTATTAAAATCTGAGAGTTTACTAACGCCTAAAACTGAAATCAGTCGAACAAGTGCTACTGGTTGAGCGTTGACAAATGTGCTCGAACTAGCTACCATAGATATATGAATACCAGAAGGTGGCATTAGCTATCTTCAGCATTGGACGAATTGAAGTAACTGAGTTGGTCACAGTATGGCGGAACAATTAGTTTTGAGAGTTTTGATTGGAGCGGATCCAAAAGAACCGCATCTGAAGGAATCGGTCCTTCAGAGGACCGGATCCTCAAAAGGACTGACTTTACCCTCCACTAGACTAAGGTGAGGTGACCATATTTCTGAACAGTCTTTTGGGGACAAATCGAGCATTGTCCTCGAATCCAAGGAAAACTTGAGGACACTAGAAAATATTTTTGGGGACATATTCGATGAAGCAACATATTACCATGTATACCAGCGTACCGATACCTTAAATCTTTATTGACTTTGATACTTAAAAATGAACTCTAATAGCTTTTTATATCAATTGTGCAGTCTTATTTCTAATAAATTAATGGAAGTATTTCATTCATTTATAAATATTTATTTAAATCAGAAATATGAAAGGAACATCATGTTGAAATATTGCCATTTATTCAAAATTTAACTCTTGGCATAGTATTTGTACTTTTCAGAAGACATTGCTTTTTACATATGCTCATTTTGTGATAATTTTTCGTGAAACTTTGTACACCCTCTAAAAAAAGTATTCCAGTGCAAGAAAAATTTCGTACGTCAGTTACATATTTAAAGCATGATTCTTCATGAAAAGTGATTAATCATTAACAGAACTGAAAAGGGAAATTTGGCTCAGAGTCGAATACTTTATTGAATGTCAGTACACGCTACACACACAATGACAACAACGTTTTCAGAGATCGAATTTCATTGTTTCTCTGAGTAGTAGGCGCTTTTAGTTGGTTTATTTTTCTTATTTCTTCAGTTTTTTCTGAAAGAAATAAACTAAACGGAAACTTTCAGGGAAAAAAAGTACAAATCTTTAAATTTGGGGACATTTGGGGACAGAGTATTTTTGGGGACAAAATGAAAAAAAAATCTATATTTGAGGACTGTCCTCGAATTTCGAGGACGTATGGTCACCTTACACTAGACTATTAGGAATGGGAAGCTGACGTCACACGTAAACATCGTAGTGCTCTGGGTGGCAAAATATTGGACTTTCAACCAATCAAATGGACAATTCTGCCACTCAAACGCGCGCATAGATCTTGCGCAAGGACATACCCAGGGGGTCCGGACCCCTCCCGAAATTTCGATTTTTGTTAGCAAAATAATAATGATGACGTCTTTCTGTGGAAAAATCTCCCTTTTTCAGCGTTTGGACCCCCTCCGAAATTTTTGGACCCTCCCCGAAATTTTTTTCTGGGTACGTCCCTGATCTTGCGCATGCTGTTTGTTTACACTTCTGCCCATTCCTAATACTTCCATTTACTTGGTACGAGGTAGTAAAAGTTGTTAAAATTAACACAATTTCAAGAAATATTAAAATTGTTGGTACAATTGAAGGGAGACATTGGAACTATCACCATGAAATAACAATGTTTTGGTTAAAACAATATGGCGGCTCGGTTACAGTTTCGGCTTCACTATCAGATAAGTAATGCCATCTCCTGGTATTCATATCTCTATGCTAGCCACGTGCAACTACACTGGGCCCGTGTTTGTGTGCTTACGAAAAGCCCGTGCAGTCCAGAACTTCTCACTCTGATGACATAGAGCTGTTTCACCTAAGTCATTATCACTACATCACACCTTAGCAACCAACTTTTTTCGGTCAAGCATTCGTTCATTTGAGAATGGGCATTGGCCGAAAACGTGGCTTTACGTCCTACATATCCGAGTTGACAGGAAAAAAATTTCAGTGACGCCACGTGAAAATATTCTATAGGGTGAAAAACATGGTATTCTTTTTTCCCTTTTAAGAGTGATTCTTATTCATGTAGAGTTTTCCCCTTTGGCTCCAATTTTTTGGACAAATGCATGACTTTTTTTTAACGGACAGGCATTTGTCGATTAACCCCTTCCTTCTCGCTCATGTCAAAATCACGGGCTAAGCTTTCCCCCCCCCCCCCTATTTCTCGTGCCCGTGATATTTCCGGGGTGGAATGTTCAAAAGATATTCGGCAGAAAGATCAGAACATTTCAATTCTTTTGCACAGTAATTTTTTATAACTCATTTTACACAACAGATCACAGTACTAGACTATTTTTAAGTTAATTGGAGTTAGTTTATTTTAAAATAGATGGTAGCAGTACGGTTACTTCTGCCATGCATTTTACACATTTAGCTCACTCTCTCACCTATGTCCAAAGAACACGTTACAAATATTTATGTATATTATGAAGTAAGTTTAATAAAAATCTCTTTTAGTGTTTAAAAATATGTTTTTAATTTCCACTGAAAAACACACATTCAGTCACAATAACCCTAAATGTTGGCTATTCCTAGAAATTTAATTTTTTATTTAATGCTAAAAAATGTCTCAAACCTTAAAACGAATACATATATTGTACGTACATTTATTTTTATAAATTTTCTTGAATAAAAAAAATAGGCACATTTATGACCATCTTCTTGAAAATAATACGACCTTTAAGGGGTTAAGCATTGGCCACTGCAGCTGCCCGAAGGTATTGCGGCCACTTTATTACAGGCGCACCCACTGGGCGGCCAGCGTTACCTCCTATGAAGGAACGGACAAGTTAACATCCATGACCAAGCCAAGATTCGAACCCGAGACCCAAGGTGTGATAGAATGGTTCTTAAGCAAATAAACCACCTAGGCGGCACATATGCAAGACCAGTACTTTCGATATAAACTAATCACAGATGGAGATCTGACCTTCGTTACATTTATTCCAGCGATTCCACTTGAATAGATATATTTTCAGAGTTGTATGTGATTTCTTGCAGCCATTTGTTTATTTTATGTCCATTTCATGACGAACTTGTCCAAAACGTATACATGTCTATAACAAGATACCTCATGCACATCATTTGAATGATCATCTTTCGGAAAATCATAATATGTCTAAAGCATAGCATTAACAGACATGTAAACACTCCAATTGCTATCTACATAAACATAAACGGGAAGATCCAGAATATGACTGTAACATGAAATGAAATGGAGATGAAAGTACCCTAACCATGTCCCTATATTAACATAAATTATAAAAAACCTATCCTGAACGTGACGAGAACTTGTCGATATAGATATCCAGAACTTTCCCATAAAATTTCAGAATGGAAGTCGTATTTTTTCATCCGGACACGTTATGGACTTATTATGCACAAGATACTGACAAGTTATGGACATGTCAGTGTGTCCATAACTTGTACATGCTTCTATACTATATGGAAATGTTCTGGGCAAATTTCTACTGTCTCAGTAGATCTTATAAATCCTCATTGAGTAAAACAGACAGGGAAATGATTCACAAAACTAATATAAGAATCTTGGCTTACACTCCAATATTGTTTGTGTAAGGATACTTATGTGAGGTCAATCACTGGCTGTAATGAAAAGATAACGGTAAAGGTGGATTCATACCTGCCGCGCCGCACCGCAACCATGCCGTACTGTTTCGCCGTTTTGGACCGTTGGCTGTCCTGACGCGCGGCGAGCTTGCGGTGCCGCAAGTAAATGCACTGTAATTGGCTGTAGCTCTGTTGTGTCTTCTGTAATTGGCTGAAGCATTGCGGTCACTGCGGATATCCGTTCTTGCCAGATATTGCGCAAACCCTCGGCGTTCGCCGCGCGCGGGTCGTGTTGCTCCGCCACGTGACGTCATTGCGGCGTCTTAGCGGTGCGGTACGGCCAGTATGAATCCGGCTTATCGTTGGTCACTATCCGAATTTAATGTCTGTGGTCCCGATCTTGTGACCTTGTAAACAATGGGAGATGATAGTCTGAATATCTTGACCAATATTTTCGAAATAGCAAGGTTTGTACGGTTTCTTAATTTGCTAAAATTCCGAACTTAAATGAATGAGCAATTGTCCTAAACCGTGGTAAACTATTTGAGATACTCTAGAAAACGTCTTTCCGTATTTTATAAAAAGTAGAACCAGCCTTTAAAATATCGGATCAATTTAGGAAAATATTTCATAAGTTCGAAATTATTTCAAATACGGGAACCCGTACCTACCCTGAATAAACGAGACAGAACGACAACTGTTACCTCTTCTATACTGAAGCTCAGAATTTCGTCCAGTGTCAGTAGTGTGGCGTTAATGATTGGAGAAAATAAGATTAAGCTTGTATTGGATAACCAACAGCAACATTTAACTAATCGAGATATTTCCGATTTATGTGGCCTTCGCATTTGTATCTCAGCACGTGAAGTACAATTTAAGATCGTTGGCTTACTCAAAACCTTTCTTTGACGTGGATTTATAAGCGGTTCCTCGTGACAAGCACACAAATCCGAATACATGTTCCAACAACAACTCAAAACCATGCTCAAAACGTCCTTTTGGTTGCAAAGACAGTATTCTGTCTGTCTGCTCGTTTCAGAGAGCGATATTGATGGAATGGAAAGGTAAATAATTTATGCAATATTAATTTTTTATTCGCACTTAATGAAATAATAGTAAGGGAATGTTATGTTTAGCTACTTGAAAATATATTTAGTGCTTTACCCTCTTTTTATACATGCATATATATACTGCTATCTGGTGCATGAGTAGTCCCATAGGTTAGCTATGTAAAGAGCTCCCATTTTAAATGTGTCTTCGTCCACACAAATATATTTAGTTTAACATAAATGCAATTTCTAACCCAATAAAATCTTATATTTTATAGTATATATTATTTAGATTGTCTTGCACGACTGAAGTTAGATATGTTTTAAAGACTTTTAAAACGTTCTAGGTGTGGCTTATCTTTCATCTAGCAATGATTATTTACTGTGCGTTAATATTGTATATGCATAAATAATTTTACTTAAGGATTTATAATACGTAGGTTGTTTCACCAATCCCTAAATTGACGAATTTCCGCTTGTTATGAAATTTAATTTTGTTAGTGGGTGTTTTTTCTTCTGTGGTGATTAAATAATAGAGGTTCCCAAGATTTTTGACGTTGCACCCCCCCCCTTCCCGCCAGCATGGATAGCTTGGAATTACTCCCCTCTCCCTCTCGTTCCTCAGCAATAGTTTTGTTATTCTTCAATGAGCATTTAGTCTCCTTTTCTACAAACCGTCACCGGTAAAGTTTGAATAAAGATTCTTAAGCTAAAATAGTTTTGGAGAACCGCTGCGTCTTTAGTGTTAGCACATTCTAATCCGTGTAAATGTTTGCTCATGGAAAGTTTCGGCAATTTTTACTGCGTCATTAAGTTATAACGCAGTTTCACTTGGACATTTTATCAGTAAAAATTAACGGAATGTGCGAAATCTGCTTGTATCAGCATACCAGTTCTATTTAGTTTCCAGAGTATTCCATCAAAAAGTACTTAACCACACCTGTCCGCCATATTGGACAGCTTCGTCTTAATTTAGCGTTGGTCAACAGACAAGTTAGTCCCAATGGTTTGAACAAATCCTTTTCTCAATTTTTCAACTGTGTCCGAAATATTGTGACGAGTCATCGCACAATTTATAGAACAAAATCCAAATTTCCTAAATTTAAACTCTGTGCGAATGCTTTAATGGTGATAAAATTAAGTTTCGGTGTGACCCACCATAAAAATATTAGACGCATAACTGACGCAAGAATTGACAGTTCAAATTAATTGCATATTTACATACAACGGAAGTATTTTGCAATTTCTCGTAAATTTAGTGTTTGTACTGAAATACGCTTACAATTCAGTAGTTAGACCAGCGGGTATATTGCACATGAAAAGACTCTAATTATTCAATCTTTTGAATAAGCAGAGGGAGACTATTCAATAATAACCCATTAGGAAAAGTCTAATTTTGGAAACCTCTATCGTATTTTTCTTATGTAATGAAGATATGCCGAACTTATATGTATATTTTGAATGTTAAGATGATATTTTAAGTTTCAATATTTTATAGTAGCGTGAAGAAATGAAATTCATTCATTAACGAAAATAATTTATAAAGATAGTTTCTTTTGTCGAAAAAAATTCTTAACTCAAACCTGAAAATTAAGCTTTTTTTTAAGGCATTTTATTTAAGGCTCCCAAGACTGAAAACTCAAACTTCTATAGTGTTAACGAAATAGTTAAGTGTGCAAAGAATTTTTCCTTAGTTTTATTGGACTATACGTAATGAAGTACTGTTCGTATGGGCTCTTTAATTTGCACTAATTTTCTTTTTCCCACATTACGTCCAAGAGTGAATTTCACAGTATGTTCATTAGCGATATAGTGAAAGCTCTCTGAAAAGCCACCACTATTACGAGACCACCTGTCAAAGACTAAATTCAAAGACATAGTTCCTGGTTGTAAGTTCGGTGTTAAATTTCCTCCATTAAAGAACTGCTGTTTAAAAATAGTCCTCGGAAGTACATGTTTAAACTTTTCAGTCGAAAGATGCAATAACACCACTGTGTGAAATGTCGAAACTGTTTTCTGTCCGAAATCTGTAGTTGGCGACATAACTGTCCCCTTGTCTGGAATCGTTAGTGCAGGAGTTCTTTCATGAGTTGCTCGGATTCCCGTTTTATCCGAAATCTGAAGCTTTTACGATTGTCATTTGTTTAGCAGGCGGAAAACTTTTCTTTAATAGCTGTAGACTTAATATATTTGTTTAAAAGCTTTTTAGGGTAGTTACATTATATTGCTTGAGTATTTCATTGCCTTAAACTTTTCGTATTTTCTTATGAATTTATCAATGTGCTGCTTTAGCTTTTATAGAAGGAAAAAATTTGCCCCCAGTAAGCAATTTTCAATTTTGGAATCACCGTAATTTCTATGAAAGGTAATCTCAAATTAGCTCACAATTGCGAATTAACATAGAAAGCGTTGGATTGTTTCACAGCAGCCATTAATGGGTTAAGAAATGTGGCTTTGAATAATTTTTTAAAATTAGTTTAATGATTTTCCCAGTCAGCGCAGTTTTCTCCGAACGCCTGTCATCGTTAAAGTGTTATCGAAACATCGTAAGACTTTCGATAACTTGTTCTGGATTGCAAGTTAAAACGCACTGAACGTTAGCGACTTTTCTATAAAAATGAAGTTTATTCTCTCTCAATTGCAGTTGGTCCCGGACCATTGTTGGAAGACTGCTCAAGAAATAACGAACGAGTTCCGTTGGACTTGGTGATGGATTTACTGAGGCAGCTGTAGAGTGGCATCGATACCTCTAGTCAGCGGTCTTCTCAAGTACGACATTGAAGGAACTGGTTATAGTGGAGAGTAAGGAACAACTATCGGTAGTCTTTGAGCTGGAAGTTCAACATTATTCCGCCAATTGAAAGGTAAGCCATTTTCTATACTTTACGTTGTATCCCCAGTTATGCGTATAGTCTTCTGGCGTCCATCTGAAAATTTGTGTACATGTGCTTTATCCCGTGTCTGTTAATGTTAATTACCGATATGGTCATTATTAAACAATATCTTACGCAATGCCATGGGTTAATTTAGCTTCAATGTTTCTTGCATAATAAACTGGAATTTCTCAAGTTCTAGATTAAACATGACTAAGATATCGTTTAGTGTAATGTTTCATGTACAGCACACTAATCAAGATTTCAGCACAGTCGTTTAATCTTGCATTTGATATTAGCTTAAGAGGCCAGTAGTCCTTAATTTTTCACGAAAAGTTAATGTGCATAAGGTTATTTTTTTAAAATACTTATGCTTAATATCTGCACATTAGTGTAATTAAAAAATGAACGCATTTTTAGCGCAGCAGAAGTGGACAAAATTGATAAAAATAGAAAATCAGCTCGTAATAATATGGGGAAAAAGAATTTTATTTCATCCTTGGTTTTTGTACAGTGCAGTTATTTGATAAATGTTAATGTTTCTTAGTTTAAGTATTTAATTTCCCCCTTTGAAAACATTTTTAAAAGTAAAATTACACTTGGGTATTACTTCCGATTTTGAAGAGTTAAATTTTAACAAATCTTGTACTTAAGTACTGAATTCCCACCAAATTGAAATTATGAAAATTCAAAACTAGTTATGTGATCATATATTCCCTAAATGTCTTCAAACTTCAGCAGTAAGGATGTTTTGCTTAAATTAGATGGTTGACATGACGCAGAGGTTCGCCTGTTTCTTGGCATTAGCACTTAGTTTGACTTAGAGGAAGTAATGTTAAATTAGTAATCAATTCGTTAATTTATATAGGCCGACCATGGCAGTGCATAAGACTGGTCATGGTATATGACCGAAGTGGGAAGGTCCCATGTTTGGCCCTGCTGCACGACTGCCGGTCTAATGGTCTGGAGTTTTGGGCGATTTTCTGCAGATGTAACGTGAATACACGTTATAACCCCCCTCTCCCCACTAAAAATCCTTCGTCCAAGGTATCCCCCCATAAGCAGATTGCTCTCCTGACCACAAAACAAATCAATCGTAGAATTAATGTTAATGGTTTGGTAAGTTTTATTGAAATTCGTATTGGTCGAGGTTTTTGGTTATTTTTGACGTGTCCGAAAATGCAGTTATCCTAGAATATAAATGGCCAATATATATTCAAATTTCTTTAAACGGATATGCAAAATTATTTGTATTTTATGAAAGTATTTAAATGCATTTTTAACTAATTACTTTCTAATAGGATTATGAATCAAATTCCTCTTTACCATCTTTATGACAACACGTTTAAAATTTAAACGGCACTTGTATTGCTGATGAAGTCGTATTAGACTCGTAAGATTTTCTATTAATCGGTTAATATTTTAGTAAGTTTACACTAATTGTTGAATACCGAAATTCGGTGAAATTAAAGTATATAACTGTTATAACAGGTCTTTTCAAAATAACAAAACTTTGAGAGAAAACAATTTATTACTCGAACCCAGTTATGAGAGTCAAGGGACCAAACGTTTTGTTACTTATATCGGGTAGTTCGCTGTGTCTAAAGCATTAAATACAATAGTAAAACGGCGGGACCAAATTTTAGTTTGTTATATACGGGTTCGCTAAGAACCGGTTTGACTGTATTAGAAATTTAAAATTCAGTGTCTTGTTATTTAACTTTTTCCCGGCGGGGAAATTTTGGCCGTGCTGTTTCAGAAGGGAGCATCTGAAAAATGCTTTCCCCCATTTCAGTGACTCTTGGCTGAAGCTGCTATTTGTGCACCAATCATTGATGGATTACTCTTTCCCGCCCCCGAAGTAAAACGAACTTCTTGAACAAGGGGATTACCTTTACGCGTATATTCTCCCTTTCAGGAACTGGGGTGCAACTGAATTGATGGAGGGATGTTGACATCTCTCCCCGCCGGTCCAGTACAGGTGAACAATTACAGAGGGGGAAAGCATTAGTTAGTCGAAATATGAACCAAGCCCGTCCTTTAAGGTGGTCTACTGCTTGGTTGAAAAATCGACCGCCCGTCTTCAAAGCGTTAAGCCGGCGGTTCTTAACCTTTTAACGTCACCCCCCCCCCCTTCACATTCTTCAGCATACATTCAGTTTTTAATCTTTAAGGGGACGGTGGACGTTGTTTTTTAAATTTTTGACCAAAAATTATGAATTTTTGTATAGATATGCTTTGAAGTATGGCAAAATTAAATGCTTAAAAAACTAAAAAAATACTTTTTAAAATTTAAATTAAAAAAAATTTAATTTCGAAAAAGTCTCTTGCGCGCTAATTTTTAATTTTTTCCTTCAATTTTCTCTTGTTCTTATTCAAAAATGTATTCTGAACAAGTTTTCTTATTAACTTAGAGATTCGTTGAAAAGTAAAATTTTAGGAAGTATTTTTATACGTTAACACTGAATTTTTACAAAATTTTCATGTTTTTAAAAACTTATATTGAATTTATATAATCTTAATGATCACCAAAATTAAAACTGATAAGAAAATTTATTGTTATATGTACACTCATGTCCATAAATTAAGGATAATTCAGAATCACACAGAAATTGATCTCTAAAATAAAAATTTCACCTGTGGAATGATCACACACATCTTGAAGAATATGCAAATTACAGGAAACCACCAGATGGCGTGGATGGTACGTCACAATGACGAGAGTGTAAGAGAGGGGTATATAAGGAATGGTGGCAAAGTAAAATTGTTAACAAGCGCTGTGAAAGCCTTTCAGTGCAAAAACCGCATAGTTATGGCACAAAGGAGGCATTTGGATGATGTTTTACGTGGCAGAATTATCGGACGACTGGAATGTGGACGTACCCAGCTGGAAGTATCCGAGGAACTTGGAATCGCCCAGAGTGTCATCTCCAGGCTTTGGCAACGATTCCAAGATGATGGTAATGTGAGTAGACGTTACAGCACAGGTCGTCCCCGAGTTACAACGCCGAATGAGGACAGCTATTTGGCAGTTACTGCCAAAAGAAACAGACGGAGTACAGCATCATACCTGTCTCGTCAGCTCTCTTCAGCTACCGGTACGACAGTTTCAAGGCAGACAGTGTACAGACGCTTAGGGCACATAGGTCTATATGCTCGTAGGCCTGTCAGATGTGTTCCACTTACCGCAACTCACTGTCGCCTGCGATTAACCTGGAGTAGAGAGCATGCATTGTGGACACCGCAACAGTGGTCTTGTGTGATGTTTTCCGACGAGTCCAGGTTTAGTTTGGAGTCTGATTCTCGCCGGACATTCATCTAGAGAGCGCCAGGTACCCGTTACCACCAAGAGAACACCATTGAAAGACACCGTTACGGTGGTGCAGGATGGCTCGTTTGGGGAGGAATTATTCTTGGTTCCAGAACTGACCTGCATGTTCAGAGTGTAACGATGACAGGCCACATCTATCGGGATGTCATTCTGGAACATGTACGTTTGTTTCGGGGTGCCATGGGTGCTGAATTTGTGTTTATGGATGACAACGCCCGTCCTCACCGTGCAAACATTGTAGACGGATGCCTTCAATCGGAGGATATCACCCGTATGCATTGGCCAGCATACTCACCGGACTTGAATCCAATAGAGCATGTGTGGGATATACTTGGCCGACGAATTTCAGCCCGTCAACCCCCTCCCACCTGTCTACCGGAACTTCGGAGTGCATTGTGGTGTAATATTCCCCAAGATCAGATTGATCATTTGATACTCAGCATGCCTAGGCGTTGTCAGGCCTGTATTGCATCGTCCGGGAGACATACTCCGTATTAACCATCCTACTAACCATGTTATAATGTTTTTTGTAAATAGGTTCTTTTTTTGAAATTTGGTCAAGGGAGTAAAACTTGCAATTTTTATCAATTATGTCAAACATATAGCATCTTTTTTGCTCTTTACTTTTTGTTTAATAAATAGACTTTACAAATAAGTCAAATTTGTTTTGCTTCTTTCTCTTTCTTTGCCTGAACTTCATTATCCTTAATTTATGGACATGAGTGTATCTTGAGTCTATTATGAATTTTATAAAACTTCTTCAAAAATTGTGTCGCAAGGGACATTTTAAAGACACAGAACTGGGGAAAATATTAATTTTGCACAAAAGGCATTTTTTCGGACATTTAAAGAACCATTTATGAGATGCTTACAAGTTTTAAACGCTTATAACTTTTTTACTAATTAAGTTAGACACATGCTGTTTTTTGTTTCGGATACAGTAAAAATCATAGAATATGAATACATTAAAGAAAAATTTGCGATTTTTTGGCGAATTTTTGGTAATGTCATAGCCCACCATCCCCTTAATAAAGTTTAGTCGAATTTTCTACAAAATGTTATCAGTAAAGTTTGAATGAACATTTTAAGCGAAAATGGATATATTTTAGAGCAAAAATGAAAATAAGATGATTTTTTAAGAACATGCATCACTACTTGCTCTTTGGTTTTTCTCGCGCCCCCTGCAAACGTTCTGCGTCCCCCTCTGGGGGCGCGTCCCACAGGTTGAGAAACGCCGATTTAAGAGTACGGTGATTATAACTAACTTCCCCCTACAAACAGCATTCTGCAGCTGTAACTGTTGAGCACACTGCCACCACATTTGGCTTATGGACTGTACACGAGATGTGCTCAAAGGAATTTTTCTGAACGTTTAGTTAAGATGTCCTGGATGGCACTTTGCATGGTGAAATCAGCTCAAATATTACCCAAATCATTGAATAAATGCCCTAAAATTATTGAATATATGTTAAAATTGAATATTTCGAATTAGCCATTTCCATCATTAAATCTGCAGTTTTTCATGCAAAATGCCACCTAGTGGACATTTTTTTAACCAATGTTTTTCGAAATTCCTTAAGCGCATATATCATGTATGTATACCCAATATACCAATTTTGGTCACAATGCGTTCGCCCGATTTAGCTATAGAGCACTACACAAGTTTAATTATAACCACCCTGTATATATTATATACATGCATTTAGTGTTAAAATTATGTTTTAACAATTTTAGACTTGACGAAATTGTGATTGTAGGATGGAAAATGAGAAACCATAATACAGTTCTCGGAAAACCTTTACAACTAATAGAGCAAGAGCCAGGGGCCGCCAGACCTTCGTCATAGTAGAAAAGCTGAAACTTTCACTGCGCATACCCCCAACAGAGGTAAGAACAATCGGCCACTATACAGTTTGGATGATCGTGGCTTTGGCAGGTAACAGGTGGCAAAGGTGTATAAAATTGCAGAAAATTTTCGTCATTTCATAAAGCTTAATTTTTTTATGTTCTTCTTCGCAGTACTAGAAATCACTTTATCCCTTGCCAGACACTTTTTCATCGTGGCAAACCTCCGCCAGACAACCTCAAAGTCAACGGGAGTCATGGAAAACTTGTGTTTGTAAGACGAAGTACGTCAAGCTGTCACAAAGTGCCAAGCACATTTTATACTGCTACTTCTGAACTTTCTTACGATGCAGCAGTGCGCTCGTAATAGAATTACGTTTTCCGTGACTTTGAGGTTGTCTGGCGGGGGTTTGCCACGATGGAAAAGTGTCTGGCAAGGGATAGTGATTTCTAGTACTGCGAAGAACATATAAAAAAAAAAATTAAGTTTTATGAAATGACGAAACTTTCCTGCAATTTTATACACCTTTGCCACCTGTTACCTGCCAAAGCCACGATCATCCAAAGTTTATAGTGGCCGATTGTTCCTACCTCTGTTGGGGGGGGGGTATGCGCAGAGAAAGTTTCAGCTTTTATACTATGACGAAGGTCTGGCGGTCGCTGGTTCTTGGACTCTAATATTATGTCTGCAGATAATTCAACATTTTTCTTTCTTAATTTCAGTTTTCTTTTTCAGATCGCAGATTTTAGTTTACTTGGTTAAAGAACTATTGGTAGACGTCGCGGAACTTGGTTATTATAGTTCTGGATGCAAGTATTCCTGACTGAAATGTCTACAGTGGGACTTGGGTTACGCAAACCTGCAGGAAGTTCAAAAGCAAAGATTGTCTGCGTTCAAAGTCACTGAAAGCTGGAAGGATGAGTTCAGATTTCAGTGTCTCCAAATCCAGGGTAACATTATATACAGTTTGAGACATGGAGTGCGTAGATGTCATCAATGTATACTACCTTAGCGGATCTTTGTTTTTCATCCTTCATGGCGTTTGATTTTTTCATACATTAGTATTACAGAAAAATGTTAGTTTTTAAAAGGCGAGAATGTTAGCTTGAAAGAATGCAATAATTTAAATTTCTTGTTTTTAATCACCTTTGCAGCACAATCTTAAGCACAAGCAGAGTACGCGTAAAACTCCTGGATATCATTGCAATTGATAAACATTAAGTGTTCCCTCATTTTTCTAACTTTAAAAAACTTACTTTCCATATTTAAGGAGAGACCTTCAACCTACATGATTAAAGTTAAATCTGTAAATTTGGTAAAAAAAATTACCTTCTGAAATTTCTAATTAAAAAGTTGGACATCATGCAGCTTATTCTCATTTTATTTTTAATGAGAGTAAGATAAAATGCTCCAGTCTGGCACACGATCTTTGTTTCCGTAGTCAGTTGTCAACGGCTTCGGAATAGAATTAAATATGATTTTAAAGTATTTTTTTTTCTTCTATTATAGGAAAATTTTAAAGTTAAATCGTGTTCGGATTACCTTTCAAAATTATTTTAAAAAGCAGTTTACAAAAAGTATATTTCGGAGCATGAAAAGGATAAATACCGAAAGTTTTGAACAAGCATTATACAGGACTTAATCGAAATATATTGTATTTGGCTTTCTGTTATCTTCCCTAGTGTACGATTTACTTTTATTCTGAAGGGATGAAATATTCCAAACATGGACGCCTGTATTGGCGCCTTTAAAAAAATCGATTTGTACAGGATCCATGGTTCTAATATTTCTCCCAGAACCCGCGAATTTAAATTTAATAGGC
>JAWZYV010000729.1:0-361318 GCA_038373885.1 Cheiracanthium punctorium | reverse complement strand
GTCTAGAAAAAAAGTTTTAAATAACCCTGAAGCGAAGATCAAAACAAATAAAACCGAAACTACCACCACCATAAGCGCTTGCATGTGGCGGGACGAATACCGCCAGTTACAGCCAGGGACTGATTCACGGCGGGGCATTCGGGGTACGTGCCCTGGGCCCCGATTTTTAGGGGCCCCAAAACTTCCTCTTATGTAATCATAATAGCTACTAAAATTATCTCTCAAGAGAAAAATTTCTGATTACTTCATTTCATCACAAATATTCAAATTTTTTAATTTAATGTAATTTGTAACGCTAAAAATTATGCATTCGATTCGACATTCGCAAATTCGTTCGGACACCTCAGCATGCTCCTCCTTTTATCTTTTTAAAGGTGTGTGACGGCTGTAAATAACCATAAAAACATTTCAAAATCGAAAAATTCATATAAGTGGTATCTGTCGTCACATTTTACAGATTTGTAAATGTTTACGTATGTTAACTTAGGAATAATAATTGGTTTTAACTTAATTTAATTAAGTAATATTCTGCGGAAAATTTTGTGCAGGGGCCCCCAAAAGTATCTGTGCCCTGGGTCCCCAAGTGTGTAGATCGGTCCCTGGTTACAGCAAAAGTCCTAGCCTTCTTCAGATAAAAAATGTTCCAAAGTTTGTGGTTTCTCTGGCCGCATTCGTAAACGCCAAACAAGTTACATTCGTGCAACGAGTTTCCATCTAAGGTGTTCGTAAAGGAAACTGAGTGCATTCAGTTAATTAAACTAGAGCGTTTGTATACAAAACTGAGTGCGGTTAGTTTCAAACTAAGTAAACTGAGCACGGAGCAGGTAAATCCAGTTGTTGAGGAGATACACTTGCTGCACATTGTTTTTGTTTTCAAATGGCATCCGTTGTTATGGAAAAGTATGTTGTTATGAAAAGTACTTTACGTTTGCTGAAGCTGCAAATATTGTTTTATCGAGGAAGAAATTCATGCATACGCAAGAAACTGCAACGAAGGTACATTATTTTATAATGTAATCATTTTCTTGTATTTTTCATTTTATTAAATTCAAAAATGCATATTTTAATGTTGAGATTGAAGTTGATTTAACCGTTATTAGCGAAATTTGAACTTCTCTTGCTAAATACATTTGAAAAAGTGCAAATTTCAATTGAAATTTCTAAATTTTGATCAGTGCACTTCAATGATGGCCATTCTTTCTTTTTTAATCCTGTTGATTTTATATTGAGTATGTACTTTAAAAGCTCTTCGAGAAAAATAACAACATGCGCAAATTGTAAACAAACACATCTCCATTGCGACGAAACTGAATAAACTGAAGTTGTTCGTAAAAGTAAAAGAAATTAATGACACTGAACATACGCATTCCAGTTTTCTTATGAAAACTCGTGCAATGAGTGTGTAGTTTACGAATGCACCTTCTGCATCATTCACGGCCGCATTTGTTGTTGTGATTGAGAGTTTTTCTTGAGGTTTTATTCCAAATAACATTTATTAATAGGAAAATAAAGGGACAAACAGAAACATCCATGCCCGAGCCAGAATTCGAACCCGGACCCAGAGGCTTTGTAGTAGGGCGCGCTAGCCATTACACCACCTGAGCAGCACGGGAGCATTTTGACGTAGTATTTCATTCACACATGCCAACTGAGTGGCAACTAACCGCGATGTTTCGAGCAACCGTAAAATTTCCTACCATGGTTTCGTACATTGGCTCCTTTCGTAAACGACAAACCTGTTAAACTCATGCAACGAGTTTTTGCGTAAGCTGTTCGGAAAGGAAACAGAGTTTATTTAGCTTACAAACTGAGCCGTTCGGAAACAAAACTCAGTGCATTTAGATTCTAAGTAAACTAAGCTCGGAGCTGGTTCATTCAGTTTATAGTCAAGATGGCATCCGAAGCACATGTGTTTTCACATTTGCTGAGGCTGTCTTTTTTATTTAAATAAATTCGAAAATGCATGTTTTTATTTTTGAAGGCACCTTGTTTGTTTACAGTATCACCCAGGCAACGAAACTAAATAAACCAAAATCGTTCGGGAAGCAGAGGCGGCAGCAAAGCGTGATTTCCGGGAGGGCATTTGGGGCAAGCACCCGGATCCCAACAAAAAGGGGTCTTCAAATTGCTCTTTTCGCAGCGACAAGTTTAAAAATCTGTAAATTTTGAAAAAAAGTTTTCGAAAGAGGGGGGGGGGGGGGCAATGAACCTTTTGCCACAGGAGCCGACTCGACAAATTGGGCCCAGCACAAGAGTACGTGAACCCCCAAAGGAAAAACTAGAAACTAAACAAACTAAGAAATTAAATTTTAAAAATATTAAGTACACTTCTAAATTTTTGTGAATTTAAAACTTGAGTTTTTCTACCCTCCCTTCCTCACACACACACTATTATTAACCCATTTAAGCCGATGTCCCTTTTTGGGGATGGCATTTTCGCTATCAGTCTAAAACGTTATTTATTTTTATTAGCCTTTATTCTAGAGTATATTGAAACTCAACTCCACAAAATGTTTTAATATGACCAAGTAGGATGTTGACTACAATTTTTACACATAATGAGTTTAAAAGAAGTAGTCCCTTCTTCAAGAAGTTAACATCGAAAAATTATCTATTATTGCTGGTATTAGCAAAAATCTAAGAAAGTCGCAAAAATATCTGAGCAAATAGGTTAAATATGCTTAGCTTATCATAGCTAACGCACTATAGGTTACTACAGCACAAAACATCAGGTCTTTCCTCGATCGCACGTACGATTAGATGCATGCCCTTCTGAATCTTCCTTGAGAACATTAGCGGATGGAGCTGCGGGACAGGTTTGGCGCTGCTGCTATCATTCTGTTCACACATTTTGAGTGTGCGCTCGGACCATTTTTTTGCGGTTATCCCTTTTGAATTCTTGGTTTGTTATGTTCGGTTAGTTAATCCATCTTCCCCCCATTTTATTATTTTCTTTGTTTTCATCACTTTTAGTATAATATTTTTTACAAACTAGTGTAAATAATTAAAATAGCAGTAAAAGAAGTGTTTCGGAGCTAAAGCAATTACATTTTTCAACACTGTCTTTGGAAAGAAAAATTACAAGTAAATTACTACAGCCAACTAAAAACTTTGCTAAAGCTTAGGAGGATGACGAAATGCAAGACTAGAGATTACTTTTCTTTTCTTTTCTTTTTTAAGTTGAATGCATTTTTTTCCTTTAACTGCTGAAAACGCAATTATATTTCAACTTGTAAGTTGCGTCGTATCTGCATATTTAATTTTCGAAATTTGTTGTGAACCTCCATTTAAATAACCCACGAGCCGCCACTGTCGGGAAGTCTTTGGAAACTAGCTGCACAAATTAAATTTTTCTAGTTTCCAAACTGAAACGAGTTTTTATATACGAACAAGGTCATTCATAATCTCTTCTTGTATTAAATTAACCCATTAACGTCCAGAGGTCTACACTGGACTCCAAAAGTTTAGAAACAGCCTGGTTAATTTATTTATTCATTTTTTTTTTGTGCCTAGTTTGCAAATGAATGAATACAGAAACAAAAAATTGGGATGACGTGCACAAAACAGTTATGTATTGACAGCAGCATAGAAGTTTACAAAAAAAGCAATTTCTCTGGGAAAAGTCCATTCTTGTAAAAAATTTATCACAATTTTATGTGGTAAAATGTCATAGAAACATAACAAAAATGAGCTTTAATAAACGATATGCCCACCTCTAGCTAGAATGCATTGACGGCATCTACTTTCCATGCTGTCCATTAAGTTGTCGGTTACCGAAATGGGAAGCGAAGACCAGACATGAAGTAAGCTTTGTTCCAGCTCTCCTAAAGATCTTGAAGGTGGACTTAAACTTAAAGCAACAATTTGTCTACCACGATTGTCCCAAAGATGATCTATCGGATTCAGGCCTGGAGATTGAGCTGGCCATTCCATTCGCTTTAAACCAAGACCCACAAGATATTCCTCAACAATTACAGTTCGGTGAGATCGTGCACTATCATCCATCAGAATGAAATCATAGCCAATCGAATCGGCATATGGGTGGACATCAGGAGCGTAGCCAGAAAATTTTCAGGGGGGGGGGTTACGACTACAACTCATATATATGTATACGTGTGTGTGATAATGTAGTGAAGAATATACATTTTGTATGGCAAAAGTTTCTCATGGGGGGGGTTATGACCCCTCTAACCCACCCCTTGGCTACGACCCTGGTGGACAATGGATCAAGTATCTCATCCCGATATCTCACACCAGTCAAGAGTTCCTCCCTGGTCTACATGCAGGTCAGTGTGACCACCGAGTGAGATCCCAGCCGAAACCATTATTCCACCATCTTGGTAATGTGTCTTTCAAGTGTTGGATTGATGGTATCTAGTGCTTTGTTCCCTCAAGATCAGCAGACTTCCTGAATCGCTCTTCAGTGTGAATCTGGACTCATCTGTAAAGAGTACAGACAGTAGCGTAGCCAGGAATTTTTTTCGGGGGTGGCTGAGAACGCAAAATCTACAATGCAACATAACATAAAAATCGATATATCTTATCTCGGAGGGGGATGCCCCCCCCCTTTATTTTTCCTAAAAGTGTTTACATAAAAAAATATTAAGAAAAGAAATGAAAAAAAATCATGTTTCGAGTTTAAAATCTTTGCGGAACGAAAAACACATTAGAAAAGATAAGATTTAATTTGGCCTAGGTCCGTAGCTGAACCTCAAATTTCAGAACTTCCAAATGTACCATAGGTATATTAAGGGGAACTTCCAAATTTACCAACAAATACGTAGTTTTTTCCATATCCTAGGTTTACTCATTTCGGGGGTAGCTGCAGCCTCATCAGTCACCCCCTGACTACATCCCTGCCTCGATATGTCGCCACTCAAGGTACATAGAAATTTTGACGACTTAAGCGGCGTGTCTTCTTATATTACTGTAAAAAGCACATAAATTAAAAAAAATTAACTTTCATAATAGAGATTTGCGCATTTGCGCTTAAAAACAGAGTGCTAATAAAATACATAAATAAGAAATAGCTATTTACCTCTTGAGACTACTTGAACATTCATTTATGCTGTAATTAAATAAAATAATGTATAAGAAAGCCCGTTTTATCTGCTGCAGAGAGGGGGGGGGGGAGGAGACACTCCCTCTTCTGTATCATCCGTGTATTCACGAGATGAGAAACGACCATTGACAATCGGCGTTGATTGTTGTGAGCAGACTTCGTGTAATCGTAATTGATTACATTTTCTGTTTCAGGTGGAATCACAGTGGCGTCGCGTGGGGGCTGTGGGGAGTGCACCGGGTGACACCAGCAGAGGAGGTGAGACCTCCCCCCCCCAAAAAAAAAAATGCCCGTTTAAAAATTTTCAATTCATTTGAAAAAAAGATCTTTTTTGTGATGAAACAGACTTGAGATTAGAAATAAGAATAAATATAATGAAATACGCATGTTCTGTGCACCTGTAGAAATAATGTGTTATTTCAGCTCAACTTTTCTTTTTTTCCAGTTTTAACATTTTCCTCATAAAACAAGAATGGAGAAGGTTGTTCTCAACTTGTGTTGCCATTTCATCTGTATTTTGTTTCACTTTTAACCAGGGGTTTAACAAAGAAAGCACTTTCTCTTGCTAGGGGAGGGGGCAGTGGATCTTGGACAATGGGAGCGACTGCTCGGTAAGAGAAAGATTTTTTTTCACTTTTTTCATAAACAATTCCTTGTGTCCGCCTCTAACGTACGATTTATTTAGCTTCTGAACTTGCTCATGACCTTTTCTAACTATCTCTTGAATTCTTTGGGTCGACACAGTAGGGATACTAGCCTTTATCCAAATTTCCTGTATTTGATCGCCAAAACTGAGGTTACTTCTCCTTCCGGTGGATCCTGCCCTTTATTCAGAATTTTTTCTTCTTAAGTACAAAATACTAATATAGAAGTACGAGTATGTCATCTCGGCTTGGTAACTTGGTACAAGGAAATTCTTTCAAAATTCCCAGCTCTTCTAAGAACACCGATTTTGGTCTATGTCCTGTTGTAGACAGTTTCACTCTATTCAGAATCGTAGCAGTGCAAGGCAACCACATTTTAGCTTTTTTAAGAGTAAACTGAAAACACCATCTATCTGAAACTTTACACTAAATGCCTGTTTCAACGAAATATCTCATGCCTGGTTTAACCGAACTCATGTGCATCGCCATCACTCGGCAGGCAAACCGGCGCTAGTTCTCTGGAGCAATTTGCGTACTGCGCCCAAGACAAAACGACAGCATAACGTGTGCATTGTATCAAACTATTCGTAGACAGTTTTTGTGATTTACTGAGTTGTTCTGACAATTTTTTATCCTTTTCTTTAAAATAATTTGGTCCTTTTACTTTTAAATAAAAGGACCAAATTATTTTTAACAAATCAAGTTTGTTTTCTACATAATTAAAAAAAAAAAACACATAATTTTTAGATACATATAGATTTTAAGCTAGATGTGCAATCCCTAAAAATTGTCGTAGTTCCTCCAGATTTTGCATAAGTCTTATTCATAACAATATACAAGTCTTAAAATTTTGAGAGCCTAATAATTCGGAAAAGAATTTTTTTGGTCGATCTTTTAAGGAAGTTATATTTTTCAAAAATTTCTAGATTTTAAGCTGGATGAGCAATCCCAAGACGAGATCATAGAACAATCAAATTTTACATACGTCTTATTCATATCAATATACAACTTTTGAGACTTTAGGGGATAAAGATTAAAAAAAAAAATAAATAAATAAAATAAAATAAATCCACCTTAGTGGACACTCCATAGCTGCTTGCTGGGATTTATGGTATCCAAAATAAGTTTCAATTTTGTAAACATTGGAAATCTAGTAACATGCAGCGATCCTAGCGGTAAATGAATAAAACGTTTCTCGCGCTGACTGCTAACTAGTTATACATGTTTTTAATTTCCCAGCCTAGCATGCGAACGAGATTATGAGACTAAATTTTAATTATATTTTCACTTTTGCTTACGTGGTTGCCTTAGTAAAAAATTAATTTAAAAATTGGGAAAATGTTCTATTGAGATGATTAAAATATTGAGTTTATATGTAAAACGAGTTAGAATTGTTTTTCGTGTATTAAAAAATATTTCTAACCAACATAAAGTTAAGTTTAAAAGCGCTTCGCCCACTAGAGAAAATTGCGAGGAAGCAGAAAGTTTAGTTTGAGGACAGCGCAACAGTCACACGGGCTGGAAGCAATGTATATCCCATCTTCCGTTTTCCTATAGAAAAGGGCAGTCGAAGAAGGGGGAAAACCGAAGCTCCCATAGCTAGCTACCAATCAAAGTGCAGTTTCCCTGGAAAGAGAAAGAAAAGGGAAAATGGGGATGCGCAGTGGGGAATTTTCACTGACGGTACATACAGAGGAAAATTTACAGGGATTTTTTTCGGACTTATTCTGGAAGTGATGTGATGCCTTTTATGTAGAACGGCAGTTCTACTAGTGACGCAGCCAGCCCCAACCAACCAACCGTAAAACTTCGCGGCACTTATATATACAGCTAGCTTTCCAATTTCTTTGTTGCTCTCTTCTGGATCTCGGAATCCGCTCTAACGAATTTTTTACAATTAATATATGATTTTAATCGGTGCCAAATTCGATGAGTGACGTCTCCGGTTAAGCTAGGAAAACTCGTTTTTTTATTTAATCCAGTTCAAAGAGGGAACTATTTAACCCGCGTAAGGAAATACGGAAAATGATCTCGTTTCAAAGGCGGTAAACAAGACAGGGAGCAGGAATACAGTGCTGTAGATCCGTGACAAGATTTGTACAAGTTACCTTATATCCTAAACCAGTTTGGTCGTAGACAGCTGGTACGATGCGCTTCCTCTTTCTGATCAGATAATTTAGAATTTCCTTGTACCAAGTCTGTTATATATTATCTGTTATTTATTTTAGGTTCGTACCCGATGTCGCACTTTTGCGAGATGCGCTTTGTGTTACTGTCGTTTTTGTTTTATTTCATTTTAAAAAATAATAACAGATTATTATATGCTTTTCTTATTTTTTCTGTTATTTATTTTGTTATTATATAATTAAAAATAGTTAAGACTTTGAATTAAAAAAATAATTAATTTAAGTATTTTTTGGTAAAACTCCTTCCTAACTTTTTCTTTAAGTATTTCGTTTCCCTAGTATTTTGATAGCTATTTCTAATTAAATTAAGTCTTTATTTTTCTAATATTATTAATTCTATTTGGAAAATTCAATATGTAATTAATATTTCAATGATTTTTTTTTTCTCTTCAGAAAGCTCACATAATTAATTAATAATAATTATTTAGTATTCAAAGGAAAATAAATAGTAGTTTTACATACTAACTAGTTTTAATAATAATTCTTTTACTCCTCATGTATATATAAAATTTATTGAAATTATTGAATTATAAATCTAAAATCAATATTTTTTTCCAAATCTTAGGTTTTTCTCACTTTCATTTTGTATTCCTTTAAATACCAGATTTAAAATTTTGTTCAATACTTTTCAGATAGAAATTTGATTAATTAATCTAAATTTATACATGCACTATATTTTGTATTAGACATTTAAAGGCCGGAGATGGCATCTAAAACAAGATGTTGTGCCCACCCGAGCCGAGTTGATAAGATACTGATGATGGTAAATAACTGAAGTATAAATGTCCAGGGTTCTGGTCTACCGGATGGCTGATAATCTAAAAATTCGGAGTTTTGGACGGTTTTTCTCACGATGTAATGTAAATACGCTTCAGAAGCACTAAGAAAGTCAACCGCGCAAGACCCTTATTCTTAAACTGGTAGTTCATCTAAACGTTTTCTAAAAAAATGAAATTATCAACTGATAAAAAAACAAACAAACATAGTATGAAGTTAGTTTTCTAAAAAGCGACATAAAACCAATTATAAACAATATTTTTTTGAGTAATTTTCTATTTTATTAATGATTATAGTCATTAATTAATTTAATCAACAATTTTGAAATGTATCATTAACTTAGTTAAAAACTTAGTGTATCATAATATAGTTAAAAATTTAACTTAGAGATAGCTTTAAACTGAAAGCAAACATTGCATAATAGATTACATTGCATTAAAATAATCGAAGGAGTAACTAGATTATCATTAATTAAGAACGAGATTATTAAATTAATAATTTTAACGAAACTTACGGTTATCGTTAAACTGAATGCAAATTAATGAATCACAATGCATTAAAACAATAGAACCGATAGTTATATATTGTTGTTGTTATTCTAGAATTACGGCCGATTAGCTACACGTAGGCTCTAAGCCGAGACGTGGGGTGCCCTCCGTGGCCGTCTTTCTAAGGGGTCCTAACCATAGAGAAGGGATATAGGTGGAGGGAGCCTCCTATTGTATTTTCCCGGGAAAGTTGAATCTAAGATAAGAGCGTCGAAGAAGAAGAAGCGGATTTGGCTGCTTATCGCCCTTTGGTTCGCAAACTCAAGCATTTCACTTTTCTAGAAAGGGAATAGGGGGAAATGGTTTTTGCAGCACTATTTATTTTCTCCCTCTCTAGTTATTTTGAAATTATTTAGTCTTTAATTTTGTTTTGCAGAATTACTTTGAAGTTTCGGCTTTTGAAGCATTTTATTTTGTTGTATTTTTTGTATTATTTTGATTTTGTTATAAAGCATTGTAATAAAATCTAGCAATGCACATTATCAAATGAGTTAATCTAGTAATGTACATTATAAAGCTTGAGGAAAATTGAAGATGGTTGGTATTGCATCCTTCTTTAACTACGTTCCTCCAAATTTTTCTTTCTCAAAGCAATCTTCTGTAAAATGCTTTGAACGCAGCTTCGAATAATCTAAAGCTTTAAATCCTTCTCTTTTTAACTGTGTTTCCCAAAGAAGTCTTCTTTGTAGATCTTTAGGAAAGCTTAAAAAAAAGTAATTCTTGATGAAAAAAAAAAAAATTGTAGGATACAGCACCGCTTTGTTTTTCGTATAACAAGACACTACTTTTTTCACAATTATTATAATTTATCAAAATAGCAATTTTTATTTTTAAAAAAAGGTCCGAAATTTCAATAAAGCTCTTTCTTTTTAATGCTGGTCACACAGAAAAGACTAGAAACTTATTTATGCAGAATAAAATAATGCATACATCGACAACCTTTTTTTTCAGAATATTAAGAAATTTAAAATTCAAAGTTTGTATTCAGTAGCGCGTATAGGTTTCCATTTCGGAAGGCGGGTTGCAATCTAGTATCTCTCTACTCTAAAAAAAAGTAAAGGCCGCTGTCGCCGTCAAAGCTTGTGGACCTATCTCTTCCTAAACTGTAGGGATTTGAGTTTCGACTAAGGTGCCCACAGATTCGAAAAATTCCGAGGAACTTGCTAAGCTTATTTAAATTTCGAAAATCGAATTATTTTAGAAGATATTAATAAAAAACTGAAAAAATAAACCGAATGGTTGCCAGATTTGGCATAAAATCATTCATTCCTTTGCAACAAAGCGTTTCCAAGTATCTAGAATCGCGTGAAATTTACAAACATGAGTTAGAATTACGCCCATTTTACGCCAAAATAAAAACTATATGAAATAAGTAACTCAAAATGTGTTACACAAAGTTGACAATTTTCAAATAGTAAGTTCGCTTAGACAACAGGAGTTTAGAATTAGCGATTCTTCGTTTTTCCAAAACAGAATAACTAATATCTTGAAAATGAAAAATAATTAAAATGCAGATTATTTTAAAGCCGGTTCTCGTCCAGCTGGATTATTTGCTACCAGTAGAAATATTTGGCGGCGTTAACTATGCCATTATAGCAGTTACAGTACACTTTGGATATTTGCTAGCGCGACGAGATGGTATAATTCGTGATTTTAAGTACGCCAATCTGCAAACGATTATGTAAATGAAAATATGGATAACGGTTTTCCGGTAACCTTAAATGAACAGTAAATATAGGTTGTGAGCATGTGTAAATGATCGATGTATGCGAGCATATCGCCAAATAATGAGAAGTCGCCATTGGTGGCAGGCTATTCTATCTGTTCCGTAGCTTTTATTAACTTTACATGTACGCAAGTCGCCAAATAATGAAAAAACGCCATGGGTGGCTGTCCTAAAGAATTCTTTTTGAAAAATTGTTGTTCTCAAAAATATAAACAGAATATATATACTCACGGTATTTAAATAGTGGCTAGTACACAGCAAAAAGAAACAGTGTTCGCAATATCCCAAATGGGAATGCCAAGTCCGAACTTTAATCAATAGATGCATGCTGGTATAATTAATATATATTAAAATTGAAAACGATAATTGTCTTACCGCCACACCACCTGCTCCTGGGGGGAAAGCATGAAGTACATCACGGCAAAAATATAAATCCAATGTGAGACATTTTACCCTTTATTTTTCATAACAGGCACAAGAAATTTACCATCACACCAATTTTTAAGTAGAGACCCTCGAGAATACTTATTCTCAGTTGACTTCAGTATTTCTATATATATATATATATCACAATTTATAATCAAAATCATCACGAAGCTAAAAATTCCTTCTCAAAACCGAAGTGCACACCTCTCTCATATTGAAAATCCCGCTCCGACACAACATAAAAAAAAAACGCCGAAAGGCAACCAGAAACGATGCAGACATCGCCCTTTTGGCGACGAAACCACACGTGCAAAATATTTTTGTTTTTATCACACGGTTTTAAGAAAAATTCCGGATAAATTATTTTAAAAAAATATACTGAGGAGATTTCCTCAGGATATACTCCCCTTCGCTACACAAAAAAAAAAAAAAAAAACTGAGATCGAGTTCCCAAGGTCTCTATAACAAAGTCTGGCACATAAATTCAATGCAACAATGAAATTTTCACTGAAATGTTAAACACATTATGTAAACTTCACACAAAACAAAAGGAGCACCTTACCCTTACAAGTTTGCACATCATAACTCCCTCATTCTTACAGAAGACATGATTTTCTAAAGTACCCATCACACAAAGATACAAAAAGTTCTTGGTTATGTAAAAAAATATGATAAGTACACAATGTTAGTTAGCCAACTACTCAAAAGGAAAAAAAAGTATATTTGCATAAAGTTTCATTCACAACCCAAAAATATTCCCCCTTTTTTTTTAAATTTGACATTCAGCAAAAATCCAAAACCTCATGATAAAATATATATCTTGTGAATGCACTCAAAATGTAAAACACCAAGAAAAATTATACATAGAAGGAAAAAAATATTCACACATAAGCATAGCACTCATAGTTGATAAACCATAATACTATTATATTGTAGTAAACAAATCAAGGTAATTCTTTGAGTTTGTAAACAGATGATTAAAAAGAACAGAGTAACAGAACTTGTGGTTGATCAGGCCACAAGAGGAGAGAGAAGGAAAGAAGTGAAGAGAAATATTAATCAGACACACATGAAAGAAATTTTCTGCCAGCAGAAAAAATTTCACACCTGTCTTAATAATAATTCATACTGTAAAGACCTGTAAGTAAAACCACCTTAATACCTTACTTCCATACGGCAAAATTTGCATATTAATATGAATATTAGTATTATCAACATCTGAGAAAAATCAATATACCGAATACAAAATGTCATAATCAATAAGAAACATAATACTCAAGATACAAACATCATAATTAAAATACTAAGTTGTCACGTTATACACAATAGAAAAACATTTTATATCAACACTTGAGAAATAATATATATATGCACAAAAGGGGTATAGATGTACAATGGCTAGAAAAAAGTTTATCTGTCTGTGTAAAGTTCAGTGCATATAATATCAAAGTGTGAGAAAAATTTGAACGACAGCATAAAGGTAAAAAGTTATCAGAGTTCTATTCAGAAAAGTAATAGTTCAAATTAATGACGAGGGCGCAGGTTGTATCGACTGCTACCCTTTAATCGATGTTTGGGAGTTATTGGCACATCAGGGACAGGAGGAACAACACCACACACAGGAGTCGAGGGTGCAGTGGTCACCTTGGTGAAAGCAGGAGAGCCGCTGGTATTTGGAACAGGGTCTGCCATCCCTGTGAGGCCAGGTGGAGGAGATGATGCCATAACTTCAAGTTCTGTGCGAGAGGGTATGGACCTCCTCTTAGAAACATTTGTTGCGGAGGCTGTAGACAGGGTCGGAAAAGGAGACCGAGAGGATATGAGCCTCCTCTCACCCAGTGGGGAATCTGCAGAAGGTGTTACAGGACGATTTCCTGGAGAGGTAGAGGGTATCCTCCGGGTAAAAGTTGAGGAACGTGCTTCATCACCTGAAATCTCCTTAGAAAGGTTGGGAGCATGCCAGGGAGTCTCGTCATCCTTCCCATGATCGTAGACGATTACCTCCTGATTGACATCATCCTCGGATGGAGCAACAGGGACATGGTGCAACAGGCTAGGAAGGGCCTCTGGCGTTGGAGTTTGATTTCCCACACCTGGAGCATCTCCTACAGGAAAAGGGTAGACACTCTGCTGGAAAGAGACTGGATTAATTTTTTTTGTAATTTGATGATGAGAACCATAAGTTCCCACGGTAGACTCAATGAGTCTATCTGGTCTGGGCTTAGATAGAACAATCCTGTTAGTGTGTACAACAAACTTTCTATAATTGGGGTTTCCATCCCTTTGTACTAGATAATTAACTGGGCCTAATTTTTTTATGATTTTAAATGGACCGTCCAATTTATGTTTGAAAGCAGCCGGTGTTTTGATATATATTATATCACCCTTGTTGAACATCCTGAGCTTATTGCTTGAATTCTGACGTGCCTTGTTTAGCTCTTGGGAAACCTTCAGATTGTTAAAGACCAAGCGATATATGCTCTCTATGGCCTCTAAAATTTGGAACATCTTGTAATCAGAGGTATTATTCTTTGGGGTTTGAGTCAGGTCCAGGGTGTCAGTGAACAAAGAAAGGTCACGGGCAAAATGAATGTTGTTAGGTGAAAATCCTGTTGCTGGATGTTTTGAAGCATTATAAATTGCTTTGTGTAGATCAATGGCATGAAGAAAAGAATGGCCTTCAAGCTGCAGAGCATTGATAGTGGATTTAATACTGGTGTTGATGCGTTCTGAAATTCCATTCGCCTGTGGGTGTGCTACACTGGTGTGCATAAGATTGATTTGCAACACTTTGTTCACGAATTTGAAAATCTCTGCAGTAAATTGGTTTCCCAAATCGCATAAAACCTGTGCTGGTCGCCCATGTGTAGATATATATTTTAAAAATTTTTCTGAAACTGTTGCTGCAGTGATATTTTTCAGTGGGTACAGTTCCATGTGTCTTGAGAAAATGTCAATTACTGTTAATACGTACATCTTGTTTTTAAAGGGGCCAACTAGGTCCATAGAGATCATTTCTCCTGGATGACTTGGTACAAATGTATCTTGAAACGGTGCTTGTGGAATCTTCTGTGGTTTCGATTGGAGGCAAATAGTGCAAGACTCAACATACTGTTTAGTATCCTGATATGCTCCTCTCCAAAAATATCTCTCTTGAAGTAGTGCGTAAGTTTTGGCAATTCCCAGATGCCCAATGTGAGTTATTCTGAGAACTTTTGGAATGAGTGACTTTGGAACGACTAGTCTTGGTGCAAAGGATTTGCACTGCTCCGAGTGATTGATTTTTATGTTTTTGTAGAGAAGTTGATTATTTGGAGAAATCTGAAAGTCCTGATGTCTCTTCAATTGTTTTCCCATTTTAATGTTGTTGTATATTTTTCCCAGTTCAGGATCATTTAGTTGTTCATGTAGGAAAGTCTGGGTCGAGATTTCTAGCAAGGGATCTTTTGTGTTCGCAGTATGTGACATTTGATTGCAGAACTCCTTTTGAGAGTGAGAAATTTCCTCAACAGGTAAAATTTCATTTGACTTTAAAAGGTTAGGTTCTGTTACGACATCTTTCTTCGGTAACTCCACAGGAATTCTGGAGAAATAATCAGCGAGGACATTTTTCTGTCCAGCAATATGCTGAAATGTGAAGTTATATTCACTGAGGGCTAACAACCAACGAGTTGTAAGGTCGGTAGGAGAAGAAATCCTCTTGTAGTGCTTAAGTGGTTCGCTATCACTGAGTACAACAAATTCTCTGTTGAAGAGATAATATTTAAACGCTTGAACTCCCTTGACTATGGCCATAAGTTCCAGTTTAATGGCTGGGTAATTCTTTTCGTGTTTGTTTAAAGTTTTAGAAAAGTACGAGACGGGAAGCAATTCACCATCAAACTTCTGCAACAAACATGCCGAAATGGCAGAGGTTGAAGCATCAGTGTTAAGGTAGAACTTCTCTTGCCAGTTGGGTTGTCTAAGAAATGGTTCTTTAAAGAATATCTCCTGCAATTTGCTAAATGATTCCTTATGTTTTTCTGTTAGCTTGAACTGTGCTTTAGGGGTAGTAAGGTCATTGAGATCTGCTGTCAATTGGGCAAATTTTGGAATAAGATGTCGATAAAAACCGCATAAGCCAATGAATTTTTTTAGTCTTCTTTTTGTATCTGGAATAGGAAATCCAGTAATTTTTGTGATGTTTTGCTTGATCGGTTTAACAATGTGTTTAGATATTTCAAAACCTAAATAGTTAATGCTTGTGTTATGAAAATTGCACTTAGCTGGAGACAAAGTTAAATTATACTTTTGGAAACACTCAAACAATTTAGATAGGTTTTCAACAGATTCTTCAAAAGTGTTAGCAGCGACAACTATGTCGTCTTGATATGCTAGGATTCCTGGAATATTTATCTCATCAATGATTTTATCAATTAAATGTTGAAAAATTGACGCAGAGTTCTTGAGGCCGAAAACGAACCTATTATAGCAATAGGCACCAAAAGGAGTGTTAAATGACAGGACAGGCCTGTACTCCTCGGGCAACGCAATTTGATGGTAAGCAGACTGCAAATCTAAGTTGGAGAAATACTGGTATTGTGATATGTTGTTTATTACGTCTGCAATTTTGGGAAGCGGGTATGCACTTTGTGTGATTATTGTGTTTATTAGCCGCAGGTCAAGTGCTAGACGATATTTCTGTTTTCCATCAGGACCTAACTTTTTTTGACGAGCAATAAAGGGCTAGACCAATGTGAAATGGTCTTGGAGATGATTCCAGCTTCCAGCATCTCATCAAGTTGTTCTTTCGTTTCCTTCAGCAAAATCTGAGGAACGGGAAAGGGTGGTGATCGACGAGGATATTCACTCGTAAATGATAACTTTGGTATCACCAGATCAGTATGTCCCATAGCTTTTAGGGAAGTAGCAAAGACCTGTTTGTATTTTGTAAGTAGCTCCTCAAATTCCTGACGTTCATGACCTATTAAGTGTTTTATATTAAAATTTTGTAGGTTAAATTCTTGTTCTCTAATATTTTTGATTTGATCATCTGCTTGTATTAAATGAATTTGTTCTACATTTGTGTTTTGGTTATCTTCATCAATTTCACTTATACCATCAATTTCAAAATATTCACCTATTGCTGAGTTTTTGTTGATGTGAACTGGTTTATCTGACAAATTCTCAACCAAAATATGGAAACTTATTTCGTTTTTGCCCTTATGCGTTCTTTTGTCACTTTGTGAAATTTGACCACTATGCGTGCTTTTGCACTTGACATTTGACATTTCTTCATTTACTTCAGGAACTGAGTGTAGTGATGTGTTTGTTTTTGTGTTTTTGATTCTGTGGAAAGGTTCAAAAAGAAAGTCTTTAAAATTTCCATGCATTTGCATACGGACTTCTATGTACTTTTGTTCCTTTGGAGGGATGACTGTTTTTCTGCAAACTTTTACTGTGTTTGAATTCTTGCTGGAATTGTTTTCAGTTACTGACAGGGATACGCCATTTTCTGAGTTATTTGCATGTCTTTTTGACGGACAAGTCCCTTCAGAAATCTCTGTTATAGAGATTTCCCTATTTTCAATATTATTAAGAAGTTTTTCTTGAGACTGAACAGGAGACACAAAAGGAATTTTTAGGTTTTTAACTTTCACTGTATTTGTGTTGAAATCTACAATAATGGATACTTTCTTCAAAAAGTCGGTGCCAAAAATTCCTCTGAATGGCGAGTTATGGGGCATCCTGGCCAGGAAAAAATTATGTCTAAAATGAATATTGTTTATTCTAAAAGAAATGTCTACACATCCAGAAAACTTGACATCAGAGTTTATGGTGGAAATTGTAACTGTTCTGGCCAAAAACTTATATTTTGTGAAAGATTTTATGGAGTGAAAAAATTCAGTGTCCATTATGCAGATGGAGGATCCTGAGTCAATCAAAAATGGAAAATTTAACTTGACTAAAATTATATCAATTACAGGTAAAGGATTGTGAGCTTGATTGACTGAAAACACAAATTCTTGAAAAGTGTCAGAATGAGTTAGGTTGCTTGTTTGAATAGCTTTTGTTGCTGACGTGTCTTGAATCTCTACCTGTGAAGCTATATGTTCTTGTGTTACAACATGATCATCATTTTCAAAGAATGTTTGTGTGGAAGCATTTTTATTGTATGTATGATTCTATGTACTTCTCTGTTGTATATCAGGAGGAACTCGATTTTCCAGAAATTGTGATAAAACAAAACTAGGGGCACTAAATTCATGAGAAGCGGACGGCCCTGAATTTCCGCTTCTCACAGGAAGTTTGGGTGAAGGTTCTCTGATGCACTGTTACGAGCACAGCCATGCAAGCTAGATGATATATTGCAATTATTTAAGCATGTTTCATTATTATGAGTTGTTGCTGGAGCAGCTGGCGCTATCGTAGGCTGAAGACAGTAGCAATGTTGTTCTCGAGCACGCCCTTGTTCCCCTTGTCTAAAAGGATTGACTACTTGACTTTGTCTACTATAAATGTTCCTGTGTCTATCAAATTGATTGTCGCGTTTGAGTATCCGGCAATACTTTGCTGTGTGTCCCTTGCGATCGCAATATGCACACACAAAGGTTTGCTTATCTTGGCTATTGGAACCAAAGTACTTTGCATTCATTTTAGAGTGTTGCCTGTGAGATGTCACATTGTTGTAGCGATTTTTATTGAAGAAAGTTTTGTTCGAATTCCTGTAGCCTTCCTTACTAGTGTGTTTATTAGCTTGTACATTTTCATTTTTGGTTTTTATTAAATTTACTTGCTCTTTCAGTAATGAAAGATCATCCGCAAAATTTTGTGATTGATTCTCGACAAGGTAGTTTAAAATATTGTGTCTCGAATATTGTTCAAACAGAGCTTTTGCATGTGTTACAGCCTCATCAAAGGTTTTGCATTGTTTTTCAACCAACTTTACCTTGATGGAATTCGGAACAGCTTGCATTAAAGATACCAGCATTATTTGCTGTAAAGAAGCATTATCTGACAAATTCGGATACACCTGTTTACTCAGTTTTGCTATTCTGTGAGCAATTGAAGTAATGTTCTCATTAGGAAGCATTGTTATTGTTTTTAGTTCTTGTACAGCAGAAGATTGTGCGGGGGAAATGAAAAAATTTTTCAACTCAGTTAATAATTCCGTGTACGTTTTAACATCTTTCAAAGTAGGTGATTCAATGTACAATCTTAATGCAGCTCCTGTGAGTTTTGACTTCACAAACATGAGAGCAGCTTCGTTTGATAATTTATTGAGAGTACATACCGATTTTATTTGCTCGGCAAAGAAATCAAATAGAGTAGGGTCCCCATCATAAGAATTTATGTTTATGGAAAAATTGTTGGACGTTTCCATAATGTTGGCTATTTTTTAAAAAAAATTTCTGTAAATGTTAATTTTTCTTATTATTCCTATTTTTCTTCTTCTTATTATTATTTTCCTTATGTATGCACTTAAAATTATCTTCACATATTATCAATTAGCATTAACCGTTATGCTTCAAGAACTGGTGAGGCACCATTTGTCCAGAAGAGTTCTTTTTGTAATAGTTGTTCTCAAAAATATAAACAGAATACATATACTCACGGTATTTAAATAGTGGCTAGTACACAGCAAAAAGAAACAGTGTTCGCAATATCCAAATGGGAATGCCAAGTCCGAACTTTAATCAAGATGCATGCTGGTATAATTAATATATATTAAAATTGAAAACGATAATTGTCTTACCGCCACACCACCTGCTCCTGGGGGGAAAGCATCAAGTACATCACGGCAAAAATATAAATCCAATGTGAGACATTTTACCCTTTATCTTTCATAACAGGCACAAGAAATTTACCATCACACCAATTTTTAAGTAGAGACCCTCGAGAATACTTATTCTCAGTTGACTTCAGTATTTCTATATATATATATATATATATATATCACAATTTATAATAAAAATCATCACGAAGCTAAAAATTCCTTCTCAAAACCGAAGTGCACACCTCTCTCATATTGAAAATCCCGCTCCGACACCACATAAAAAAAAACGCCGAATGTGTGATATTTTTGACAGTGTATTTCATAATTAAAAGCATTGCTTAAATGCGTAAACCTTCTTTAGAAAATAAAACGAAAGTAACTGTAATGGAATTTAAAAACAAATCTTTCAAATTCCCAGCAGGGCATCACTCAAAATTTGATATCATTATTTTTAAGACCCATATTTAAAATTCATAGAGCTATAAAGTAAAATGCTGCGTCACAAATTTTTAACCAGTTAAGGGTTTTTGCATGGGGATTACAGTTACGGCTTTTAAACTTCGTTGAAATAAACGATAGTGATAGATAAAACCTTTTAGTATAGTGATTCATGTACATCTTTTTTTCAAACATATCTTTGTATTTTGTAAAGCTTATTATTTAGTTTTTTTAATGTCTTATCTTTTTCAATTTTTCTTAAAATAAAATTTTTGATTTGAAAAAATTGTGTATGTGTTATAATAATCATATAAGCAAATGTTTCTGGATTAAAAATAAATAAATAAATAAAGGACTTTTTCTTAACAATTTTAAACTTATGTTCGAAAAAGTGCAATTGTTTTGGGCTACAATACATATACTTTTTAAAAATCTTGCTTTAGAAATGTCTGAATAACAATTGAATATTTGCATCAAAAGTCAGTTTTTTTCCTTCCTTCAAGCAACAGTAATTCCGTGCAATATTAGCATAATTAAATAAATGTGGATTCCTTTAATGAGTAACTGACTGAAATGAACTTATTAAAATTTGTTCTTTTTCTTCCTGTAAAAAAAATGTACAAAATTTCCCTATTTAAAAATATCAAAATAAACTAAAAAAAATTCTTAAAATCAATCTTTGATTTACAATTACAAAATTGTAATACATATGATATTGTACATACTTTATAAGCTTTCACACATCATTCATCGATAGTTGGATTAATATTTTATTTGCAATATGCTACATTTATACTTAAATTTCCTATAGCTTCGCTGTATAAATGTTAAACGGTTTAACTATGATAGACTGAATGTTAAACACATGTCGTCAAGTACCAAATTGCAGAAGAACCAAGAGCCACCCAGGCCTAAACATGAAAGGTTTTGCATAAATGCAACTTACACGTTAACATGAAGGTTATATGATGGTAAAAATAAATATTTAGCAATCACTAATGACGTTACATTAATACAACGCTAGACTAGCAGGATAATTGTAAAAGTAATTGTACATTGAATAATTGTACATATTTTTATTATATGAGTGCATGTATGTATAAAAAAGTGTACCTAAGTATATTCCTTCTAAACAAAACAGTATAACTGTAGGGTATTAAGAAAAGTTTTGAATTTATAAAGTTGCTTCCCGGCTTTTAAAAGCTATGCTATGCCACTGGTTAGAGTATATTGTAGCTGATGAAAAAGAACTATTTGTCTGCTATGGTGTATATTTACAAAAAAAAAAAAAAAAAAAAGCTCTGGGTTCAATACTGATTTTTTTATGCAACATGGATTTAATATGAGTTAGGCAGGAATTTAAAGCTTTGCTAAAATTTATCGCCACATGAAATAAATGTAAATATTGCTTGTTTGAGTGTGATCATCATTTTAAATAAACACTTTTTAAATATTGTCTTCTCTTCGAAGGCTACACTAACAGTTACTGAGTGAGGTGTTGCCATCTATAAGCAACAATGGCGTTATCCACTTTCTAAAGGAAGTGTCCCCCTCCTAAAGATTTAACTGCGTTTGTAAGGAGTGCAAATAAATTTTGCAGCGATTATATCACACAGCCTGCTCTCCAGGTGGAGTATAGCTCAGAACTTGTACAACACGGAACACAAACCTACATGTCATATGGGGGGGGGGGGGGGGTCTACTGTACATAAGGAAACATTTCTCTTGAACTTATTTTCCTGTCCATTAGCTCCCAGGATAGCTGGACACATAATTATTTCTTGGGTTAAAATTGTAAAATTTAGACATCATAATATCAAAGGCAAAAAGGTTAAAAAAAAAAGGCTCTGTAACCATAATCTGACTCAAATGTAAGCGTAATCGAAAGTTTTAATAGATTATATAGGTGTAATCGGGGAAAATTGGTTTTTATGTTAATCATTTTCGGGAAAATATACCTTCTCTAGTAGGTAATCTTGGTAACCGTAATCTTAGTCTGAAAAAGAAAATTAATCATAATCAATTACACGTCTGCATAATAAATAAAAAGTCTGGTTGTGAGTAGTGTCAAATAAAATCAAAACCTTTCATAACTCACAACCGAGTCGGTAACCTCAGTTTTGTGCCCTGATTAATGTTACGTCCGTGACAGTTCCCTGTTGTGCCAGGCCTTTGTTATGGCACTAAGACCATGAACCTTTCTCAAAATCAAATAAAGCAAATTGGTTTTCAGGGTACATGAAAATCTCATTGAGTTTCCAGGATTGTAAGCTTTGTTTTAACTAGTTTTCTACCCATCTCAAAGTAACCTGATGAGTTAAGCGGAACTAGTAGGAATAGGTGACGAGTAAACAAGGCTTGAATAACATTGTAGTGTACTAGATGGGACCCGAGAAAAAGTAACGACTTATCCATAGTAACGAGGTAGAGGTTTTACTGTATTTTTACTTTCCTAACATGTACCATGTAAGGAAAGTACTGCAATCATGAAAAAATTCAACTTTGAGATTTTAATGCATTTACATGTTTTGAGGTCTTCTAAAGCTATTTTTACAAGATGTATGTATGTGAGTGAACACAATAGCTCCTAAACGGTGGTTTTGATTGAGTTCAAATTTGGTATATATGTTATAAACCACCGTCGCAAGACAGGTATTGATTTTGGTGTGTATAGGACTTAGTTTTTTTATAGGGCTACAAAAAAGATTTCTTTTACATTATATCCTAGTAACCTGGATGATATCCTATGGATAGAAATTTTTGAAAGTGCGCTAGCGTCTAAATGGTGCATTCGATTGACAACGAATAGGACATGTATATAAAAGGTCACAAAAAATAATAAAAAGGCAAATCATATGATCTGCATAGATTTTGGTGTATGTAGGTAGAGTTGATAGGATTGCATAGGATTGTTCAAGGGATCGCAAAAAATAATTCTTATACATTACAGCCTAGGAATGCAAATAATTTAAAATGAGTTAGTGTCTAAATGTGCATTTGAAGAAGTTCAAACTGGGTATGTATATTATAGTTCACTGTCACACAACATGTATAGATTTTGCTGTGTATAAGACTTTCCCCTCAATAGAGTTTTTTGGCAGCAAACAAATGAGTATTCCTTTACATTATGGCCAATGGACAGAGATTTCCGGAAGTGTGCTAATGTCTATAAGGTGCATTCGATTGATCTCAAACTGGGTATGCATATTGTAGGTCGCAGTCACATGGCCTGCCTAGGTTTTAGTGTGTGTAGAGCTGGTAGTTTATTCACAGGCTTGCAATAAGTAATTTTGACATATTACGGCCTAAGGGCACAAATCATTTAAAGTGGTCTAGTGTCTAAATGGTACATTCGATTGACATCAAATTAGGTGCGCATATTATAGGTCACTGTCTCAGATGCTGCATAAATTTTAGCGAGTGTACGCCTAACAGTTTTTTTACAGGGCTACAAAAAAGTATTCGTATGTATTGCGGCCTATACACTCAAATAATTTTAAGTGAACTAGTGCCTGAACAGTAGATTTGATTCAGTTGAATGAAATTTATTTATACACTTGGTAAATATCAAAAGTCGAGGAGAGTCACTTTTTAGAATAGAAAGATATTGACACTTTGTAAAAAAGAATTTAAATTTTCTTGCACTTCATAAAAACGGTTGCATTCTATCATACTGAGCCATTTTTAAGGGGTCTATCAAATTTGGTTACATGATAGGTAACTATTATAAAACAATAGGTGTCACTTTTTTAATGAATAAACTTACACTTTTTTGGAAAACTGTATTTTTTTCCCTTTCCCTCTTATTTTTTTTTTTTTTTTTTTTTTTTTTTTAAGAGTGGAAAAGGGCATTACTTTAAGGCATCTGGAATCACTATAAAAATTGTGTGTGTGTATATGTGTGTGTGTGTTGTATGCGATGGAACACAATAGATCTTAAATGGTACATCCGATTGAACTCAAATTTGGTATATAAATGTTATAAACCACTGTCGCAGGACTGGTATTGATTTTGGTGTGTATAGGACTTAGATTTCTTACAGGGCTATGAAAAAGATTTCTTTAACATTATGGCCTATGGACAGAAATTTTTGAAAGTGGCTATCATATAAATGGTGCATTATTCGATTGCTCACAAATTAAGCATGTATATAAAAGGTCCCAATCACATGATTTCCATAGATTTTGGTGTGTGTAGAGTTGATAGTTTGTTCAAGGGATTGCAAAAAAATAATTCTTATACATTACGGCCTAGGGACACAAATCATTTAAATTGAGCTACTGTCAAAATGATGCATTCGAAGAAGTTCAAGCTGGGTATGTATATTGTAGGTCACCGTCCAGTAGAGTAAGGGGTATTTTTTTTTGGGGGGGGACGGCTTAAAACTAAAATACTGGAATGCGATATAACTTATAAAAATCAATATTTTTTTTATGAGAGGGGGGGGGGCAATGGGCCCTTTTATTTTGCCTAAAAGTGTTTGAATATAAAATAAATTGAAAAAAAAAATAGAAATTCATAAATTAAGTTTAAAATCTTTGCATTTGAAAAAAACATAGATTAGGAAAAAAATAAGTTTCGCTTAGGTCCACAGATGAACCAAGTTTCTCAAGGTGAACTTTCAAATTTATCCACAAATAAGTTCTTTTCTCCATACATTTATTACTCATTTTGATAGTGGCTGCAGCCCCGTCAACCACCCCCTGAGTACAGAAGCCCAACGCTGTCTGGTCCAGGAAGCATGTTCTCTTGCCCAAGATAAATAGGCCCTTCATAGTCATCCGTTTAGGGGGGTGATATAAATAAAAACTTTGTATAATAACACACATAAAAAGGTACTTATCCATTTGTACGACCTTTTTGGCCAAAAAAATCTTTAGCCTTCATTAGCTGTCAGCACGGTCTCACAGAATTCTGTGCCTTTTTATGTTAGGCAAACTTTTTAACATCACTTTTTTTTAGTATTTTTCGTTAATTAAAAAGGTGTTCCACATATGGTAGGTGCCACCACAGATGCCTTGTAGGGTTAAAATCGTATTCCAAATTTTTTAAGACAATCATTTGTCTATTAAAACTGGGCAATAATGCCATCAAAAACAGTAATTTCAACCCGACTTATAACCCTACAACATGCCCTCCAGCTCCCCCTACTTTTACTAAGTTCCTATGTCGCTGATAAATTTTATTGTTAGAGCCATTTTTTTTTTTTTTTTTTTTTTTTACGGTGAGCTTCGAAAAACATGTTGTTCCTTAACTTTTGGAAGCCAGTGTATTTTTAGACAGTCGAAAAAGTGTTTAAGCATTAATTTATTTTTCTACTTTAATCTCTCAAATAATAAATCTGATTTCCACAAAATACTCAGCGGTAAGAAAGTAGAATGAGAATCTTTCACTGTCTTACTCATATTTCTAGAAAAAGAAATATATTCTTCATTCCTCTTGTGCTGAAAAAATTCAGGCACACGGAGATATACTACAGGAGCAGAGATATACTATAGGAGTATAGGAACACTGAAGAATTTTGCACTCCTCATAGCTGCTTGCTGGGATTTGTGGTACCCAAACTAAGTTTCAATTATGTAAACAGTGGAAATCTAGTAAGGTGCAGCGATATTAGCAATAAAAGAATAAAACAAGTCAATGACTAACAAAAGTATGAAGCAAAAGCACATAGCAATAGCTGTCAGCATTAAAAAGGTTGTAAACTACCTAAATTTTTTAAATTTTACTAAAGTTACCTGAAAAAAAAAGGCCCTTCGGCATTCAAAAGTGCCCTTTAATTTTGATGAAGTGCCTTTTTGCAAATGGCAACACCCTGCCCCTTTTCAGTCCTAGCTGAAAATCTAGCACAATATACTTACATCTCTGGTAATAAAATTAATAAGAAACATTTTTTTAATATCAACATCAAAAGATGATATTATACATTTAAAAAAAAAATATTTTGTAATGAAAGTTTTTTTTAGACTAAAATTGTTCTCTTTTATAATAAAATTTAAACTAAAAAATGTTTGCTTGGTAAAATCTTTAAAAAAAAATCCAAATCCTGAATTATATTAAAACAGTAAGAATAATTTATGCATGAGGTGAGTACATTTTCACAAATTCATACCTGCTATAATATCTTTTTCTTCTTCAGGAATATTACTTTCCAAAACTTCATGTTTATAATGTGTTTTAAAATAGGTCACGGAGATTTTATAGTTCCTTTCGCTTTTAATAGGTTAGATGTGTTTCCAGCTCTAGACTTACCAGTTCTATTGCACACAAATAATTCGTATTTGTAGTCACTAGTTTTTTTTTTTTGCCCACAAATGAATATATTTTGTAGCTGTTTTTCTTTCTTCTATAGCCAGCCATTCACGAAACTCTGAAAAAAAAAGGTATTTAATAAAAATTCAAAGTCTATTTAATATAAAAACTAACCATGACATTCATTAATTGACAAAACACTGAAATTTTTTAGTTTCACTTGTTTTTCTTTTAATCAATAGAAATTGTGGCGGCACTATCACATCCGCGCACACAACACCCAGCAATTGAAGGCCGGTCAAACGGGTACCTTTTGGCCGAGCCGAATTGCGCCTCATTCTACCAACCATAAGTCCCTGGGTTCAAACCCAGATGTCACCACGCGCTCTCCCTTCAAAATGTTTTATGAACTAACCCAGCAGTTCCTAACTGGTGGGGTTCGTTCCCCTTCGGGGCCAGAGAGCATTCACAAAGGGTCATGAGAAAAACAGGCTAAGAAAAAATGATAATGAACATTTCAAAAAAGTATCTTATTTACTCTTATTTTTACTCAAAACATAAATGTTTTTGCTTAAAATGTATATTTAAACTTTAACAATAATATTATTTTGTAGGAAAGATGACAAAATGTTCATTGTTGAAGAATAAAAAATTGTACGTATGGTGAGGAATGTGAGGGGGGTGGGGAGTGCCATTGCAAGTTATCCTTTGTTGAGGGGGAGGGGGGGTTACAATGTTAAATAATTGGCAACCGCACCTGCCCATTTATCCCAAATAACTCGGGTGGGTTTAAAAAACAGGCTTGTGAAACTATTTTTAAAAATGTTTTTTTTTTTTGGGGTTTAAATTGGTTTTTACATTTTTTTTTTGCAATTTAAAGGAAAAACAATGCTATTTGAAATAGACAAATATAAAATAATTATTTAACATAACTATTAAACTTATATAAGTAATATATATATATTAATTATACATAAAGTAAGCAATGCATTCTCTCACAACTTAATTTTAAGATATGTACTTATTATTGAAAGTACAGTAGAGAGCCAGAAATCCGCACAGCTTGGGACCATGGCTTGTGCGGATTTTAGGATTTTGCGGATTTCGGGCTGTAAAAGATAAATCATTACATTTCTGATTTTAAAAAAGTAGAATACAATTACAATGAAATAAAAACAGTCAAAAGTATTTCACTTATATTTTCACATTAAATACAAAAGCATGAAAGAAAAAATTACATGAAGACTAGCTAAGCAAATGTTTCCAAAATTTCCATTTTCTAATTTTGAAAGCATGTTCTATAGCGATTTGTTTTAAAATATTATTTTTTCTACTTTGTTTCTTTTTCTTTCTTTCTTTTCTTTATTTTTGCAAAATGTATATTATTATTAATTCTTGTTTTGTTACAGAACTTTGCTGTTCTAAAAATGTAAGGTATTCTTCTCCTAACTTTAAACTTTAATCAAATGGACTTTATTATTATTATAACCCAAGTTTTCATCATCAGAATCATATTTATCTGGATTCAAGACACTTTTCAACAATTTCATCCCTGGCAGATGGCTTCGAATTTCATTATTTACACCAGAGAAGGTGTGCGGATTTCGGACGTTTGCGGATTTTTGGCTCTCGACTGTATTAAATTTTTACATTTTTTTCTTTTAATGATGTCAATGATTTCTAATTAGATTTAAAGAATGATATTTATGAGTTCATTAAAAAAATAATCGATAAATAGAAAATTATTAAATATTAGTTTCATTAAAAAAATAATGAATGAATAGAAAAATATTAAATATTAGTTTATCAACTAAATTTAATATTTTTCTATTTTAAAAATTTATTTAAGAGTAATATTAGTATAACTTTCAAACTTTAATATCTGAAGTTACTTATTTAAACTATATTCAATTAGATCTGTTGCCCATGTTTTAATAACTTAATTTGAATGATGAAGCTATTTACTCTATTATTAAGTTTTTAAAAAAAAGTACAAAAAATACAATTAACTTTTGCAGTAAAATAATGAAAGTTAGACTGTATGCTAACTCTTTGAAAGAAGTGCTTTAACCTTTTATCACTGTGGACCCAATATGAAATAGAATAAAGATTGGTTTTGTGCAGTGGAAATATCCGAAAACGACAGACTCTTAACAACAGATTAGGGGACTCTGTGGCAACAAATGGTAATGGGGTCTCAACTTCAGTACTTTTTCTAAGCTCAAGTATTGTTAATCGAATTATGGTCCAATTTTTTCGCATGTAGGCAATCTCCTAAACTCGGTGCCTAGGTGCATTGCCCTGGGTGCCCAGTGGCAATTATGGCCCAGGATAAGGGTACCTTAAAAGGGTTTTCGAGCAAATTTTAGAGTTAATGTACTATTGGGCTCCGAAACACAACATTCAGGAGCTCCACTTGGATTCGCCTGACATGTAAAAATTCACTCTGAAAAAAAGAAGTACAGAAGCTAAGCTCTGGTGAGGTTGGATGCAAATTAAGGCCTGACGGTAAGTCACATAAAGCACTGTTTTCCAAATGGTTTGAAACACCTCCTTTGGGGGCCGCAGAGTGTTAACAGGGAAAGCGTAAAGCAAAAAGGAAGTGATAATGCATGTTTTCAAAAAATCATCTTATTCTTACTTTTACTCCAAGACATAGTGTCTTTTTTAGCTTAAAAAATGTTTAAATATTTATCCAAAGAATAAAAAACTGAATGTATGCTGAGTAATGTAAGGGGGGGGCGTTATCGTAAGTTATCCTTTGTATGGGGCGGACATAATGTTAAAAGGTTGGGAACCGCTGGTATTTAAAGTAAAATCTCATACTTAACTTTTCTATCCACCATACTTTAATTCGTATTTTTATTTAATTTTGGATTAATCCTAGCACCCAGTATGCTGTCTGTTTACATTCCTGTCTATCTTTGTATCGTTTTTTGGTAGTGTGTTTTGAAGCCCTGTAGTTCCTAGAAACATGACTGGTAAACACGCCTAAATGACGATTTTTAAAAAATGCCAAGCAGTGGATTAAACCAGGAATTAACCAACTCAAAATATAATTTTATAAAGTTACCGAAATGTGAATCAAAAGTCCAATATTCCCCATTTCCTATGTCATTTAATTGGTGAAAAATTTTCAAGTGATCTCTAAAATTCCCCAAAGAACGAAACTGTTCGACACAACTGTCTTCCTGACATTTAATCAGGGCCGATCCCACGGGGGGGTGTGGGGGGGTGAGACACCCCCCCCACTTAAAATGCAGTCGGCAAAATTGCTATTCTGGACTTCCAAAACTCGTCATTCTAGTATTCACAAGAGTTTTTAGTCGGCACTTTTCCAAACTTTTGTCCCTTTGACGTCCTACTTGCAGTACATACAAAACCGAGATAAAAATTCCTTGCATATTCGCATCAGTCAAAAGAAAGCAGAGGGAATGAATAAGGAGCACTCGGCACTGGGTGGCCAGATACACAAAAGGGGAAGTCGGAGAATCAGCTCTCTGCAATTGACACCACATGCGTCCCATGACACCTGTCTCGGCATTTTCCCCAAAGCAAATAGTCATCTCACATGTCCATTGTAATCTAATTAAGTCTTCTGTGCACATGTCTATGGGAGAAATACTGAGTATGAGATCGAGAATGTTCCAGTCTCATATATTGGCTTGAGGCAAACTATGAATTACCACTCTGTATGAAGTAAAAGTAGTGCAAGGAGGCCGTAACTGGCCTGAAGCTGTCACCACCCTTTGGTCCAGCCCGGTCTTTTCTGAGAAATAGATGTATTTTCTTTGCTTCTTTGAAATGCATAGGAAAAAGAAATTCGTTTGTACAGTAGAAAATAATGTGTCCCCTATTCCTGTTAGCTCGGTTAGCTGGACAGTAACCGAGCCAAAGTCGAACATATACTTGGAGGAGCCTTAGCATACCTTGGAATCTAAATCTTAACATACCTTGATTAGCAGAAAACCATCTTTTAAGATATAATTAATACATCCATTTGATAAAAATAAAAAATCTCTTAGCATTTAACAAAATGAAGTAAAAGTTTGCTGCAGTGTTCATTTAAGACTGAAACCAGTTGTAAATAAAAGAAAACGACAAAAAGTGCAGTGCACAAAATGTGATATGTAGTTATTTTGATAATGACTAAAAGAAGAAGCGAAATAACTGTCAAAATGGAAAGAGAATTTCCATACAAACTGTTGCAGCTCCGTCAAATCCCTTCTCCAAGAAAAAGATCATCGCCGATCTGGTAACGATATATTTAGATTATATTTGTACTACTTTTTATTATAATTTACATTCATATAGAAATAGCCCCAATTTTTTGTAATTTAATTTGATTTTAGAAAAATGATGGGTAAGTTTTAATAAAAGATAAAATACAAGAGTATAATTCACACCGTTTAAATAGGAAGACATGACAGAGCAAATACTGGGGGGTCGTGACCTTAGGAGCTTCGAAATTAATATATGCTTAATTTTCCATTTTATCTTAAATTAAAGCAAAAATTAACTTTTCGAGCTAGAATTTCTTTTCTTATTCCAGTTCTTTTCCCCTTAAAGCCTCACATTCTTTTTAAGCCTTTATTTTTTAACACTTTCCAAAGAACTTGAAATGTTTATGGTTTCGTCTGCCTGCCTGCCCGTGCTCTAATTGCCGTAAATATGCATCGATCGAATTTTTATAATGAAAATTACCATACCATGTACCTTATTGAAAAGGATGTAGGTACCATTTATAGTTCTTTTACAGGAGCACACAAAATAATTCTAATGCATTGCAGCCTATGGGCAGAGAATGTTTTGAGCACATTTTAGAAATGTTCATCCATTTCAAGCAAAACGAAATTGGTATTTATTATTGAGGTTTATGAGATCATTCTGTCTATCGGCATGGTGGACGTAGAGTTAATATCTATACAGGGCTAACAAAATAATACTCATAGATCAGGCTTTAAGAACAGTACTTAAAAAAATATTTTAGTTTCTAGTTGGCTTTAACCTGTTCTCTACCATCGTTGCTAAGACGCAATGGCAGAAATTCCTCCCTCCTGTGTAAATCGTTGCTTCTCGGCATGGGTCTTTGAATGCCCTGGCATGGCCCAGTCATGCGCTTGCGCAAGGCTGTCGCCAGAGCAGAAACATTCCAAGACTCACGCCGGGGAGCAACGATGGACACAGGAGAGAGGAATCTTTACCGTTGCGTCTTTAGCAACGTCGGGAGCGAACAGTTAACTGTTCGTCATGCAATAGCATTCCTGCTAACATCTAACTAAGAAAATCCAGTAGATTTATGTGGGATCATAATCTTAAAGTCCTAATTACTTATCTAAGTCACACACTAAGTCAAAACACTCTTCGAAATTTTTTCACACATTAAATTTCGCCATCTATTCTATGTATAATTTTAAAAAATATATAATTTGACATGACGCGACACAGTTATGGCTTTTAAAATGAAAAGTTTGCTTTTTATAATAACTTACGTTTGAAATTTCAATCACACATAAGGTCGTGACATTAAAAATAGAACTTGTAAAAGAGCTCAGAGAAATAGAAGCATTCTTTTGACATAAAATGAATAAAACTTCAACGTTCACAAGTTTTTTTCTTAAATGTTCGAAATTTTACAAAATATCTTCTTTTTAAACAAACAAACAAAAAAAAAAGTAGTACAATTTTGGGACTTTGAACTCTCTCAAAAAATGATAGAATTAAACGATTTGCCATCTAATTCTGACATTTTCAAGAATCCTTGATAAATGAGTAATCAATTTAAGCACAAAAATTATTGGACCAAAATACCATGGTACAGTGGTCCATCTTAAATGAATAGACCCAGAAAGCGGTAACCTTTTAAAAATGGTTGGGAAATAAATGTGTCGATTATTAAAGCTTCAAAATGTTAGAAAACCAGGAGATTTTAATGTAAAATCAGGAGACCAGGAGAAACCATCAAAATCCAGTAGTCTCCTGAAAAATCCAGTAGAATTGGCAGGTATGCAATAGTATATACGCAAATAAGACAGTGTTGGAAAGTATTTTATAAACAGTGCTCTCGGTATGGCTTCCTTTCCTTTTTTTTTAACTAAATATAGACTCCATTGAGGGTCCCCCAAACTCATTTCCGCCAACCCAAACTATGGCCTGATAGTTTTGTCGCATACGGATAAGCAAATATTTTCTTCAGTCCGGAGATAGTATTTTATGACTCAATTAAAAGTTATGAATATTTTATGAAAGTTTAATTACTTGTAACAGAGTCAGGGTTGTAACCATCCCTACCGAACAAAAATGTGGATTTTTGTTGGCAAAGTGATACTAATCGAGCCTTTTTGTGGGAAATTCCGCCTTTTACGTACTGACCTCTACAATTTATTCATATAACTGACTTTATTAATGTAAATCCTCTGAAAGTCGAACTTTTGCGGCTCCCTCTGTACAATTTAAAGAGGTATTTATGCTGTTTCTATGTTATGGGCACATTCTGTTCCCCGGAAAACTGTCCAATATAGGGAGGTGTCCAACTTGGGAACTGAATCGGCAAATCTATCTTTTCAGTCGGCAATTTACCTCTCTTCACCCCCCCAAGATTTTCTTCTGGGATCGGCCCTGCATTTAATAGGCAGTCTTCGAATGCCGTGAGTTCTTTGGAGATGCTTATGAAAAGTCTTCTTTTTAGCAAAACTTTTCTGACAGTGTGAGCACGCAAATTCGTTAGTTGTATTTTCTTTCCGTTTCTTCAAGCCATGAACACGCAATTGATGAGCAGATAAGTACCGTTTGTAATAAAATTCAGCACCACAGATTTGACACTTGAAATCCAACATAATGATGAGTAAATTTAAAATCACAGGTTCATCAAGAAAAACTTTTTAGTGCAAAAATCAAAATCCTCTCTTACCAGTCACACGTCTAAGATCTGCGATGCGAATTGTTTACGATTGTATTTAGTCCTGTCACTGGTAGGTGGCGCAACGCGCTACGTTCCAAGGTGACGCTTTACTTACGTCACACTTCCCTTTTCTGCAGTGAAACCCAACCGGGGCCGTCGTTATTAGCAACCGGGCCTGCTTCTTCGTTGCCACCGGAAGAAATGAGTGAAACATTGAGGCCTAATATTTACATTTGCGCTGTTCGATTGTATGCGATTTGGGATTATAAACGTTAATTTATTTTATAATTAAAAAACAATTTTGTTATAGTTTTGTCATAATGATTTAATGACAAGGTGTTTTAGATGTAGGTAATAATTTTTTGAAGATTGCGCTTTTTTTATGGAAATAAATCAACGAATTCAATCATAGAATTCGAACTTTAAGTTCTGAATGTAAAGGTAAGTGTACACTTGTATTTAGAAATTCTACAAATTTATAGGATATAAAGCATGTTTTGTGAATTAATATTCATGTGTTATTTATAAATCATTTTAATCTGAAATCGTTTAACTTGGGTAGTTTATTATTCTAGTAAATAAGCGTGCGTTGTAATACTAGTTAGACATTCTTATCTGTTTAAATCTTTCAGTTGAAAATGTCATTTATCATTTATTATAAATGCAACTAAATGTGTGATATTGGTTTCAGTGCAGAAGTACTGTAAAATATGTTATTAATTTTTGCACATGTTTATGTAGAAACTTAAATTGAAGTTAATATTTTGTATAAGCGTTCATCATACTCAAATTCAAAGTTCCATTTAGATAATGGCTATAATAAAAAGTAATTAATTCAGAGATCGTTTGTTTTTAGTTTACTACAGTGTTTAGCGCAACTTGTGAAAAGGGATCTTGAAATTTTTCAAGTCCTAGAGCTGTTAGTTTATCTTAATTTGTGTTCAAAGTCCGTGGAGCAGGTTTTTTTTTTTTTTAAAGCTATAATCCTAATATACAGCAATGAAGGGACGAAAACATTTGTTTTCAATCGCCAGTTAATAATAACTTAAAAAAAAGGTGTTGGAATATTAGTGGTATTTCCTAGTATGGTTTTCTAAAATTTATAATTTTTCTTTGAGAAGAAAAAGTATATGGAACTAACACTGAAAATTATAAATCATTTTCATTTCGAATGGTAAAATTTTCGATAAATAAACTCATTTGAACTAACCAAAATAAAAACAGTTAACAAACGTGTTTTATCATACACTGTTACGTTATTCTTAATCCTTTTGATATATTATCTCCCCTTTAAGTTCGTACTACTATTTATGGAACACCCTTTATTTTGTAATTCATTCTAAATGTTTCTCGTTAAATTAATTTACATTATTTTTCATGTAAATACCAAGGACTTGCAGTGCACAGGTTGTACTTATAATTATAGCAAACATTCTTCTGATACCTACGCCTTACAAAAGATTAAAAATTAAATAGTATATCAGTACTTAAATTTTGTATACGTGAATTGTAAATATCAAATATTTTAAATTCTATTTCAGCTCCTCGTCATATATTTTGTTAATATATTAACCGAACAATATTTAATAAATGAAAATTTAATAACTACTAGTTAAATTTATTTTAAAAGTAATAATGGTTGTAACTGCTTTGAAAATGTGAAACTTAAACATTCAGTATAAAGAAATGCATAAAAATGTCTGTATCATTTGTGTATTCGTTTACTTTAATGTATACTAAAAGTCAGCTTAATTTTTTCATGTATATTAAAATTCAAGCTAAAATAATGAATCATGAGAGTGAGCACTACTTTGTTTTTCCTTCAAATTACATGCATCTATTTACTTTAATGTCCGCGTGTATCATAGTAAAGAAACTGTTAATGAGTTCGTACTTGAATTAGTAACACAATCACTGCTTAAAACTACATTTAATAACGTTTCAAAGCATCGGAAAGCTTAAAAATTGCTTGATGTATACGGGAAGACGGGAGCATCCGTAGGCCTCTTTGGATGACTCATCGAAATACACGCGCAGGCCCGTTACTAATAGCGAAGGCCCCGACCCAACCCACTGATTTGCTCCGGATAGCCTGAACAAAAATATGGCCGTTTGGTTGGTTTGGTTACTTGGTCACTTTGGTTACTTGGTATTATTTTGGTCAACCCAAACAATATCGATATGAAACTATAAATTATCGAAATCGAAGAGTAAGTCGGCTTTCATGTTTAACCGAATTGTGTACGTTGTATTACGTATTTATTAGAAAAAAATTAACTTTTTATATTATTTAGACAGTTTAGTAAATTGATAATTCTGTTTGTTTATAGACTGTTTTAACTGTTTTGCTGACGTTGCATGGAAACAGGTGATTCTATGAAAATAGAAAAAGATATGGATAATGATAAGTGGTCCTCTGAAAATATGGAAAAAGATCAAAGGAGGTAATCATTTTTCCATTTCATTTATGATAGCAAATATATATTATTCTAGATTGAATTTCAACTATTTTTGCCTGTTCTATGTTTGTTTTACTAACTGAAACGTGATTTTTTGTTTCTCCCGCCGATTTGAATGCTATTTCAGGGTTTTTATTACGAGGTTAAAAAAAAAAAAAAATGGGTGAGAATTTCTTACTATAGATTTAGGTTGGGTAAATATCCAGTTGATAAGGTACTTATAAATGGGAATTGATTTCTGCCTCGGGTAAATACCCAATTTGCTTATACAACCACTTTATAAAAAATAGAAGCATGCACGACTTTTTTTGAATAAGTGCCTGAATCTTTTAAAATGCGATAATTTTCCTCAGAATGAAACTGATTTGTAGGGTGGGCGAATTTCTCGCAGTAAAAAATTTTCAATGCGAGAACAAGAAAAAAATGCGAGATTCTCGCGTTCCCGCGCTCTAATGAAAATGCTGTAATTTGTAAATTGCCATGTGACGTTTACTCGTGTCAAATTATAAAATGAATCATCGTTGCCTAAGTGAAAAAATCGATAATTAAGTATATTTGGGTTGTGTTAAATGTTATGTCATAATAATAAATATTTTGTGACTGTTCAATCGAATGTGATTTTATGATCTGTACATCCTTATGTTTATAGTCCGAAGTTTATGAAATTTGAACGTATGAGGGGGTAAAATCATACAAGCCGGTGCGCACCCCATGTAAACATGGCGACAGTCGCTGTATATTGGCGGCTGCCAACCACTTTCGCCAACCATTTTGCACGATCAGCAAAGTGGTAAAATCATACAAGCCGGTGCGCACCCCATGTAAACATGGCGACAGTCGCTGGAGCTTGGCGGCCACCAAGCTCCAGCGACTGTCGCCAACCATTTTCCACGATCAGCACATTAAAATTGCACATATATTCCACTAAAAATGAGCAACCAGTGGACCGTTTTTAACTAAAAAAACCTCAGTGGATTCAACAACCTAGTTGTACAGCTATGTAAACTAGGCAACCAGTGGATCGTTTTTAACTAAAAAAAACAACAGTGAATTAAGCAACCTATAGTTCGCTCGCACCTATCCTGATAGCACTGGGAAGCTTACAGCGGCCGTTTTACAACTTTGCTACGTTGTATCACTCCGAGAATTCTCTCTTTTCCTTTCTTGGTGTACCACAGCTGGCTGTTATTCCATTACTTGGCGCAGAACAGCTCCCTTACGTGCTTACGGTAAAGGGAGGGGCTTCCTCCGCCTTCGCGCCTTTTTCTCCCTACTCGCGGTAATTCGTTTGGCTGTGGTCTAAAAAATTGCACTATTATCGGTACCGTTCAAAACTTTCAAAGATTTAAAACTAACGAATTAAGAATAAATACACCATAAATTTCCTATTTGTACGATATTTGAATGTGCGGAAGATTTTTAAAAAAGTATGTTGCTTCTACAAGTTTGGCATTCCATGCATATTCAGGTTTTTGTGCTACATTTTACGCCGAACGTAAATTTCGATAGTATAGCTAAAATTTAATTTAATTGAAGCTGTTCCATTGATGTTCCAGTTCACTTTAATTAACACGTTATTCTTCTTCCAATTACATTTTACAATATATTATATTATATAAATATTAAGTTATATTATATAATTTTATTATACTAGATAACAGAGGCGTAGCCAAAGGGGGGGGGAAAGGGGGTCATAACCCCCCCCCCATGAGGAATTTTTTGCCATACAAAATGTGTATTCTTCACTACATTATCACACACACGTATACATATATATGAGTTGCAGTAGTTGTAACCCCCCCCCCCCCATGAAAAATTTCTGGCAACGCCCGTGCTAGATAAAATATTATAGTTAATAATTCTGTTGCATAGTTAAACTGGATGTGATTCTTTGAGAGTTTGAATATTCATTAACAATTCAAGTGCAAATTTCAGTCCTTTTTTTGTAAACTTTCAAGTGCAAATTTAAGCTATCTTATTAGAATAGCTGATGTAAATATCAATTTAGAAAGTTTTCCTCCTATTGATGATCAAGCTGCTGATCAATCAATATGATCAGCAGCTAAAATTTTTGCTGATCAAGCTGCTAATGCATGATCAAGCTGCTAAAATTTTTAATGAACGTGAAAAATTGGTGTTATTGAAATTGTACTATAAATAAATAAAATGATGTTAAACAATATTTATGTTCTCACTTAACTTTCAGAAATCTCACTCAAAATTTTTGGATGGGTGAGAAATCTCTCTGAGTTTAGTGTACACGTTTAAGACAATAACCTTAGCAGAGTTTCCTAAGGGTTTTCCAGCTTTATGAGGCTGGAAAGTGAAAGAAAACGAATTGGCAGAGGAAGACATTACGAAAATAAGTAAACAAGAAAAACGACGACAATAAGAAATCACTGCTCAGCTCGGAGACAGGAGAAAAGATAAGAATGTGGAATTGCGCGGTGGGTGGCGAAGTGGGAGCACTTTGGAGGAACGGGGGTTACCAGGTTGCCATGAAAGACTGAATTTTCCGCCAAGAGTGTGAAAGTTCTAATTAATGGAATTCGTAGAATGGGAATATACGAGCGGTTTATTGTTAACTCCTGAAAATTGCAAATTTTTCTATACTAATTGCTCATACAAGCAGTAACTTGTAAAATTGAGAATCATTTGAAGGATTTTAGACAAAAAAATTAAAAACTAAAGTCTTAAAATCCGCAAAAATGTGCGAACTATATATTTTCGCGGATTCACACTTCATTCTACCTTTGGTAATGCTATCAGGATAGGTGCGAGCGAAGTATAGTTGTACAGCTAATGTAAACTGGGCAAACACTGGCCCGTTTTCAACTCAAAAAAACATCGGTGGATTAAACAACCTAGTTTTACACCTCTTATAAAGTCAGTATGATTAGAATAGCACTTACGAAAACATAAAACACATCGAATATCAATTTAAAATTCACATTAAAAACCTTAAACATTGCAAAGATTAGTTAAAAAAGAGCACTTACCTTTATTTTTTTAAAAATAACCGCTCAGAAATGTCCCCAACACCCACCGGCTTATAACGTAACACCAGCATGCTTTCTTTTATTTAGCTCTATATTCACACCATATTTCTATCAAACACACACAAAAGAACGCTCCTTTTCCTTTCAAAACATAAAAAAACTCCATATTCCACACATAAATACTGACGACGAAATTCCCTGATACGCTTACTAACCTACGATACCGTAAAACGGAATCAAAACCACAAGGAAAATCAAACATTAACTTAATCCACTCTATCACCAGCCACAAACAAACAACTATCGTCATTCAATTAGCACTGAATGAAAATCCCACACTTCAAAACACCCCCTGTTTCTCTTTGGTTACTAGTCTAAACAATCACCGGCAGGGTACTTCACTCCAGCTGAGCATCGCCCATGACGGCGCCAGAGCCAACGCCAAATCAATTTGTAAACAAAACATCAAAATGTAAACAGCACCATATACAGAATATAGTCCGTCAAAGTATTTTAATACATTAAAATTGCACATATATTCCACTAACAAAAACATTAAAACAAAATGCAACATCCATATTGAACCAAAAGAACGTCTGCAAATTCAGTAACAGGCAATTTAAAATGAGCAAACAGTGGAACGTTTTTAACTAAAAAAACCTCTGTGGATCCAGCAACTAGTTGTACAGCTATGTAAACTACGCAACCAGTGGACCGTTTTTAACTAAAAAAACCTCAGTGGATTAAGCAATCTAGTTGTACAGCTAATGTAAACTGGGCAAACAGTGGCCTGTTTTCAACTCAAAAAAACATCAGTGGATTAAACAACCTAGTTGTACACCTCATATAAAGTCAGCATGATTAGAATAGCATGTAAATAGCACTTACAAAAACATAAACACATCAAATATCAATTTAAAATTCACATTAAAAACCTTAAACATTGCAAAGATTCATTAAAAAAGAGCACTTACCTTTATTTTTCTTTTAAACCACCGCTCAGAAATGCCCCTAACACCCACCGGCTTATAACGTAACACCAGCATGCTTTCTTTTATTTACTTTTATATTGGCACTGCATTTCTAACAAACACACACACTGGCCGATAACATAAAACCAACATGCTTTCTTTTATTTAGCTTTATATTCACATCCTATTTCTAACAAACACACACACTTTCTTTTCATACATTAGCATAACACATTTCATTCCCTTCCATCCATAACAAACAATTTCAAATTCCCGACGATGTACAGGTTTTTTTTATGGTTGCCAGCCTAAACAACCGTCGGCAGGGTACTTCACATCTGCTGAGCATTGCCTACGATGGCGCCAGAACCAACGCCAAATCAAACATGTAAACAAACATCAAAATGTAAACAGCACTGCATATGGAATATAGTCCCATGAGGGGTCCAAGAATTACTAAAATCTTTGGCGCACCTTCGATATACCCCCTACCTTGAGTTTTGGCGATTTTTTTTTTTTTTTTTGGCGCCAAGGCTGTTTTCGACAGTGCCAAAAACAAAAGAGAAGTGGCCAAAAATGCCATTTTCGACGGCACGAAAAATTTAAAAAAATGGCCGTGAAACCACTTCCAAAAGCGGAAAAACTATAAGAATTAGATGAATACCACAAAAAATTTAGGGTTAAAATGTAAAAATGGCCACGAAGCAACATTTTTAGAACCGGAAAAAACTTTGCCTTTGTCTAGAAATTATGACAAAAATTGAGAAGATACCTCAAATATGAATTTAGTCAGTGGTACTTAAAACTTAAGTTTCTATCTAAAGCGGTATTACTTTACAAATAATTCTTAAGTAAAAATTGTTGAAAGGTGCCTCCCTCTCCACTATATATTTGCTCTTTACTGTATAAAATTACAAAATATTGGCAGAGCTGCTGTATGATCCATATTTTTATGACCAAAGTATCGTCACCAGTGGGTTTCAACATCAGAATCATTACAATTGTATTAAAACATTGTAAAAATATTTGCAATTTTAATTATTGATACTCATAAAAAAAAATAAAAAAAAATCATACCATCTCCTACAGTAAAGCAAATAAAATATCACCAGAGTAAGCTCTTAAATATGTATTAACAAATTTTTAAACAATTGTACTGTTTTTGACTGTCGGATCACTAAAAAAAAAAATGGAAAATGGATGGTTTTAAAGGAAATGAATGGTTTTAAATAGTTGGTGAATACCGTTCTGAGGTTACTGTTGTGTTACTAGCCATTTCGTGAATATGACTGTAAGGTGTATGGATACATTCAATTCATTGAAAGTCTGTGGTCAGTGATTACTTTGGTTATCCCCAAAATCTCGCAAACTATCTCAAGCTTGTCGGCTTTTGGTGAAATATTGCCAAATTAAGTTTTAGAAGGAAAGCTTTCAAATTGAACACAGCATGGCAATGTCGGAAATATTTGGCTAGAAATCACTATCTCTTTCAAACAAAATAAGTTTAGATGAAGTGGGCCAAAATTATTTTTGATTTAAAGTTGTACAAGGAAGTCGTGTTGTCCACATCAGTTTTTTTTTTATTTGGGAATTTCAAAGGATGTTTGAAGAGAAATGCCTTTGGAAAATTTTCTAGGAAATATTGCCATCTCTTGAAGTTTTTATTGCATTGAAAGAGGGATGCACTTTCTCCATTGGGCTTCATAAGTTTTTGAAAAGATATCATCATTCCTATTTCTTTTTAAAAAATACCTTTAAAAAAAAAAAAATTCTTCATGTTTTGTGTGATTTTGTTCTGATTGACCCAAGAGAATAGCCGGAGAAATAATTATTTTTCTTAACTGCTCTGAATACTATGAAAAACCTGCTCATAATTAGTGTTAACTGCCTAACAAGGAGTGGCACTCACTTAAGAGTACAGGAATGAAATAACCCAGGGTGATAAGCATAAGCAGGTTCTTTATACTGTTCTTAGTCATGGCAAGCAAACGAGAAGCTCAGCCCGAGAAAAATATTTAAAAAAAACCTCCAAGAATGTTATATATTTTTTTCACCGATTCAAGCAGTTTTTTTTTTAAACATTTTGTTCTTCCCTGTATTTTATTTTCAGGTCAATTTTTTTTAAATACAATAATTTAAGTTTATTTCAATTTAAGAATATCATAATTTCCAGAAGAAATGCTGCACTCAACAAAAATGACACAAAAAATTAAAACTGCTATGTTAAATGGCATGTGACATCGCTGTGAATGTCATAGTAAGAAAATGTTACCCTGTGTCTTATGCATGGCATATCATTCAAGAGAAATGAATGAAATCAAACCATAACAGAAAAATACATTTTAGGCAAAAAATTATAAAAATGTACTAATATTTACCCACTAAAGAAATCCTTATATGTAATACTCATACTATAATATTAAAAAAAATCTGTAATATTCATACTATGTTATTAAAAAAAAAAAACAAGGGAAAAAAAGAATGTCGTTGATCACTATTGCATTGAAGTGATTGCAACAAAGATGGAGCCCTGTCAGTGTTCAGAAAGAATCAAGATAGATTTACTATAGAAATGGGAGGCTATGGGTGAGGAAAGATTCATCTAGGAACAGAGAATAAGTACAGAATCTACTCAACCTGAGAGAGGAAAATATCATTCTTACAAGATATTATTTAATGATTAGGGCAGTCTAGGGTAAAAATGTAGACATCAGATTAACACAACAAAGTTTGCATAAAACAACTGATTAGTCTTCTCTGTAGAGCGCCAAAGTGATAAGCTAATATTTCTTCATGATATCCATAGAATATATTTTTTTTGCCAGAAATGCTACTTTTCCGCCTTTTCAGTATTAAATTTTTATCATTCTTGGAATCGATGCAAGTATGCATTAAAATTTTTGGACATGTATATGAGGGGTGTCTTTGCTGACTGAAAACATGTTCGAATTGAGCATTATATTATCAGACTTTTTTTTAAAATGGCCTCAGAACAATTAAAATACGCTTACAATTTTTTTATTTTTGTTTTACTTAAAAATTGCAACAGAACTTCTGCAACACTGTTGCAGCTAAAAAAGCTTCTTAACTTAAAAATGTCCTAATTTTCTACTAAAAATATATAGTCTTAAATTTTAGTTATAATTTAAAATTAATATACATTGTTTTAATGAATTCAAATGTGATTTTATGTTAACTTTAACAATCTTGAAATTGTAACTTTGAAATTAAATATATTTTGTTTGAGAATCCAAGTGTGTTTTCTTATTGTGTAGTTTTCTTCTATAAATATACTCTTATAGTTATTAAAATTTGAAATTCATATAACTAGTTTACATAGCCAGTCTGATATTTTGATACGTCTCAATCTTCAAATTTTAAAATAATAAAGTTGCATTATTTATAAAAATCTTAAAAGCTATGTAATTTTGGTATGGTCATAGATTTTAGTTTCTTTAGCAATGATAATGTTGTGCAAAATTTTCAGCCTTTTATTCTGAAGAGTTGTAGCATGTCTGTTTGGCGAATGTAACTGATCCATCAGTAGAAATGCCACATTTGATGAAATTTAAAATTTTAAACATGTAAATTCCTCTGTGTTTCTTTAGGAAAACCAATCACTCACATGCATAACCATACATTACAAACACAGGAAAAATACTGAAAAATCTTATAACTTTGAAAGCAATAAGCAACCACTAAGTATTATCCGAATGCAAAGAGCCAAATTTTCTGATTTTTTATCTGCCAAATAGAACCTATTAATGACCTGATTTTCATAAAACTCCATTTATTGAAATACCCTACTGCACAATGAAGTTACATTGCAATTTTCAGTTCTAAGTAATGATGCATTATAAATTGAATTTGGTTATTTAAAATTAGATGTTTAATTCAGGGGTGCAAGTATGAACCAAAAATTTAGTGGCACCGCAGGGTTGGAAAAAAACCCGGTTTATTTGAAAAAAACCAAAAAACCGGGTTTATTTGGTTTAAACCGGGTTTTTTTGGTTTAAACCAGGTTTTTTTTTAATCCTTTTATAATTACATGTTACATATTTATAAATAAAATTATTTGTAAAATGGTCAAATAAAAATTAATATTTCTTCTGAAAATAATTGAAACAAAGTAAATAAAAAATTGTTGCTATACTTATGTGGACATTGAAATCATTCAATTTTAATATTTTATTTAGAGATACTATTTTTTTAATATTTAGTATCTACTTATATAATACGCTAATGTATGCGGTACCAAAATTGACGATATTTTTATGCTGGGAGTGGCAAGAACTAGATGTAAACATTAGCATAATAACAATAACACACGTGCAAAAATCCAGATTAACAGTTCAATGACGTCAAGTGAAGCAAGCATATTCGTTACTGGTTACGTGCATCACGCAGTAGATAGATTAAAAAATAACAATGTATATGCAAAGAAGCAACACCTTTCGGATTTTTTTACTTCATGTTTATTGCACATTAAAAAAAAAAAAAAAAAAAAAAAACCACTTTGCAATGGGTTGAAGCATATTTTAGCAATTTCCTGTTTCCATACACAAAAAAGCAAATTGTTTCTTTTTGGTTTGTTTAATGGCAACGGTTCTCTGAGTGATCTGCCAAGGATAGGAGGTGCCTTGACAGGAGGACTTTCTAAGGGGTTTTAATGCGTATCCACGTTACATCTGGAGAAAACCTACCAAAACTGCAGACCATTAGATCGACAGCCGCATGATGGGACCCAAATCCGGGACCCTCACACTTCGGCCATCTACCATTTTCAGTGACATTACCACCGTGCCATGATGAGGACCCCAAAATCTTTCGGATCTATTCACATGTTCCATGGTCACCATCAGCTTTTGTCATGATACCCCCAAAATTTGTAGCAACCATAACCTAAATAAATTTCATGAAAAATACTGTTAAAACCATGAAATATGATTTTCGTTGAAAGGACTCTGATAATTTGGACCAAAAAAAGTGAATGAGTATATAGAATAGTAAGGTATGGGACGGCGAAGCTGGCCACCTTGGCAGCTAGTATAATATAATACTTTACTAATTGTTGACTGCATTTTGCATGGAATATTGCTCTTAGATTCATCAGTAATAATGGTGATAAGTTGTTCAAAATAATATTTTTAAGGTTTAGAAATAAGTTGTTAAAACACAAAACCTCTATTTTAGAAACAAGTTAAAAATGCAGCCTATAATTTAATTAATAATTTTTAATAATTATAAAACAATAAGGTATCTAGAGTGATATAATAAAATTATTCTTGATACTTATGAGGATAATTTAAAAATATATTAGAAGGTATTCTATCTGTAGTATTCGTAATTTTAAATTATTCTTTTAAAAAAACCAATTGGTTTTTTTGAGAAAAAAACCATTTGGTTTAAACCATGGTTTAAACCGTGGTTTAAACCAGTCGGTTTAAACCATGCCAACCCTGGGCACCGTCAAAAATTTGGTGGCACCAAACTTTTTGTACTTTTCAAAATCGAAGAAACAAATGTAATTTTTAGTTGAACCCACTGATTTTTTAGTCACATCGAGCAACTATGCGACCCCTGATTTGCAACCCTGGTTTAATTTTTATTATACAAAAGTATTCTGTGTTAAACATTTGATGCCTTGCTTAACAAAACTTTCTTTCTGTAGAACTCGTTCAAGATCACCTATGGAAAAAAAATCTAACAGAAGCAGAGAATCCAGTACAAACAGAAATTCCCGTCAATCAAAGAATAATCGATCTCGTTCACCTCGTGGAAGACGCACAAGAGCACCAACAAATAGACGAATATACGTGGCAAATATTCCATACGACTGCAAATGGACCAATGTAAAAGATTTATTTCGAGAAAAAGGTATATTTAAAAAGTGTATATTCATACAGGCCGGTTATAGGAACATTTCCCATGTAAACAGGGTTCTAAAGCTGAGTAACAAGTAGTAACCAAACTTCTTCTTGTGTAACCAAACAAGTAGTAACTGTATTTCAGTAGAACTTCCGGAAATAGGAAGTTCCACTGTATATGAAATCTTTCCTCGTCTGCTTAAAGTATTGATATGTGAGGGGCTACATAAAACAAAATTGTTCGAATACAAAAAGTTTTCACATGTTTCCAGAAGAGCATGGAATTCAATTTGGGTCTATAATAAAAATTAAATACGAAGTTATTTATTTTAGGTAGACAAAGATCAAATTTATTGTATGTAAACATGCTTTCGTCAAATGTTTTTTCTAGTGCCCGTAGTAATTGCCTCTACAACAGGCTTTGTCTTCTAGTTAGATAAGAGTAAAAGTTCCAATTGGCATGTTCAGGAAATGCCGATTGCTCTCAAAATAAACCTAAATGAAATAAATATTAAAAGAAAAATAAATAAAACATAATCATACAGCATTCAAAGTTTTAAACAAACGATTCAATGCACGCTCACATGGTCATATTATGTAATCAGCTTGCTCCGGGCCTGGGTGTTTACTTTAACTCTCTTCCCCTACTCTTCTTCACACTTTTCACTCTTCCATTTTAACTGCATGGTTGATCATCAAAATAGAAAGTTTTTTACATTTTACATCAAAATACAAAGTTTTTTACATCATTTTCAATGATGCTTGTTTAAAAAAGGTATTTATGTATACTCCTGGATAAACTATATTTTCTCCTGGAAAACTCCTGGAATTCATACTGTGAAAAAGTGTGGGAACCCTGGAATGATGTTGCTTCCTGCCTCCTCTTCTTTTGCGCCGTTCTTTCTATGCATGATGTCATTCTAGGTCTCGTCTACCGTAGCGTGCGTCATGTTGTTGATGCTGCCCTCTGTTGATAATATTTCCAACGATTCGCGTAGGTAGGCATATGTGTGGTTGTTGAAATTAGCTATTTTTCGTATTCCTTGGAAATCTATTGTGATAGGTGTGTTGAGTGCGAGGCAGGATAAGGCTGTAGATTCTCTATTGAATTTAATGTCGTTAATGTGTTCTGTTTGGCGATCTTTAATTTTTCTTTTAGTAACCCCAATGTAGCAGCCGGCTATTTTGTTTTTCGTTATTTTTTATGTTAATTTTATAAATACCTGCAGTGTCCGTGGGTTTTATTTGGTCTTTTTCGGATCTGATATGTTGAAAAATGTTTTGATTTGGTTTTATTGGGATTCTGATATTTTTCTTAAGAGTGGAGTGTGATATTTTATTAGCAGCTCCCCTGCAAAAAGGTGGAAACAATGTCGGGAAGCAAATTACCCGCAGCATACTTTCAATAAATTGATCAAAGAAAGACAAAAGAAACTCAATACAATTAGCAATAGACAGAAACCAAAACTAAAATTCACTACAGCTATACCTTTTTGCAGGGGAGCTGCTAATAAAATATCACACTCCGCTCTTAAGAAAAATATCAGGATCCCAGTAAAACCAAATCAAAACATTTTTCAACGTATCAGATCTGAAAAAGACCAAATAAAACCCACGGATACCGCAGGTATTTATAAAATTAACATAAAAAATAACGAAAACAAAATAGCCGGCTGCTACATTAGGGTTATTAAAAGAAAAATTAAAGATCACCAAACAGAACACACTAACGACATTAAATTCAATAGAGAATCTACAGCCTTATCCCGCCTCACACTCAACACACCTATCACAATAGATTTCCAAGGAATACGAAAAATAGCTAATTTCAACAACCACACATATGCCTACTTACGCGAATCGTCGGAAATATTATCAACCGAGGGCAGCATCAATGACATGACACACGCTACGGTAGCAAGACCTGGAATGACATCATGCGCAGAAAGAACGGTGCAAAAGAAGAGGAGGCAGGAAGCAACATCATTCCCACGAGAAGGATGGACTGATGATGGTTGTGGAGCATGCAACCGAAATATATCTCCGGAGGATAGCGGTATTAACTTTATAGTCTTAGTTATAGTATTTTTGTAATTACACTAATTTTGCTTGTAAAATGTGAATTTAAAAAAAAAAAATAAAATTGAGTTTTCACTTGGATTAAAAAAAAAATCCCACTTAAGTTTGAAATTAGAGTGAGGGAATCTCTTCCAATTTTTTTTTTTTTCCTAGTGTGAACACGGATTGGTGTAACATCGAGTTGTGCACCGTGATTTTTGGTTCCAATGTATTAGAGAGTTTGTTTACAGGAACACGCAAAAGAATTTCAGTGCATTAATGTCTATGGACATCTTCAATATATTATGTCTTTAATCAGTTATTGTTTGGTCCATGCCCGAAATCTCTCCATTTGTCATAGACCTTGGCGAGTTTTGCCAAATTTGGCACCAAAAATAATTTTGTATTTCGCATGACTGAAACTTTTAACTGTAGAATATTGAAATATTGTGTGCATCTCTTTTTTGATTGAAATCGACTGGGTAATTTATTTACAGGGTCACCCAAAAAACTTTAAATACATTAAGGTTTATGGATACCTTCAATTCATTAAAAGTCTGATGAATCACTATTTCAGCTATGACCAAAATCTCGCTAACTATTTCAAGCTTATTGGCTTTTGGCCAGACATCGGCCAATTAAGTGCTTAAAAACAAATCTTTCAAATTGAATCCAGCTTCGCGCTATCAAATATTTGATTGGAAATTGCTTAACTGTACTATTATCGCAGTATTTTATCAAGTTTGAAACAAAATAAGTTTAGATGAAGTGCAATGAAAATATGATTTAATAGACGTAGAAGAAAGTCATGTGGTTGTCACATCAGATGCTTTTTTTTTATATCAGCACAGCACAGGTCTATTATTATTCATTTCCTATCCTTTATTTAATCTGGTACCATGTTCAGATAATCAAAAAACTGTCAGTATATATTCAAATTGTTTATGCATTCCGTGTTGGTTGTTAATTTTGTTAAATTGAATGTTTTATCTGTGAAGAATGCCACCTAGTTGACATTTTTTTAATTAATTTTTTTTTCTAAATTCGTAGAATGCATCCATGTCTATCCTACACTGTATAGTTGCGCTAATACCTGACTCACTGATTCTGTAACAATTCTGAGTAACCACTCCAAGATAAAACTTTTACTACCTTTTACTCCAAAAATATTTAAAAGTTCAGCACAAAAAGCTTAACATCTATGCTGTTTGTACAATCTGCTTGAAATTTTTCATAATTATTTAGAAAAATGTAGAAAACAATTAGTACTACTTCAAAAATTTGAAAATCCACTCCTGATTTTTAAGTTATTTTTTGCCATTTTTAGCTCTATTTTATTTCTAAGGGTAAAAAAGTTAATCATTGCATGACAAAATTAGCTGTCGCAAGTGACAATTGTGTCATGTTGAAGTCTCAGTTATCAGGCTTCGATGTGAAAAATGCAAATCCAATTCGTTTAAAATAGTTTTTTAAGATTTATGTTTAATTTTTTTTTTTTTTTTTCAAAAATAAAATGATTTTCTTGGGGGTTTCCCAACAAAATGAAATCCTTCAAATGCAAAATGATTCTGGAAGTTTCCAGAAGAGCAAGAAATTTTATTTTAACACATAATAAAAATTGAATATGAAGTTATTTATTTTAAGTGGACGAAGATTAAATATATTAAGTATTGACATATTTTTGTGAAATGTTTTTTCTAATGTCTGTTGTAATTGCCTCCATATTGGGCTTTATATTCAAGTGTACCATATTTGGTTACAATCCGTTCACCCTTTATAGCTGACAGCTGTTGGACCTTGTTTATTCTGGAAGTTTAATTATAGCTACCTTATGTGTCTTTTTTTCTATGCATTCTCTTTGGATTTTTACTTTAGTACAAGCAGTTGAAAGAAAAGAAATTTGTTTTAATTATTTTTATTACTCATAATTTCACAAGCAATAATAATAATAATAAATCTGAAATTTTTTTTAGTTGGTGATGTATCATATGTAGAACTATTTGAAGATGAAAATGGCAAATTTAGAGGCTGTGGGTAAGGAATTATTTTTATTATACTGACAAGTGTATTCTTATTTAATACATTTTAAAGTTTTATTTTGAGTCATGTAACATAAAATCACATGTGACAGCACATGCATAGGCACATCCACGGAGGGGGCTATGTGGGCTAAAGCCCCACCTTAAGGTGGAGAGTTAGAAGCAAAAAGCTTTAAAAATTGAAAATTGTCACTTAATTAAAATATTTTATTTTTAAAAATAGTCTCAAATAATTTCTAAAATATTTTTCACAAAAAAAAAAACCCACAGTAATTTTTAAATAAGTACTTAGAGTTAGTGTATGAAACTCACTTAAACTGGATTATAACATCACTGAAGAGATCTGATAATTATTTATGACTTTATAACGAGTTACGTTGATAGTGGGCTTGTGTTCTATGAGCTGCATATCGACATTGTAAGGAAGTTGTAACTATAATCGATGTCACTATAACCTAGTTCAGCAGTATTTGTGATGAAGCCCCCCCCCCTCCCAAAACTAAAATCCTGGGTGTGCCACTGAGCACATGCGACATATTTCACTAAAAATCAGTATTTATGTTAAATTATATATGGTACCCCCCCATAACACCATAGATTAGATACGTTCAGTGTTGTATAGGTCCAGAGCTATGCTCCACCTGGAGTGTAAATCATGCTGTTTAACTGCCGGCTTGTTCTCTATTAATCTGCGATAGGCGAAGATTTCTTTTAGTGTTGCCATTCAAAATTTATATAATTACTTAATCTAAAGCGTAATATAATCAGAACATCTGTCGCAATTTATAGTGATATACCAGTCTCTTTTAATGTGTTATAGGAATCATATCGCAATTTTTTTGCCATGTTCTACGGATCCGTGTTGTGGGGGGTCTACTGTATACTTATAAGTGCAAAATATGAAGCTTCTGAAACTTTTTATTTTGTTAATTGATGGTAAAGGTCATTGTTCGGTACAAATATTCAGGAAGTGTGTTTTTTTTTTTTCTTTTTCTGCTGAAAATGAAATTTTGGTCCAATTCATGCAGTAAAAGAAATCTAATCTCCTGGTAGTAGCTTGTTTCACATTTCCACTGCTTTTTCTCCTGGAAGGACCTTGCTTCTTTTGAACCCCAAATGACACATAACATAATCTTATCGTCATTTAAAATTTTGTGACATTTCAGTTTTGAATTTTTGTAATCTATTGTTGTTGAACTGTTTCTTCATCCATGTTTTCAGAACATTCTTTCTCAAATCTTTTAAAATTTTTCCCTGAATTAGTACAATCGACATCTCCATTTGTACTGTCAGTTTCTTCATCTGTTAAATTTGTCCACACTTCTGTGATTGTGTGTGGACTTTTGCTGAAGAAGGACGAATCTTTTTCACTCAAAATGCTTGTACAGATAAATAAGTACTTTTTATGTGTGCTATTTTACAAAGTTTTAATTATTCCACCTATCAGAAATTGCCCTCCAGAATGGTTGTTGATTATATAGTAATCGATTATAATCAGTTACACTTTTTTATCTAATCGTAATCATAATCTAGAAATTTAGTTTTACAAATAATTTAATGTAATAGTAATCTGAAAACATAAATCGCTGTGTAATCGTAATCTAGAAAATTAATTTTCTAGATTGTTGTAATCCAAGCATCCTCTGGTCGTAATAGCTTGAGATGATGACAGGGTTACATTATTCACTCAGCTTTAGTTTTTACAGTAAATGAAGATAAGAGAAAAAATTCTTAAACATTATGTGAAGTGTTTGTTAAATTTCTCAGGGCTCCTGCTTTTCACAGTCTTTTCAAAATGCTGAAAAAATCTTGAACCACGGTATAATGTGTTCAGTCATATTATTACAAAGACATAAAGCCAAAAGTTATCCTTTCTGTGGTTAGTGTTATTTTCTCTCATCAGTTTTCTCTGGGGGATGCCAGCAAGGTATCCTTGAGGAGGTCTGTGGGAGGGGAAGCAATGCTGGAGACTGAAAGGAGAAAAATCTAAAAGCTGTTGTATTATTACTCCAAGGCATTGATGAAACAGATTAAGGCTGTTCTTCGAAAAAAAAGAACTCTGTTTTTAGTCTTGGTACACAAATTGAAATAAACTAATAGCACCATGGTCTCAAAAAAAATTCCAGATGGTTCTTCATAAGCTGTTTTACACACTGCGATAAGCGAAAAAGCTGTGGCTTTTGTGAACTTTTCAGAAAAAATTATTAAATATGGATCTGAGCAGCAAGGTTTTTCGAAGAGTGACACGCTTTGCGAAAATTTACGATTTTTAAGAATTTTTTCTAAAAGTTTTGAAACTGATACAGATTGACCTGTCTTCGTAGTATGTAATACAGCTTGTAAAGAGACAGTTTCAAAATTTTGAAGTGCCTGGCATAATTAGTTTGTTTGTAATTATGTACCAAAATCACATGATTTTTTTCGAATAACACCGTTAAACCTATGTTCATATATCCTTTTATGTGTGTTATTTTACAAAGTTTTAATAATTTTCTTATAAACACAAGTTTCTTTTGAGTTTTTTCTGTTATTTAGTTTTGTCCTCTGCGTAATCATTGTACAATTAAAAAAGCTATGTAATGTTCGCAAAAAATATTTTGTAATCATAATTTAATCATAATCTCACTGTAATTGTGATTAAAAGTTTTTATTGGTTTGATTATTGCATTCTAATCGTAATCGACAAAATAAATATTAGATATTACCACAATCTAATTGTAGTCTCCATCTGAAAAAGTAATCGTAATCTAATCAATTAAGCATCTGCGTAATTGTTTTGAAGTCTGCTCCACACTTGCTTTTCTCGTTCTCTCTCTCTCTTTTTATAATTTTTTATTTTTTTTCCTTCCCTCATCCTGGATAATCTGATCCCGGGTAATCAAAGTCTGCAACATTTAGTTTATCATTGAGTCTATTTCATATAAGCAGTTTTGCTATAATTCTTTACTTTAGTTTTAATATTGCTCACTAAATTAAAAATTTGTCTTCACTATTTGTTATAAAATATGGCAACTGTATTCTTGCTTTTTTTTTTTTTTTTTTTTTTGTAACCATCAAAATGAACCTAAATGTGACAAAATTGGATTCACAAAAGGAAACAACCTAAATGTTAAAAAATTAAAAAAATTTAATTTTAGAAAGAAATTGGCTAAGTTTTTATTTGATTGCATGAGCAGCATTTTTCTACATGAATTTTTACCTGAAACTTGTTTATGAAAATTATTTTTCAGTATCGTTGAATTTAAGGAAGCATCATCTGTACAGAAAGCAGTTGATATACTTCATAGGTATGAGTTTCGAGGAAGGCAGCTTGTTGTGAAAGAGGTATTATGTTGTTTATTTGTAAAGATTTAATGTACATTTATGAAACATAAGTAAAAAAGTTTAAATTAAATTTACTGATCATCTAAATAGTAGAAAATAAAATAAGTTTCTGAAAATATCAATCATTTTGGAGTAATTGAGACTAATGTATTTATCAGAGTTCTTTCTAAGGATTTTCTGTTAAAATGTATTTGCAAACCATTTTCTATCTGTTTTAAAAACACTTCCCATCCTTCTCTTTTTTTTTTAAATTTAAAAACAGTGTTCAAAAATAACAATTTATTGAATTCAGTGAAATCTTTTCATAGCAAGCTTTAGTTTTATGAAAATTTCATATTAGTGAATAAAATATTTCTATTTAAAGAACGTCATATAGTACAAGTTCAGTCACTCCAAAATATCAATTTTACAACAAAATTGATCTTCAGTTATACTGAGATTTCACTGTATGAATTTTTTAATTCATACTTCAGTAGTTTTAGAATAGTAATACTGACGAGAAAAGTAACAGTGCACATTTGGAAATAATTCTTAAAAGAACTAGTTACATAATTTACACTAGCAACATGTCTTATTTGTTCAGTACACTTATCAAGAAACAACAATATTATTAAAACTGATTCTGCTGAAAGTTACTTCAACATTCTTGTTTGACGCCATGTATTTCTTGTACTATCTTTACTGTTTTAAAAATATTTGTAAATGTAATTAAGAGTGCTCTCAATTTTAAAAGCAAATGTGTTTGATTCATTGACAAAATGTGTGTAAATTCTATTTTGTATCATGATAATGCATTCGCTCATAACCTTTCTCTTTTTGCCTTTATTCTTTTTCAATGCTTTCGAACCTTTCATATTGTAGAATTTTCTGTTCTAAACATAAAATCTTTTTTAAATAGGATTTTGATGTTGATCGAGACAAAACTGGTAAACCCCTTGGTCGGGGACGAGGAGGTGGCAGTAGTGCTGGTGGTGGTGGCGGCAGTTTAGATAGAGATAGAAATGATTATGGTGGTCTTGGTGGACTAGGAAACCTGGGTAATAACAGTTCACCTCAGTACAATACATATGGCTTAAGTCCCCAGTTTTTGGACGCTTTAGGAATTACTGGTCCCTTAAGCAACAGAGTGTTTGTTGCTAATGTAAGTGTGTAGTTTTAATTTTGTATCTTTAAAGCCTGCTATTTATCGATAATTTTAATATTTATAAACATAACTTTTCTATCATTTTTAGGAAAATAATCTGTTTATTTTATTTATATTTTATATTTATAAATGAAATGTTCCATAAGGATTATAAATACATTTACCTATTGGAACTTCTGTATCTTACACTCATGATTTCTTGAAAATGTCCTATTAGGGATATTTTACTGTGTATGTGCTTGTGTAAAATATCTTATACATAATTATGTATGTATCTAAAATATTGTATACAATTACTTCTTTAAATTTATAATTGTTATATTAATTGATGTGTGCTGAAAGGTAAATTTTTTAAATGTATTCTTTTTTTAATCCTGATAATTTACTCTTAGAATTTATTTATTTTATTGTTTAGTTTTTTACTTGTGTAGATTATTAATTTGAAGAATTACATCTGTTTTAGACTATCTCATGTGAATTAATTACATGTTACTTAGTTTTAATTTGGTGCTTTCTATGAGATTCTGTTCTTCTGTTATACATAAACAATTATTCTTTTAGTTGGATTATAAAGTAGTTACACCTGAGAAACTAGAAGAAGTTTTCAAATTAGCCGGGCGTGTTGTTAAAATAGATTTGAAAAGAGATGAACAAGGAAATAGTAAAGGCCATGGAACTATTGAAATGGGTCATCCTGTTGAAGCTGTGCAAGCTATTTGTATCCTTTGTTGTTAGTTGAATGTGAAACATATTAATTGTAAAATAATTTTTTTTCTAGTTTTATCTCATTAATAGTTAAAACTGTACCGCCATTTACTTTAAGTTGGTTGAAAACTGAGTAACTGTAAAATATAAATTGTATAAATTGTAAAGCAAATCTCGGAATTCACTGTAATTTTTTTTTTCTCAAATTCATCACAAAGTAAATACGGTATATTTTATAGTAAAAAGTACTAGCTGCACTTGTGTGCTGCAATTGATCTTCTACCCATTTTTTTTTTTTAAATTACCAGACCTTAGGTAAATTTGAGAACCCTTTTTAACATAGCTCTTTTAAACTTATAAGTATTTTTATGCTATGAAATATTTAGAAAGTCTGGCAGGGGAATATAATATTTCTTCTTTTTATTATTATTGCTTTGTCATTAAAGCATAGTAATAAAAATTCTCAAAATAGTTTATTATTATACTAAATGGCATGGTTAAGTGGATATGATTTTGTTATTTCTAATACAGTGGTTCTCAACCTTGGGGGCCGTAAAAGAATTTCAAGGAAAGTCTGAGTTTAAAAAATAATACTAACATAAAATAATAAAAAGCAGTACTAACTGTAATTTACTCAATTTTGTGGTCTTGTAGCCGTTACTTATTTTGGACATACAAACATGAACATAGTTGCTAAGGGATGCTACAGCTGTGACATTTGCGATGGACTAAGCCAAAGCTGCCTTCCAGTGCCATTTTTTTCACCGCCAGTGACCGATTATATTGATTTTTTCTTTCAGAAAAACCGCAATAACGTTACAGGGTTGCCACTGTCGACTAAATGATTATTTTTGCGCTTCGGTGACTTTTTTGAGTGGAAAATGAGCCAAGAGCAACTATTTGAAAATGCAACTTTTGCAAAGTTTAGGCGACTATTTCCAAGCTCTATCTAGATTAAAGAGGGAGGCAGCTGCCATCGTTATTATTTGCACCATTTACATGTTTTAAAGCCCAATTTGCGTCATTTTATCACAATTGCCGATAGCGTGATCACGGCGTCAGTTTTTCGGCCTGATGGAGACATTCTCTGCCAATTTTGACAGTGTGATTTTTGTTAAAAGTGTAGATTTTATTATATGAAAAAAATTGTTAATTCTTCCACACTTTTGAATTTTCAAAGCATGAAAACTAAAATCATTAAGACAGCTTGAATATAGTTATTCATGCGTGCCAAATTTTATGCTTTCAGCTTAAAGTTTACAATTTTACAGAAAACTCCCACTTTTTTTTTTTATTTTTTTTTTTAAAGATTTTACTCGAATTTCCAGTTTTTTTTGTGCTGTTTAATGAATTTTGAAGTTTTTTTTTATTTTAATAAAATCACGACTCATATTTTGTTTCCCAAAAATGATCTCTTAAAATGTACTATTCATTTGAATTTTGCACGTTTTTATTTTTATTTTGAGATTACTTAATTGGGGATAAAGATAATTGGAAAACAGGAATCTATCGTAAATCGATAAAGCATAATGACATTCTTACACAACTTTTGAAAAAGTGTAGATTTTATTAAATGAAATAATTTGATATTTTAAAATACATATTCCACCACATTTTTGTATGTTCAACACATGACGAAAGAGTAAAATCATTAAGACAGCTTAAATTTACTTATTCATGCTTGGGAAAGGAATGAGAATTTTCCCCTTCCTTTCCCAATATAAAGTAGTATATGTAGATGGTCTGGAATTTTTTTTTCACCAAGAGCTCCCAAAAGTCAGGAAATTGACTTTGATAAATCTAGTAGACACCCTGATATATCTCTCTGAGTCTGGAATTTCACCTTAGTATACATAAAATATTGAGTAAAGCTGGGCGTAAAAAGTGATCTGAGGTGTGCTTTGTCACAGCTACAACCTATTATTTTAATACTGTCAAGGACACACAGTGCGAGCCCTTTCAATGATGTTGTGAAGTGGTCGGTATTACATGCCAACCTCACCTAGTTCCTTGATTATCTCAAATGTACCATAGTCCCCCTGCGTTAGCCAGCATGCCAGGAAAATATGAGGAAAACCAGGTTTTTGATTAGTACTCTGACTTTGATCATTGGAATCTGAGGATCATTGAAAAGAGAAGAAAATAAGAATAACCAACTAATAACAATGAATGGACAGGGCTTGACAGCATTTGTACGTAATTTTAAAAATATTTCTGTATTATTTGCTGAGTTATATTCGAGTGAAGGAAAAAAATGTTTCATACTACTTCACATAAACATTTTTCTGCCACAGAATTTCACCACTCAATATCACTGCTAAAGATATTATCAAAGAAAATGATCACATAAACAAGTGTTTTAGAAATAATATAAATTGCAAGTTATTTAAGTAATGAATAAATGAGTCCTTAACTTTTACGGAGAAGTTGGCTTTATGTGGTGCTTTAAAAAAATGGAAAGAAACATAAATCTGTAACTTAATGAATGAGGAAGAACAGAATTAATGAAAAGGTGTTCGTCTCGAGATTTTAGTATAAGCTTGAACATAAACATTCTTCTAAGAATAGAAACTGCAAATCAAAATTTTCAATCTATTTGAGGGGTCACCTATCAGTCAATCCCCCCCCCCTCCCCACTGCGAGAAACAAACAAGATATATTGCCAAGATGGTGATGGTGAAGCCTTGTGAAAATATTTGCACTCATTTAGATGTTTGCAGCTCCACAGCATAGCTGCAATTTCATCACAATCCTTAGGTTGCCATGCAAGCTCAGTAGCCCCTATAATTCACAAGTACCTAAATTGGTTACCAGCAAAATTAATTTTTAGTTTTTTAAAAATTCATATTATAATTGTACAGAAGAAAAATCCCCATTTTTCGTCTATAAATTACTTGAGACCCAAAATGTTGGTACATCTTGCATTCATAAGTATAACTTAGCAAATAATACTGGATATTTTCACAAGAATGCTGCCTGGTATGTTTTTTTTTTTATTTGTTAAAGTACTTATTACAGTAAGTATTTGTAAAATACTTATTACACCCCCCCCTGTCCTCCAAACAAGAGTACACACCATGTACAATTGCCTATTGTATTTATTCTCATGACATACTGAACTGGTTTTAAACATGAAATACAACATATGTGTGCTTGGTCAAGCATTTGTTTTTGAAATATATAAAAATTATTTTTAATCTCAAACTTGATATTTGAAGGTATTTATTTTCTTTAGTAATTATAATTTTTTTAAATTACTATACATACTTTTATAACTGTGAAGTATTTATGCCTTAATTAATTTTAGCAATGTTCAATGGTCAGAAGTTTTATAATAGGACAATGAGTGTCAGAATGGTATGTTATAATTTTTCATTTCTCTTGCCTTCATTTTGTATAGCATTAATTTTATTGCATTCATTCATGCACTAAAACACTTTACCTAAAAATGTACACTGGGTGTTTTGGCAGTTACTAAATCATAACTGGAACAGTTATTAAAAAAGAAAGAAAGACTTGACTGAATTGAAATTTTTAACATAATTAAAATAAAATAAACAACAAATCTGAAAATTTTACAGTGTCTTACCATGTTGTGTTATGTTTTAGATTCTATTTATTAATGTAAACTCTTAACATTTAGCTATTGCAAAAAAATCTGAATTATGTCTTTTAATTTAAGTTTCAAACTCTCAAGATTGGTTATAATGAACTTTTATGGTAACTTGGTGACTTTTAGTATTGTTTTGGTCTTTATTTACATCTTTGCTCTTGAACCTCTGTTTTAAATTCATTTATTTGAAAATATGTTGTGGACACCACATGACTTCATCGTATATCTGTAAAATTATATAACGTTAAACTTATTTTATTTTAAGATAAAATTGAAGGTGTAAACTTCAAGATTTCCATTGTTGGCAGGTATAGAGATATATACATATGTGCAGATGTTATGCTAAAACTATTTAAAATGTATCCACAATTGGTCAAAATGGATTGTACATGCATATGTATGCCCAAATTTAGAGATATCTTGCAAAGACTTGTCAAAAGGGAAAATTGATTTGTTCATTGATTTTCGTATTCCAATACTTTGTATATAAATGTAAATATGTGTTTCATTGAAACTTAATTATTTTAGTAGAGAGTTCCCTTCTAACTCTTCTAAATTCTTCAGTATGTTTGTGTTGATTTTTGCCACCAAATCATTATTTATTTATTTTGATTGTGAAATCTCCCAAATTTGTGGCAACTATTTTTTGGCCGCAGATTCTTTTTCAGAATATTTCCCTGCATAAAAAATGAAAGTATTCCTTTTCCAAGTACTTTTCACAAAATCCAAATTTACTCCTTGTTGCATCTTTAGAAGCAGTACAGACTTTTTACTAGTTAAAAACCTGGAAAAAAGTGGTAAAAACCTAATGATAAACATAATCAGGGCGATATCTGGATATATCAATACAGTAAACTCTTATTAGCCTCCAAAAGGTATTTAAATATAAATAATTGGGAATAAAGAATTAGTCAGTTCTCTAAAACTTTTGATACAGACCAGATTTTACCATATTTCCCATTCATCATGTATAAGTAGAAAACAGATGTCCAGTATCTATTTGACATTTCACTTGTACTCTTCCCATCCTCTTACTCCTTTATTCATACTTAATAGAAAAGTAACACTTAAGATCCTATTTAGGTTTATTTTCGGTATAAAAAGACAGGGTAAGTAAAGTATCTTCTCATATCATGGGAGGAAAAACAGAATGAATATTTTCTTTAAATATAATAAGACACTAGGTGTTTTTCTAAATGACATGATCATAGCTGCCATACCTCCCGATTTTTCCGGGAGACTCCCGAATTTCAGAACGAACTCCCGAAAAGTTTATAAATCTCCCGAATTTTTCCAAATTATTCCCATGTTTTATGTACTTATCAATTTTTGAAAAAAAATTACAGAACTTGTTAAATGCTAACGACAGAAACTGAAGAAACTTCGCTATTGGCTGAATCTGATATTTCGTAATGACGTCATAGCACGCAGAACGTAGCAAGCTTTCTCGCCGATTCCCCATGACGGTTGGGATTATCGAAAACACTCTGCAGAACCGAATTACAGAGCTTTCCCTTCCACTCCACTCTGCACGTGTATGTTTTGTTTATGTATTTTGCGATCCAGCATGCTAGATTGTGGTGTTCGTAGTTGAGTGAGCGGTAAAATTATGTCTGGAAAGAAGTATTTAATGCAATTTATATTGGATTATTCCAAGGACTTTAAATTTATCAAACCGTCAAATAAAGGTACAAACTTTGCATTTTGCACATATAGTACATGCGATATTGCTATCGTGCACGGGGGAAGAAATGACATCGTGATCACGCTAAATCGAAAAAGCATCAAACCAACACTAAAGCGTGTGCAAACAGTTTAAGATTGACTTCTCATTTGCTACATCCCAGGATCTAAGCGTGATAAAAGCAGAGTGCTTATTTACTAATGATCTAAGTTCATCTATGAGCATAACTTGCCACTAAGTTGCTCAGATCAGGCAGGAGCATTATTAAAAGATGTTCCCAGATTCCGATATAGCCAAAAAATACGGTTCGAAACGTACAAAACGTTCTCGGTATTTTAATTCATTTGTAATGAAAAGATCGGTGCCGCCAGAATATTTCCGGGGGGGGGGGCAAAGATTACTTAAAAGTATGGTTACCATGTTGAAAAGAACAAAAAAGCAAGGGAAAACACTGCATACAAAAATCCAGGGGGGCACTTGCCCCCCTTGCCCTATGTTGCCGGTGCCTATGAATGCACAGACTTGCCAACTTTTACGCGTAAAATTTACGCATTTCGACTGCTTTTTACGCATTTCCAGATATTTTCTTCCTAACTTGTGTATATCTCTTTAAAAGTGAAATTGATATTAAAAAGAAATGTATTAGGTTTTAAATTGAAATGATGTTCTACGTTAGGGCCTTTTTGCCTTTTCAATATGGATCTAAGTGGTAGCATCAGCACCATGATTCACATCGCACATCCATGTTGACACAATGCGCATCAAAATATTTTTCTTTGTTGCCACTGAGGCAAAAAAAAAAAAAAATCTTTTCCCACATGCGACGCCGAGTATTTCTTAATTGGTTTACCCAGTCATGACGTCATAGAGTAGAGCGAATGGGAGAATCGTTTACTAGGGAGTAGGTCTTTCTCCTGTGACTTGTGCATCTCATGTCACGTGGTGTTCTTCGTTATTAGCCATCAGCGCGTGCCCACTTTGCGGTTAAGTGGTAGACGCAGACGGTAGTATGAGCATACTTCGATTGTTTTTCTGAGGATTATTTTCGATAAATGATCACTGGCACAGCATAAATTATAAACAAAGTTATAGCAAAGAATGGGTATACAGGGGTCGCACTGCCGATCGCCAACGTTGCAAATTGCGGAAATAAAATTAGTTTGGTGAAAGAAAATACGTTTGGGCGAAAATATTGACAATTGCTTTTCTTAATGATGTCCGGAAAAATCTAATTTGGCGAAATGTTAAAAAGAGCCAGCGCAACCCCTGGGGTATATATAGTATCATATGTCAAAGGAGCGAAATTTGCTTATTGTAACGTGTGCCGGAGTGATTTCAGCATTTTTCATGGAGGAAAGTATGACATTTCTCGCCACTCGAGTTCGTCAAAACACAGTGAAAATGTGAAACGTGTTAACAGCAGTAAAAGTCTACAAACATTTTCCAAAGAGGACGGACAGTCCAGTGGCAGATTAATGCAAGTTTCTCGGGGGTGGGAAGTTAGAAGATTGACATATACATCCATTTTATGGAAGCAATTTAGGATCTTTTACATTAATTTCTTTTTTTCTCGGGGGCCGGTCGCCCCCTCCGCCCCCCCCTTTAATCCGCCCTTGGGACAGTCGGACGTTATTCATGCAGAACTGTTATTTACATCTTTCTTGGATCGAATACAATGTTCCTATTTCAGCAGCTGACTATGCTGAATGTGAGAGGGTTTTCAGTATTATTCGGAAAAACCGAAATGAATTCAGGTGCAACTTGTCTATTAAGATTTCTGAAAGCCTTCTTATTAAAGATTTTTACTTTAGATTTTCTGAATAAAGCAGAAAAAGCTACTGCTGCTTCTTTGAAGTCAGCACAGTCAGAGGTTTTTCAAGCCAGTTAAGTGATTATAATTAATAAATTGTTAATCACAAGAAATCTGGAAAATGGTGTATTAATTGATTTGCCTTATATTCAACAACTTCATTTTCTTTTATTGTTATTAGCTTTATTTAATACTTCAAACAAATAATTGTGATATAAAATGCATTAAAAATAATACTCGTGCATTCTATGGTGAAAAGTAAAAAATAACACTTACGCGTTGTATAGCAAAAGGTGTCGAAATTTCTGTTCGCACGCTGTTTTACACATTTTGATTTTCCCAGGTTGGCAAGTCTGAATGCAAATAGTTCAAAAGTATTTACTGTTTAAAAAATTGTTTATTTCTTTAAAAAAGTATCGCATTTTAAAATTAGCTGTTTTAATAAATGTTTTAAGCTATAAATTTTTCTTGTATATGTAATTTTCTTGGTTACTGATATATTATGCATGTGTACATGGAGTTTTTTCATCGATAACAAGGGTTTTTTAAAGTCTCCCTAATTTTCATTCTCCAAGATTGGCAGCTATGCATGATAATTGGGACATTGGAATTGGATACTGATAAAATTGTAGAAAAATAAGGAAGATTCAAATAGATCTGTTATTTATTAAGCTGCAAACATTGTATTTTGTTGTAGAATGCCAATAAGGTCCAAAGACATAGGCTGTTAACATTAATACAAACCACATTGTGTGCATTTTAATACTTGTGTTTTTTGACCATGAAACACTAAACACTGTTCAACCCTGTTTGAATGAAATACTGAAATGAGATATTAAGTTGTGTTAGTCTAAGGGCATTATTTGCTGTACATAAAGTATATCTTTTTTTATTTTGCTCTGTAGGACAAGAAGCACAAAGATGATCCTGATGACAAACGTTTGCCAGGTAACTGTTACTTTGATTAATTTTGACAAATATTCTCTGAAGTGAATTTTTTTCTTTGTATTATATTTGTTTTATTTTATTTATGTGTACTTTTTCTTTCTCAGAGGGCCTTCAAAGTGTTGGTAAAGGTTTAGGAGCAAATGGTCTTCCACTTCATTTATCTAGTAAGTTTTGTTTATAATGATTAGACACATCAAAATTATAATTTTAAATTTGTTTCCATTAGGCATAAGTTTTTTGATCTCCTTGTATTTATTATTGGATCTTCTTCCCACCATACATCAGTTGTTGATCTTATTGAGTCAGAGGTTGTGTTGCTGTAAGACTTGAAACATTTACCATGATTTTTAGCGTTAATTAATATTCCCCCTCTTTGTATTCTGATGATTCAACCATGTTAGCTCTGAACAGAAGCTCAAGAGAAGAGGGGTGGGGCGCTTCTTTGCAGCTCGTTATCGGAGTCTTTCTCTCCGGGCGTTACCGACAATTCTTTCCCCGATTTCGACAGTAGTAGAGTGAAAACAAATTTTTGTATTTGTAAATGGGCATTTTAAACTTTCAAACAGCACGTGAGAATCTCGCGCAGGTGACGAATATTTTGCAGTGCGAGAATACCTTGCGCTGTAATTTTTTTTGTGCGAGATTCTCGCACTCTAGCGGGAACCCTGCTACATATTCAGCTGAATAATTTCATAAAAATTGAAAAAATATTTTTTAAGATGTATTTTTATATTCATTTACAAATAATATTGGATAGTTAATGCTTCAATGTGTTAATTTCATATAATAAAATATTCAAAGTCATTGAATTTTAAGCTGGATATAGCATAATCTAATGTATTTGATAATATTACTGCAATGCAGACTTTCCCACTTGGCGACAATACTTGGCTTGGTTTTCTTTATTGCATGGGGGTAGGATTAATCTTTGCCAATCCTCAATTACAAACATAATTATTTAACTTTGTAAAAGGTATCTTTTCATAACCAAGATTTTTTAGTTTTACTGATAATGTACTGGTGTGTGTGTTTTTAAGTATCTACAAATAATATAAAATGAATTAATTAGCCTTTATTCAGTATTTAATTTTAAAAGCAACATTTAATTTAAAAATAAAATGAAAGTTTAAAAAATTTAAAACTCGACTGCCGAATATTCTGTATTCAGCCTAAACCATAAGCTGAATATTTGGTATTATATTCATATACATAGAACATTGATCGGCTTGCGAACAGAAGAAATCACTGACTTTACTTAAGTGTCTGTAAATTTGTAATTTTTTGTGTTTAGCAGTGATTAAAAATGATTCTACTGAATTGTATAAATGCTGACATTTACTGTAAGTAAACCAGCTTTTAATCCAGTTTGGTTTCAGCCATAAATAAATGTACATTTTTTCACGAACGTCTTTTTATTTCTCCTGTTTTTAAGTGTGAAAATGTATTTTTTCTGAATTGTGTTTGGAATAGGCAGATTTATGGAATAACAGGACTTTTAGTATATAGTAATAGTATTTTGTGAAGGTTTATTATTTATTTCTGAGCAGAATTTTTTTTTATTTTCAAAATGCTTTCTATCTCTCTTCCTAGATTCTTCTGGTGTTGTTAATAATTTAGCTCCTACTGGACTTGCTCCTGTTGGAGGTGTTAATGCTAGTAATCTTGGTCTCATGTCAAACCAGATGGCTCCTGGTGTTGTTGGTGCTAGTGGTACTGGAATTCCAGGACTAGCAGGAATTGGCATGGGACTTCAAGAAAGAAATTTCTCATCCCTGGGAACAGGTGTTGGTGTTAGCGGCGTTGGTCAGAATCTGTGTCTAGGTTCTACAGGCTCGGCTGGCCTTGGTAATCCAAGCTTGTTGCCTGGTGGTCTTGGTGGCATGCCTAATACTCCAGCTGGTCTTGGAACAAGTGGACTCGGAACTCCTTTAGCTGGTGGACTTGGAGGAGCAGGTTTATCCTTGGGAACAAATGCTATTGGTGGATCAGCTGGATTAGGATACAGCGATTATGACAGAGCATATGACCGTGCTGATGATGGTTATCGCAATAGCCGCAGCTCAGACACAATTATTGTCCGAAATGTAAGTTAAATATTTTTTGTGTTGGATTGTAGCTATACTGTAAGAGCAAACTAAAAATAATATTTTAATTTTAGTTCAGTTCTATGAATGTCACAGAAGCAAAGCCAAGTCACATATTCAGTGTGTTACTATAAAATTTTGTTATGAAACAAACTGCACTTATATGAATACTTCAGATTAAGGAATAAAATATTTCAGTTAAAATAAAACCTTATTAGTATAAATTCAGTAATAATGCAATTTCACAAATTTTTAGAATTAAGAATTTTTATTTTCGATCACTTCAAATTTATTGTACAAAGATTTTACTTCATATTAAAATAATCCAAAATAATATTAAATCTATATTTTCATGTATTAATCTGGCAAAAAATGCATTTCCCCCTTTAACCTAATTTTAGTTTTAGTGAAAATAAGTATTAAGCTGTGTAATTGGTCAACATAGTCAGATAAAAGAAAAAACTATCTGCGCACATAATAGCTCGTGATAACTGAATACATATTGCGTATATGAACACGTGTATGTATGCATACACACACACATCTGTGCGACGCGCTTGTGGTACAGTGACTTAAAAAAGGTACTTCATTTAGGTAACTATCCATCTTTAAAAAAAAAGAAAAGAAAACCTTGCAATTACCGGAAAACTATCTGCAAGACCTTTGAATGTATCCGCGCCCGGCGTGCGATTGTGCGTCTACATTATCTGAATAGGTTGGTCAATGTAACAGTTTTAAGTTAGGACTGGAAGCAAAAGGTAGACCACTATAAACTAGCTTTTAGGTGAAAAGACAAAAAAAATGAAAAAAAAAAATGTTTTTAATCTAAATAATAAAATCCATTGTCTGTAATGCTTCTGGGATCGACCCATCGCTCCCGGTGCATCTGGTGGCCATGGTCACCAAAGGCGGCTAGTGTGTATATATATATATATATATATATATATAGGAATTACAAATGCAATTTTCCTTTATTCTTAAATCTTTAATATCATTGTGAAATTCAATTAATTCGGTATTTCACTAGTTGTTGAAGTCTGGTGGCTTAACTTTTTGGTAAAGTGGATCTATAAAAAATTTTAAACTAATTTAGACTGGAAAACACCTTACCTACATTTGATTATTAATAATGACAACACTATTAATTTGATTATTATTATTTGCTTTTATGTAATTTTTAAATTAGAAAAATTAAAATAATAAAGAAAAGAAAGAAGATTACTTGCATTTATGTGTAATTAAAATATCAGGGATGAGATTCTTCAGTTTTTTGGCTGATTGATTTCAGCTTTTTGAAAGTTAAGAGGAATTCACTGTTTTGTCCTCTTTCTCCTGAAAATTTTACTTTTTTTTATGTACATTTCTTTCTATGTACATAACTTCCAGTAAAGTATGAATGAAAATCAACCCTTATTTTATATTTTTAAGTAGGTAAAAATATTTTGTGATGTAATACAATTTTTTTGCAGCTTGCAGTAATTTAATTATTAATTAACTGTGTAATACTTTTATCTTGTAGCATGTTCTGATGTTTTACTTCTTAAAACTTCTTTCACATTTATTATGTTAAATATCACATGTACAAATTTTTGCTCTCATATGATTTCAGTTTTTTTTTCCGTTTGCCAATCTCATCCCTGAAATATGCAATAAGTAGGTAAAAATATTTTGTGATGTAATACAATTTTTTTGCAGCTTCCAATGAGCTACACTTGGCAAAACTTGAGAGACAGATTTAGAGATATCGGTAAGCTCTTTTTTTATAAAATATATTTTATTTTAAAACAGTACATTGGACTAACTATTGAATAATTAATTCATGATCCATTAATGTAATAAAAAACGTATTTATATAGGTGATAATTTACAATGTATTTTTTACTATACAGGGTGATTACAAATGAATATCCCAAGATTGAAAGGCTACATTTACAAAACTACAGAAGACACATGCAGCTTGAAATAGAAAATAACATTTTCAAGTTTTGAATAGCTCAAAGCGACTACCATTAGAAACACGAACAATATCCATTATGTCTCAGAATTTGTCACACACTTTTTCTGGCAAGTCTTGGTGTGTAGTAATCCTCATTTTCAGTTTGACAATACAATGTTAGCTGATAGAGGCAGGGGCGGGGTAGGGAGGACTATCTTTTATGTAGCTGAAAGAAAAAAAAATCCCAGGAAGTTAACTAGGGCTTCTTGTAGACCACTGATGAAGAGAATCATTGAAATCTCTTGCAAAAGCACAAAAAAATAAAATAAAATTAATGAAATGAAATTTTATAACTTCTCACTCAAAAGAGTGTGTGAAATGTTATGCTACCTTGTATTGTTTAGATGATATAGCCTTTTAAAGTTGGAATATTCCTTTGTAATCACCCTACATTATAAGTAATTTTACTTTGCTGAGGTATGGAAGACAAGAATTCATTTTACCTTTTAACTTTCCCCCAAGACAATGTGTTTTTTGGGTAATTTTTTTTTTAAAGATGAAATGCAGTTTTAAAAGAAATATCCTAAAAATAATGTAATTTATTGTAAAAATAATTCTTACAAAATTTTAAGAGTTCTGTTTCAATTCAAGAACATTTTTATCATTAAGGAATCTATAAATCCTAATTCCATTTGGTTGTTTTTATAGAAATAGTAAGCTTTGTTTTATACCAGTTTTTAAAATGTTTAAAAGCTGTTTATTTATTAATTTTTTAATTATTTTTTAATACTTGAAATGTATGACATAAAAATTTCCATACCCAACCAACAGAATAATATAAAATGGATGCTGTTTAAGAATCATATGTAACCATAATCAAACTATAAATTATAAGTAATATAAAGCTATAATGCATCAGTTAATTTTTATCAAAAAGAAAAAAGATGTTTATATGCAAACATATTGACTGAGATTTCCTTATTAGAATATTTAGAAATCTAACAATAATTCAAATGTGTCAAAAAACATTCAGCAAAAAGCTGGTGAATGTTTAGAAGATGAAGTTGTAAAAACTTTAAAATAACACATAAAAAGGTACTTATTAGAACACATGTTCAGGGTGCTCCAAAAAAAGTGCACCCTTCATCAGCTGCAAAAGTTTTAACATGAGCAAGAGTAGAAGAGAAAGTACTGAAAAAGTAAACAGAAAAAGCAAATAGCCAGTCAAAAAGCTGTTGCCATTTGGAAGAAGGAAAAAACCAGGCAGAATGAAAGAAGGGTGCTTAGGGAGAGAAAATTGCAAAAACATGATGGTAAGTAAAAATAAAGTATTAAAATGAACAAAAATATACAACAATAGTAAAAAAAACAGAAACATAAGAACAACACATTTTTTTTTTTTTTTTTTTTTTTCAAGCAAAGAAACAGAACAGTTTTCCTGTTATTTTGTAAAATAAAGTGTTGTTTTTATATATTGTGTTTCTTTTTTTTAATTGCTAGTGTTATCGTATGTTTTTATATTTTTGTCCATTTTACTTTTAACTACCACTCTGTTTTTTCTCCACCATTAATATATATATATATTTACTTTGTTTTTTGGCTCTTTCCTTCTTCCAGACGGCAACAACTTTCCTTGACTACTTGCTTTATTTATTCTCTGTTTACTTTTTCAGTTCTAACTCTTCTGTTCTTGTAGATGGTGGAACTTTTGCATTTGAAGGGTGAGCTTTTTTATATCACCCAAAATGTACGTTAGGATGATAAGCACCTTTTTATGTGTGTTATTTTACAAAGTTTTAATTACTTCACATTCAAGTATGTAATCATAATTTCTTGGCTTATTAATGCAGATCTGCTTTCACTCTGTTAAACTATCTGTTGAAATTAGATTATATCATCTGATTAATAGGTCTGTTCCGTAGAATAAAGATGTAGATACATATTTAATGAAATTAATTATTATAACTTGTCTGAGTTTTATTCATAAAATATTTAATATGTTAAAAAGAATAGTACAGGTAGGTTACAGACATTCATTTTTATATTGCTTCAAAAATAAAGAAATTAATTTGAGAGATTCTATATAAAGTTATTGCTAATATTTTTGTTATTCATGTATGCTCTCAAACTGTTTTATTTTTTCTCCAAAATAGGTGATATCAGATTTACAGAAATGAAAGGCCGTGGTACAGCTGTCATAAGATTTACTACTGAACGTGATGCACAGCGTGCAGTTGGTATCCTTTAAAAATAGAGTTTTTGTTTATATAATTTACTGTTACTATTAATATTAATATATTTAATAAAAATTTTATATTGAACAACTATTATTATAATTGCCTTTTACAATATCTTTTCTCCAAAACGAACATAAAATGATTATTTATTCCACCTCAGTTCAGCAGTAATGCCAGATCTTTCATATAACATTTACAGATTTCTTTAAGGTATTTTGCCAGATATGAAATATCCTTAAAGGATTTCCCCCTTTTTTTCTGCTGTAACATTTTGAAATTCAGTTAAAAATTTGAAGATAAGAACTATTGCATGTGTGCTTATTTAAATAAACAAAACTTAAGGGCCAATCATTTATTCATTTATTTTCTTCATAAAAGTTAACATTATCGATTTTAAAGTGCTTTAAGAAGATTGTAATGGCAAATTTAATTTTAATTTTTGGCAGCAAGTATTTTGTAAAATTAAATTTTGAAACATTCAACATTATCAAAAACCTCAAACTTTTGTCTTAGAAGAACGATTAAAATAGTACTTGTACAGTTTTAATTTATTGAGAGAAAAGTAATGTTTTGATGTATTGATTGAAATATCTTACATAAATATTAAAATTTATCTTAAAATTTGTTTAAAAGACATACGATTAATAAAGATGGCCATTATAAATAGCTGAAATATTGAATATCGGATCTAAATGCAGTCAACTCCGGATATAGTGAACATAAATCGTATTCCCAATTCACTTACACTAGAAATGGGCGTAGCATTTTTCGGTTATAGTGAACCTAAAAAAACTTCAAAAATTCTGGAAGTTTTTCGATGTCTACATTTTAAAAGGTTGTCTTTATTGCATTCGATAAATGCACAAAGAGATTATCAGTCATCTGTTCCAAAATACAGGGGAATTCTCAATTACTAGGCTAACATGGCGAAGGGGAGAGGGTAACAATAGTGCAATAGAAAAAGGGCTTTCAGACTCTTGACCTTTTTGAAACCAGCAATTTATTCATTGCAATGATGTATACTTATCTTTAGCTCTATGATTCAATTACAAAATAGCCCAAGTTTTGTGGTGTACGCCTCCCCGTACTCCTTTTGTCTTATACCCCCAGTGCTTAAAAGATATGCTCATCTTTTCCACCCTGCATGAAAGGCCTTGACACCCACACTTCCACAATGAGGAAAGTAGCAATGCCAATTTTTAAAAGAAACTTGCAAGTTTTTTCATTGACCAGAAAGGAAAGATCACAAGCGCTTAAATCCAATGCATCAAACTGTGCCCCTTCTTATTGTATTCACACTTGCTATCTGGGGGCATCTGTGAAAGGGGATTAAATTCTTAGTCGGTTCGAATCAATAGCATTTATTGGCTACTAAAAGCACTTAACAAAAAGTAGGGTACAACAAAAACGGGCATGTTTCTCTTGTCCTTGAAGGATTCCATTTTCTATTCCTGGTGCAATAGCACAGGTTAAGTATTACCACTACACGCTATTGCTTAGTTGGTTATAGCACTTTCTGGCCAATTGAATGGAATCTCCCAAATTATCGTAGCAGTTAGGAGTAATAAGACATAAATACGATTAATTATGTTTGATTTACATAAATATTCAGTGCAGGTATAAAACACTATTTATACTTACAACGAATACAATACGAACAATGAATATATTATGTATATAATGTATTCATTGTTCATATTCGCTTGTTACTTTGCTTATAGTGACTGAAATTTGCCAGTCCTCAGAGGTAGCATTAGGAGAACTGACCATTTTTCTATCACTTGATGTTAATTGATTTCAGTCATGGGAAGTTTTCTTAGAATTTTCTTAGAAATTATTTGTCTTGTGTTCGGATTTTATATTTATCTTGTGTGAAGTTGTTGCCTTGCATCACATGAAAAGCAAATAAAAAAATAATAAAGGCATTAGCAGATTTCACTATTAAATTAATTAAAAACCAATTAAGATTTTGAAAAAATATGTAAAATTGTTAAACTATGCTACATATTCAGTACAAATTGATTTTGAATGAAATTTTTTTACATCTATGCATTGATGCAATTTTTGCTGTCTTGTTGATGTTATATCAGCTTCTATTATTGGTTATCTTCAAAAAATCATCAAAAACGCATGAAATTGCTAAATTTAAAAACTGATCAATTTTGTTTGCATAATTTCATGTTTAAAACGTATGTACCAAATTTGGCATATCTGTGACCATTTGTTCATAACGCTATCAAAAACACAAAGTTGTGAAAAGAACCAAAAATGATTAGCCACTAATTGAAAAATTAATGAGTTGAATTTGAAAAATATCTGATGTGGATACCAAATGGCTCGCTTGCATGTCCATCAAAATATATACGTTTTTGATCCACTTTATTTAAATCTATTTCATTTGAAAGTGACATACTATACTTCAATAACATTAAGGGTTGGCGATTTCTTGCCAAACATAAGAGATATTTTAAAGCAAAGTTCAGTTTTGGAAACTTTATTTTTGTTGTTAAATTTGGTAGCATATTTCTAAAAGTTGCAGAATTGTGTGATTGTTTCGGCATGGTCCAAATAATGAATGTCCATAGACTTTAATCTACTGAAAATTTTTGGAGAATTCCTGTAAACAAGCTATCCAGTTGTTTGTGATCTGAAATGGATGTGCAGAAGTAGATGGGTCAACAGGCTAAAGTAAAAAAATTCAATTCATGGCTAATCGTTTTTAATTATGGTTTTTAAATCACTCTTATGCTAATAAGCTAAAAAAAACTATGAATCTCTAAATTTGCCTGTACAGTAGACTCTCAATTAACCAGGATCAGCTTATCTGGAATGATCCCAATTTCTCGATTAATCGAGAGTCTACTGTTGTTGGTATTGCTCTTTAGACTTTGAGAGAGTAAGATTGATTGGCTCTGGCAACATCTAACACTTTTCTAACATAAATTCATAGAAATGAAAGAGTTAGCTTCTACAATGTGTATTTATTAATGTTTTATTCTCATACATTCATTATGTACATACAGAAACATGTCAAAGTAAATTCTGGAATGGTCAAAAGCAATTTTTCAATCAAAATCTGTATGTATACTGAAATATTTTCGACTACCAGGGTTTTCATTTACTCAAATTTTTGAGTAATTTACTCAAATTTTGTTGGCTGCAATGAAAAAAAAAAAAAAATACGCACATAATGGGTTTTGCATATGTAAAAACCCATATTTCAAAAATGCATATTTTTTTTTTCAAGGCCCAAGATAATGGCCCTTGTGACCCACTTTTATCAGACTTCAGTGCAATTCTTCTACAAATCTTTTGATTTTTTACAACAAAGTAAAAGTATGCAAGATTTATGGTTTGTCCAATGAGTTATATTTTAGTAGAATGATTGTTTAATTGTGTGTTTTTCTGATCAATTTTTCCTTAATAATTGTTCTAGATCACATGAGAGGAGCTCGAATTGATGGCCGTCTTCTTGATGTCTCCTTGTATTAATTTTTCTTTTCATCATGCATTTCTACTTTTTTGTTGTTTTGACTTTTTCGTCTTTTTTTTTTTTAATAGAAAAATTCATTGCACAGGACTCAGATTTTTTTCATGCTTTTAGAGAAGGACTCATTTCTGGAAGTGTGTACTCATCATTTAGTTTAGTTTGCCATAATTTTACAAAATTTCAAATGTGGATTCTTCGCTTACTGCTGTTACTTATTTTACAACTATTTTGGTATAAAATTTTCTCTTCACACATGGTTGTGCTGAATCTTTTAAAGCTAAATGTATTTGATGTTTGTGTGGTCATAGCTTTTTAAAAGTGTTCCCAAGTTTATTCTCCTGTAGTTCTCTTAATTGAATTCAGTGGGATATAATGCTTCTCTTATTTCTTTCATCCAGTCATAATGGACTAATGCACTTGTGTTGTCTCCCCCACCCTTAATTGATAATGGTATTCAGCATTCCATGTAGTTTCACTTTACATGTAATAAGTTTGTGTAATGTCTGAAGTTTTTCTTTTTGTGTGTACAATAAAGTTTATTCATTCTTCTGCTTGTTACTTTACTTTTATATTTTGAAAAAAATCTGTAATCTAGCTTTTTGTATCACAAGTTCTTTTAAATGGAAAATCTAGCTCTTTTTCAAATAAGTTTTTATATGTTCCATGAAACATATTATTTATGCTTATTTAATAAACTCAAGACTAAGCATATGAAGTGAGATTCATATACGTAGTATTTAAAATTTGATTTTAACTATTTGAAAAAGAGTTCTGATTTGTCTTTCAAAGTTTTAAACTTCGTTTTCCATTTTTCAAGCAGAGCATCTAGATATATTTGCTATGGTACCTTGATCTGCAGTTTGGCATATAGGCATAGTACAGTTGTGAATAAAGAAATTTAGTTAAGCTCAGTATTGTTTCAAGTTAGATTTAGTCGAGTATGCTTTTCTTTGAGTCCATCATTATCTCATTGCTTTCGATTATTCAACTTCCTAGGTAAATTATATCAAATTTGCATTATCAAAATTAAAATTCATATTAAGGTTAAACAATGATTTTGAGCTTGAAGTTGATCATTTAAAAATTTCTTGTTAGATTTTAAAGCATCAAAACTGCTTTTGCTTATAGCTTATTTAATTAACAGCTGCATTGTTTTCACCATTCTTTTTGATGTAAATGTTCAGTATTCTCAATTTTTACCTCTTAAAATTCTGTTTTTAAAACATTGTTCTTTTACTGTAGACAAATGTTTTTTTACATTACAACTATGTAGAATCTAAAATTGATCGTATCAGTTGTAAATTGGTTTTATACACAATTTTTAATTTTGAAGTGCACAAATGGACTAAATACAAATGTATCTCTCATTATTATGAAACAGCTGTTAGATGTAATGGGTATATTTCTGTTTGTACTTAAAGCTCTACTCACGTATTTTCAAATCCACAACTTGTGTAATAACCATTTGATCCCTTACAACTATTAGCAATGACTAAACTGCCTTCTTTAATAAGTAGTCCATTGAAATGAATGATTCCATGTAAGGCTTAGTTCATTCTTTGCATTTAACTCAGTAATTGAACATAAAATATCCAGGTCGTAAGCATATTATATTTGAGATCACTTGAGCACATGAATCATTTTATTGAATGTGCATTTTTCTAGCTTCATGCCTTATCTTGTTTGTATTAGAAATATATTTTGAGAATTATAATCTGAAAAATGAATTTATTGGAGTAACATTTTGCTATCGAGTTTTCTAAAAATCATTTTAGTTTACATGGTAGGTTTATGCTTTGTAAATCATTTCCTCTTCCATTCTTAAAAGACAAGATTATTTATTGATATACACAATATATATTTTACTAAAAGCATTAGCTTACCCAAAAAATCCAAGTTGCATTTAGACATATTTTCTATTTATGCAATGCCAGGTTATTTTAGATTGCTTGTCTAAATAGAATGAGTTTTTAAGTGACAAATTATCGCCATTAGCTTAAGAAAGTTTGTTGATAGCTTTTTCTTTCTATAGAAGAACCTATTTCTGTCGAAGAACATTCTATAGAAGAATATTGTTTGTTCCCCCCCCCCCCCCAAATTGTTCTATTTTCTAAATGATTTGTATAGTTCTTATACATCACTTGATCATTATTTATACTGTCTTTTTTTGCTGCAAGTGCAGTGCAAAAGTTATTCAGATTAATAGCTTTGAATTCATAAAATATTCATAAACATTATTTTGGCGATTTAAATTTTAAGTAGTTTGTATATTACGGATATCCTCATGAAACTAAGGTTTCTGTGTTTGAATAAGACTATTCTGTCATGTTTCCATTATATATGATTTAATACATATTCAGCTTTGTAACTGATTTATAATTAAATCTGATTTACAAAATTCCCTTTTTTCTGCATTCGTTTGTTTATTATACTTTTGTTATAGAATAAAGCTTAAATAAGAAAAAAGTTTTTTAATTAAAATCTGAAGCTTTTTTTGCAAGTAAATATTTATATTGCTTCTATTACTCACTTGAACTTCTCACAAATTTAAGCCTACTATAATCTGGATTGATATTGTTCATGTCTGTATTTGGCATTCACTGAGATATTTCCTTGAACATGAGAACATTTCCATATTCATAAGACAATATGATGAAACAGTTGTTGCTATAATAACAATGAAATCTCTTTAGTGAAATAGGTTTATTTTTTATTTTTTCATTTGGTTGATTCTTTTAGCCTTGTAAGAACATTTGAAAGGAATTCACTACAAGAAATGCATTTAGCTGTATTACTTTTCAAAGTATACTATTTTTATGTTGTGAGTGCTTAGTGAAATCGAACATTTTCATTACTTACAAACACTTTTAGTCAACATTTTGCAATCTTCAGAAGAAAAAAAAACACAGTTCATATAGTATGTTTTAATTTCTTTGTTCAAGTTAGAAATTTAAAAATTAAATTTTTTTTTTCAATATGTGTGTTTTGTTCTCTTTTCTAAGCAACTATTTTCTTTTATAGTTTTATTAATTAATTTTTAAAAAATGTTAAGACATTTTGATATTTTATGTTTTTTTGATTTCTTCAGATACAGATAGATATATGGCATCATAAAGATAATAGTTGCTTTTATTTCATTCAAAAAGTTTTTAAAATGTCGTGAAAAAATAGGGTTATTGAATTTGACAATGCTTTTTGTTCAATTTAAAGTAGAATCAGCTTTTTTGTCTCCTCTGAAAACTCTAGATTAATAAGTTATCATTTAACATAATGGAGCTTGATTCGAATAATGAGTGTTTCAGAAACTATTGTGGAAACATATTACTTGGTGTTTTACAAAATATACTATAAAATTCTGTATCTGCTTGTAAGCATAGATTGCTGACTTAAAAATTATCATTCAGTTGAAATCATTTGGAACTGACGATTCTTGTTGCTACCATTCACTTGAGATTTTTCAGTTTCTTTTTTATTGATTGATAAGAAGTGGGTAGTTAATTTGCTTGTTGTGATTTGAATAAATAATTTTCTTTTTTCATTATGAATCTGTATTGATTTTGAAGATTTTTTTTTTTTTTTTCCCTCCGAAGAAAACAATCGATCATTGTTTTTAATTTCTCTTTCTAAATGTCTCACAGGTGAGGATTCAATGGGCCAAACATTCAGGAATATTAAAAAAAAGCATCTGAATTTTTAGTTTGATCTTGAAGAATTTTCAAAATTAAAAATTTCAAAAGTGTTTTTTTTTTTTTTTTTTAAGTAATTGATAAAAGCTTGATGATTATAATGTGATCACTGGATTTGCTTTCAAATTCATATCGTCAGTCTTATACAGTCCTTGTTTGTATTTTAAATCTTCACATACAAGTATACTTTTTTTATATTTCCAAACATATATTCTTATGCTGTTTGTATTCAGGATAAGTACAATTTTCAGTCATAGTTGAAATACAGTACAAAAAATATTTTGACAGGCAAAATATGGGAATGATTGATTGGTTTGGTCTGATCCATGTCTTAAAATTCATTAGGCTGGTTTTGAACTACTTTCGAAGTGCACACGGTTCAAATTTAAATCTTACTTCGATTATCAACACTTTCTGATCTTTTTTGAAAAAGGTATTGGATTTATTTTCATTTTTAAATCCCATCAAAATGGCTGATGTAAAGATTTAAAGAATGCAGCGAGGAATGGTAAGTGTTATATAGATTCAAATATGATTTGAAAAATTTAGTTTTCTATTGCATAACATTTAACTTAATTTTCTCACTATATTAATTGAATTTATGATAAATTGATTAATATTTTTCTCATTGCATGATAGAAAAATATAAAACCAATGGTTTACTGAAAACTCCCCAAAATTATCTGTACAATATTGATACTGTTGTGATATCAATCTGATAAAATTTGAATGTGTGCAACTCATATTTTTCATGATCTTTATACATTTATGTTGTATTAAGCAGTATTGACATGCACAACAAACTTTAAAATATAAGAAACGTTAAATCTTACTACAAAGATAAGTGAAAGGATCTGTATAATTAAGCAAGAAAAAATTATGCAGACATAAAGAACCATAGGTATAAGAGGGAACATGGGCTTCCATAAACTTGCTTGTATAGAAAGCCATTCATTTTAACCCTGTAAATGCCACACTATGATCCAGGAATAAAAGATATAATTAATTCATCAAAATTACATTAGAATACACCCATAATGATTATAAAACAAAAAAATTCCTTCTGTGATTTCTTGGATGTTTCATTTTTGGAACATTGGCATGTAACACTATCTTCCCCTTTCTTTATTTGCTTCATGTAAATGACAAAATGCTGTATGATAAATCAAAAATTTTATGCAGTAATAAAGGTTTACTTGATAATTTGGTGTGAAATGAATATTTTAAGCAAAACTCAATAAAATGTTTGTAATTTTAAAATTAGTATGATATTTTATAAGAAATGCAGTGCAAAAATGTATAAAAGAACAATAAAAACAATTTTATGCTTGCATACTCTTGACTAATTATACAGATAATATAAATAATGTGAAATACTTTATCAAGAAAGAATAAAATATTTTATTCTTTAGAGGATGCTTAGGATTTCAACCAGTAATACAAAAATTTTAAAATGTACAGAAACACTAATTTCTTTTTATGGATTTATAGCAGTATTTCTCAATGTCTATGATGTGGTGGGGAAGTGTACATGTAACCTTTTGTTGTATTTAGAACACATGTTTATAGTTTTTTTTTTTCCCCGTACTACAAAATGCCCTTACCATCTAACTGCATAATATGCATATGAATTTCTTGCAGAATTTTACTGAGGGGCATGGGGTGTAGGTATAATGCTCATTTTAGGCTTTGTCTAAAAGAAATTTAAATTAATCTGTCTTCTAAAATTCTATTGCCCCAGATGTCTACAGGTGTAATCAGCGTAGAACTACAATCATTTATTTCTTCATCAGTAATGCACCAGTTTTCATCAAGGGGCAATTGAAAATTATCTGTGATTGACTTATTTCAATCGTCCGATAAAGAATTTTTAAAAAATCAACATTGTCTATAATTAGAAATTTCTTAGACTGCCCCATCTACATTATTACTACACATATTTATACAAATTTTTACTGAAATGGTCTCTAAAAATTGCAAAGCTTAGAAAGAAAATCAAGAATGTAACTTGTCACCCCCCCCCCCCTCACATGTTCCTTCCAGGTAAAAAGGACTTAAAATAAATAAACCTTTCTGAAGCACACATGTTCATTTCTAACAGAGGAAGCAAGCAGCTATCTGAGCTCAAATCAGGAATGCAGCACTAACTAGCCAGTTAAAGGGGTGAGAGATAAGACAACTTCCCCTTACCCCCCCCCCCCCCTCCCATCTCCAGTCCTTCACATAGAGCTTGGTCCTTCACCCTTCAAAAATAAATAACATACCGTTAACGCCTTTGACAGACTTATGTTTAGCAGATATAAGCACTGAGTGTATTAAAATCTAATATAGCAACACATACATGTGATACCCTTGATCCCATGTATTGTTACATGCCACTGTTCTTTCTTGGGAACATCGCATTTTTATGCAAGATTGAGAAAAAATATCTTGGCATTATTTGAATTTCTTTCATTATCTCTTTGAATTTATCCTTTGGTAATACAGTAGAGAAATTTTTGGGTGAATTTGAATTTTTGGGAATTTTATAGGATATTTTTCTTGTGTACTACTGTGAAAATTATTTTTAAAAAAGTCACTATTTAGGAATTTTTCTGGGTTGAAATTTATACATTTGAAAAATAGATAATATTATTAAAAAAAAACAGTATTTTTTGCAAACTGATAGATAGATACAACAGTTTAGTAAATATATATATATATATATATATATAATATATATAATCAAACATGATGTTCCAAAATAGAACATTGGCATGTAAAAGGTTAAAACCTTTTGAAAACCTAAAAAAAACTTAACTATTCTTACTCTTGAACGTGCTCTAAAAGCTTTCGGTCTCACTGCACTTAAGTCTTAAATAATAATAATGATAATAATATACAGTAGAACTTCAATTATCAGAGCCCTGCAAGGTTTACATATGGTTGCATTTTTTTCATAATTCGAAGACTTGTCAAAACGCTAAAATGATACTAATGGGCTTTCACGTTTTTGCAAAAGTATTCAGAAAAAATTTAGAACTGAAATATAAAAGAGAAACAGGGATAAAAGTAAAAACTTCCTTTATGGAGTGGTTATATAACGGTTGTGGGAACAATCTTTGATTACCCCATTGAATTGATATATGAAGCCTGTGCGTCTATAATTTTCAAGACCACTGCAAAAACTAGAGGAAAAGGAGATCAGACAGTATCTTCCGGAGAGAAAAATCAAATTATCCTTTTAGAATTTTGCTAGTACTTTTTCTTATTTTATCTTCTCTGCTTAAAAAAATTTTGAGCTCAGCTTAAACCCTGGAGCCCTGGTTATTTGATGTTAACCAAATCGTTAAACTCAACAGAATTGCCAGCTTTACAAGGGATGCCACCTCGATTAATGTGGAACTTACAAATTCAAACTAGTTTGAGTTAATAAAACATGCTTATTTATAACAAGTCATTACTATAGTGTTCCTAATTAATTTCAGTCATAAAAACTACTACAGTGTCATAAAGAAATAGTTTTCATGATTGTGTAACAAAACTAACTTAGAAGCTCTTACAAAATTAGACAAAGGAAAATTTATTAAAACTGTACCTGTTGAGTATTGAAAAACTGGCACATGCTAATTAATCAAAAAATATATAGTATAGTATATAATGATATATTTTGATTAATGATTTTCTTTGTTACTTATATGTGCAATTTCAACCACTTGGATATTGGGGATTTTACTGTATATACATGATGACTTAGTGATCATGGCAAACTTCTGGGAGAGGTAATTTACTCTTCTCCCAGTAAGATTTATAGTATCCCCTTCTTAAGATTTATCAGAATCATAGAACAATGTTGGGTTGCAAACCCAGTGTTCATAGAACTGTTAATAATTACTTTGGAAGAAGTGTTGAAGTGATAGTGAACTTTCTGACCATTGCTCATGAAACTTAATGAATTTTTTTCACAAGATAAAAATGCACGTAAGATAGATTTTTAGATCTTTGCATACAATACTTTTCCTGTTGAAAAATAAATATTAATAGAAAATGAGTTCATGTTAAAATTACAGAAATAAAAGCAAGCTTGTGAATGTATAGAAAAAGGAATTAGAAAACAGAATTTTTTTTTTCCCCCCTCTGGAAGGAATAAGAAGCATATCAATATTTATCCATTTAATTTTGTTGTGTACTGTTTAAGATCTTTACTTCCATTCAAATTCATCAACTCAGATTTAAAATCTCCAGTTGTCAGCAAATATTTTGTAAACAAAGTTCATGAACAAATATTTAGACTTTTGTAGCCTTTTGGCTCATATAAGACGAATTCGTAGAACACGACCAAAAAAAAAGTTGCAGTCGTTTTTGGATAACACATTAAAAAAGATTCATACAGCATGGTAAAATGAAACAGATATTTTGATCTTATTACCAACACTCAATATCATTGTATTTCTAAAGAGTGCAAATAAGTTTTGCAGCAATTATACTGTGCAGACTCCAGGTGGAGTATAGATCAGGCCCCTTACAACACTGATTCATATAGCACGAAACATATCTACTGTGTAATTGGGGGGGGGGTCTGCTGTACTTCTTCCTAAAATAAACTATAGATACATCCTTGTTAATGCCACTTTGGCAAAAATATATCATTCCCGAGCATATATATTATTCCTGTAATCATATCTATCAATTACATATCAGTAGAAAAAACATGCAGGAAGAAAAATATTTCCTGAGGGTGGAAACATAGAATTTTAAAGACATAGTAAAAACTCATTGGTGGAAAAGTAAAATTACAATTTTGTGTGTGTGTGTGTGGGGGGGGGGGGGATTCTTGCAGAGACAAATAATTTCTGTTCAATCTCGAACTTGAGAGAGAAGGCAGAATCCATCCGCCCTCTTTTTCTTATACATTCCTGAAAATGAGTTTAACCTTTTACATGCCTATGTTTATTTGAAACATCATGTTTAATCTATATAAATAAAACAAAATGTAAAATGTTAGTTAGTTAGTTTGTCTGTGTCTCACCTAGCTCCTAGACGGGTGATTTTAGATCTACCAAATTTTGTATGGAAATTCTCCAGGACATACCCGACATACCTCGAAGCGATTTTTTCGAAATTCGAATTATTTTAGGAGATATTGATAAAAAACCTATCTCATAAGGCTAATTTTGCTCTCCCCATTTCGCAATTGTAACCCCGCAGTGGGAAGAGGGAGGCATATTTGGCAAGTTTATTAAATGATTCAGACTCTTGAAGTAAAAATAAAAGAATAAGATTTTTTTTTTTAAGATTAAATTATTTGTAAGGTTGTTTTTTAATTAAAATATCGTGTGCATGTGAAATCAGAACAGGAATGAAATGTTTTATACTCAAAGAAAAACAGAATTTGGAAATTTTCCAGAGACTAAAATGTGCAACTTTTTAATTTGGCGAAAAATAAAATGGTTGATATGCGATTTTGAGAAGATGTGATTCTAGTGCTTGGCGCAATTTATCGTCTGCTTTTGTTACTTGGATTATGAATACACCTGAGAATAAGTTTTTGAAATTTTCATTCAGTTGGAATTGTGCATTTTTCTGTGCAGCTTTTCTCCATCTATTTCTAATGTATTACATCCAGAAAAAGGATGTTAGATATATCAATTTTAATTTTGTGTAATCTCACTCATGAATAATGATATACTTTCCAACTTAATGCAGGGATGTTAATTCTGCGCCGAGCTGCGCCGAAACACAAATTCTTGCGCCGAACTGCGCTTTTAGCCGATTTTTGCGCCGGTCTGCGCCAAATACGTCATTTTGACTCTTTCAGGGTGCGCCGAAACACAAATATTGCGCCGAACTGCGCTTTTAGCCGATTTTTGCGCGGTCTGCGCCGAATACGTCATTTTGACTCTTTGTTAAATTTTTGCCACGCTCATTTATCTTTTAAAGCGTGTATGGAAAGCTAGTTAGCAGTAAAGCAAGATTCAAACTGCGTACGAAAGCTGCATTCCGAAGCCATTCTACTCGCCCCGGATCGGACCAGTCCGGCTTTGTTAGTCACCTCAATCAGGGCCGGCCAGATAGGCAAACAAGTACCGTAATTTATGGAAGAAACGCCGCGGCGTTTATGAGTTTAAAAGTTAAAAAATAGTAAGTGCGGCGTTCTACGGTGCGGCTTTACAATATTTTTAATTTTTTTAAGCCGATCTTCAACGAAAAATCGAAAAATTCGTTTCGTGATAATTTTCTCAAAAGATGGCGCCACCACCGACACGTACTCTTTAGCGTGCACAGATCACAGCGTAGCGAATCAGAATGCGAACCTACCCCCATAGAAAAGAGGTTTGATCTTTGATCCAGTTTTGGAGAAAGTCAGAGCACCCTAAGATGGGTCCATGTCCCGTGCTCTGAAGTGGATGGCTTCATACATCCAACCGATGTCTCCTCAATTAAGTAAAAAGAAAAAAAAATAGAAGTAAATCTTTTACATCTACATTTTAGAACTATAATTAAATTTTAATGAAGTTTTGAATATATATTTTGAAGGGTTAAAGTTCTGTAAAATACCGCAAAAGTGCACTACCCTCTATTAAATGCACCCGTTTTTCACATGAACCTCTATTGTTCTTAAAATACTGAATTTCAGCCAAAATTAGTCAATGTTGCGCACGGTGCGAGTTTAACCCTTCCCCCCTCCCCCCCCAAAAAAATAAATAAATAAAGTTAATCTGAAAGATTTTTTTTTTTCGCCGTGCGGCTTTGCGCCCTGTGCACTCTATGGAATAAACACTGCCAACTAATTGGTATGCTCAAGAAATGCTGAGTGCTTTTAAAATAAATCCCAATGTTATAAATATAAAAAATAATAAATAAATACCATCAAGAGTTGTTACACAACATTCAGTTTAAAACAACAATTTGCTGAAGCAAGCTCATTACGTAATCAACAGCTGGCCATCCGCGGGGGGGGGGGGGGGAATGTTTACTTTTAACTGGAGACTCTTCTCACACATCGATTGCTGTTTTCATTTTAATGGCGCCTGGTAGTCTGTCCGAACTTTGTGCGGATGCAAGAAGGTTTTTAGAAGTTATTTTTTTATTTCTATAAATTCACCTTTGTGAATATAAACATTGATATCTGATTATTTGAAAATAGAAATCGTAAGCTTCGTAAAATAGTGGCAAATACTTTAAAACATTCTATGGGAAGGGGGAGAAAAAAGGAGATTTTTTTACCGTTTATCCAATTTCTACCGAAATATATCCGATCAACTTAATAGCTTTTTTAATAAATTAGGTCTAATAAGTAATGCAACATATTTTTTATTTATTTATTTTTTGTTAATTAAGAAATTATTTTAGAAAACATTGAATTTTATCTGGCATTGACTTCTGACCACGATCACCCCCCCCCCCCCCCACACACACACACACACCAACGATCGCGGCTGCGGCGTTTTTGACGATTTTCTAGCTAACTAAGCTCATTTTCGTGGGTGCGGCGTTTCTTCCATAAATTACGGTAATCATCGCAACGGGCACCGTTTTTTGTTTATGAAGGGGCACGATTTGCTATTTGGAGATGAAACATTATGGACCAATTCGTTTTTCAACATGTACACATGCATTGTTTTTTTTTTTTTTTTTTAATTGATATTGTACCTTTTTGAGAAAGAAAAATGGAGGAAAATGTTTTTTTGGTGCAAAATAAATCTGCTGTCTTTAAATGAAAACTTAAAGGAGAAATCAATACGCCTTTCATAACTTGTTATTCGAAAAGTTTTTATGTATTCACACTGTTTACAAAAGCGATTCATATGTTTTACCTTTTCGAGCTTAAAAAAAAAAAAGCCCCCTCCTCTGAAATGGGTAACGATCCGCCACAGCTCTATGTATATGTATTTTCCCGATTTGAACTGGCACTATTTTTTTCGGGCCCCACCACTGAAGCAGGTCACGAGCCGCCACTGGCTGTTATAGAAAGTGGACAGATTCTATTAACGGAAGGGAAGGATAGACTTGCAAAAACATTAAAACTATTAGAAGAAAATGAAAAAGCTCAAGAAGAAATTAATAAAAATAAAAAAAAGAATAAATAGAAAACTAGATAACTTATGATACTTAATTTGTAATCTCATTATTAATTTCTCATAATCTTAATTTTTAACTTCCCATAATTCTTAATTTCTCTCAACAGTCATTAAATATTTTTTGTTTACATTTGCTTTGTATATTGTGTTCAAGTATTATAGATGAATATGTAAATATTAGATGAGGTTAAATTACTGATACAAAAGCATATGCTATTAAAAGTACACACATTTAATTATTCTAACCATCAAATTTATTTTGTTTTCGATACTGCTTACCAATTACGTGTTGTTGTATAAGAGGTATAATATTTAGGTTTTCAAAAATCTCCATTTAGTACTACTTGTGATTTGTAATAGAACCAAAGAATGAGATAGAAGCTTTTGTTTTAAAATTTAGTTTTCATTTTATTTGTGCTCTCTTTTTCGAGAGGAAGATTCCCTAAATGATTCTGAAAAAGAAAAAAAAAAAGGGACAGGGATTGGCAACCTGTGGCTCGCAAGCCGCATACAAATCATACTCATGGTTCTTGAGTAGGAAAAAAATGACTTAACCACAGAAAGGTTGCTGACTCCTGATATGTATTGTTTTTACCAAGTTGCTGATAGCATAGCCTGTATACACCCTTTTTTTTTCCAGAGCTTTCCTAAAGTGCTTTCAAATAGTGTTTTGCTTTTAGCAAATGGTGTTTGCTCGCAAACTTTGCTTTTCTTGTATGGATTTGTTGTGTTCCTAAATCTTCAATTTTATGCTCCAAAATCATGTTAATTCTGATCTCGAATCTTAGTTTTCCTCTCGGAAACTATTTTTTTGTGCTCCCGAGGTGCTCCCAAATGGAATTTTTCTGCTCCCAAATAGAATTTTTCTGCTCCCAAATGGAATTTTTCTGCTCCCGAGGTGCTCCCAAATGCAATTTTTTCTGCTCCCGGGGTGCTCCCAAATGCAATTTTTTCTGCTCCCGGGGTGCTCCCAAATCGAGTGTTGGAGTTAACATCCCTGTTAATGGAATAAGGAACGAAAATAGGGAAGACCCATGGATTATAATAATCTGCTATTATAAAGTACTGTAGTGCATATTTAAAATCTGAAAGTGTTTCAGATTTCCTTACTTCTTTTCCCCATTTTTTGTTTTTTTGATAAAGGCCAGTATATCCAGAAGCTCTTCAGAATTAATATAGGACGAAAATGATTTGTACCTTTTTGTAGGTTTTTATCATTTAACTATCTAATTTTTGTAACCAGGGGCAGCCCGGCACGGTAAGCATCGCATCTGGGAGCTGGCTTCAAAGGGGCATCATTTCGAACTCAAGAACTAACTACAGCATAAAAGAGGGAGTCTTTTTTTTAACATAGCAGGGGGCGCCATTTACCCTAGGGCCGCACCTGTTTTTAACCATTTTAATTTAAAATTCCATTCAGAATCCGAGAGATTTCAGTGTCAAGGAAGCCATTGAGGAACAGGATTCTCTCCGAACAAGATTTATTAAGATGGTGAGCCAGGTCGCCGGAGGCAGTTAGTCTATTATATAAATGTGAAAGTTTGTTCGTCTGGGAACTCATTTCACACCGATCGGCTTGAAATTTTGCACATACACGTAAAACGACATTTTCCGTAAACAACTTTAAAGTTCTGAAAACTCAATCGTTTCACGATTTTTTTCAGTTTTTTTAATAATTTTCACCTTCAGAAAGCGTTTCCAGTTTTCGATAGTCTAAAATAGTAATCATGTGATATACCTTCTATATGCTGGCTATAGACATAACCATGGCTCCCTAAGATTCAAAGTACAGGCTGTCCGAAAAGCTCCGTTTTTGCGTATGAGCAAAGTTTCGCTGATTTGGCGCTAGTACCTGACCAAATTAGTGTTGCCAACTCTGCCGGAGAAAAAGTAACTCAAATCAAAGTTAAAAGTAGCCAGAAATGGCTTAAAATGTTTTCAAGCTGAGGAAAAAAAAAAAATTCTCTGGCATTTACTTTTAAGTGCTTGTGCTGCTGAAATATGCTTGTGTGCTGATGCTTTTTGAGTCATTTGGACTTTCATTTCCGATTTACAATTTTACATTTTTTTTCTGAGCTTGAAAACATTTTTAGCTATTTTTGGCCACTTTTTCTCCGGCAGAGTTGGCAACACTGAAAGGGTCAGGTGCTAGCGCCACATCGGCGAAGGCTTTCGAAGGGGAACTTTCACGTACGCAAAATCCCATAGGAGAAACTGGTTTTCAGACAGCCTGTACTTGGGATCTTAGGTAGCCATGACATAACTGTAAAAAAAAAAAAAAAAAGTAGCATATTATAAATGAAATGACGTCAATCTGATGTCACGAGCATGGGCACCGACAGAATATTTCCAAGGGGGAGGGGAAAAGACTACTTCAGCGTATGGTTACCATGTTGGAAAGAAAAAAAATGCAAGGAAAAACACTGCATACAAAAATCCAGGGGGGGGCATTTCCCCCCTCCCTGCCCTATGCTGACGGCGCCCATGGTCCCGAGTTTAAAAATGCATTAGAAATTTTAATATTGTGTTAAACAGTGATTATGGAAATGTACCATCTATATGCTGGATATAGGCATAACTGTAAAGAAAGTGGGGTATCATTAATAATCAACGTCATTTTGATGTGACAAGTTAAAAAATGAATTAGAAATCCTAATTAGTTTACCAAGCTTTGACAAAATATTACACCACGAGCGAAATAATAAAACTTATCTAGATTATCATGTGCTGTAGAAAAGTAAAATACCGTGATTTTTTTTTTTTTTTTACTGTAGAAATTTAGACACTGGTTATAACGTACTCTCACGGGACCTTACAAAGTAGTATGTTATAAGCAGTACCGCCGCACAATGGAGTATTTGTGTCAAAATCCTGGCCAAAAATATTTTTCATGTGTTTTAACGTTAAAATCATTGCTGTTGACTTTTGACTGGCTTTTTAGTATTATATACTTCTTAAATCTTAAATTATATAAAAAGCGGGTTGTCGCCAAATTTGGCGATACATCGCCAAACGACTCGAAGTTGGTTTCTAACAAATATCTTGTCTGGGGTGTGTCCCTTACTGGGAAGTACTGCTTTGTATAATACCCCTTATAAATGTAATACCACGAGGCTGACGATCCAACGGTCTGGAGTTTTGGGCGATTTTCTCCAGATGTCACGTGAATACGCATTAGAACCCCTTAAAAATCCCTCCTCCCAAGGCAGCCTTCCCGTTAGACAAATAGCCGTGTAGCTGTGCCTTAACCACAATAAAAATATACAAATGTAGTACTTTACTTATAACACGGAGATTTACTATAGGAGTGGACACTCTCCATAGCTGTAATGTTAAACTTTTGGTACCCCAAATAAGTTTCAATTATGTGAACATTGGAAATCTAGTGACGTGCAGCGATCTTAGCGGCAAAAGAATAAAGCATTTCCCGTGCTGATTGATAACTAATTTTACTTGTTTTTAATTTTCCGACCTAGCGTGTGAACGAGATTATTAACGCGAGTACTAAATTTAAAATATTTCTTTCTCTTTTGCTTACATGGTTGCCTTAGTAACAAATGAATAAAAAAAGATTTAAAAAATATTCTATCTTAAGATTATTAAAATATAGAGTTTATATTTGTGAACGAGTGTGTATATCGTGGATCACAGAAAAGAAGTTTTCGTCTGCCGCGGTATATATTTACATTAGAAAATGGTGCGAGTTCTTAATGTAACATGAATTTAACATGAGTTTTTTAGCGGCAATTTTAAAGCTGTGTTAAAATTTGTCTCAGCATGAAATAAATGTAAATACTGCTTGTTTGAGTGTGATCGTCATTATAAATAAACACTTTTTAAATATTGCATTCACACATACAACATTCTTCTAAATTTACTCTATTTCTTAAAATACAGTTTTTGGGCAAAATAATAACACAACATTACATACATAATATTACTTCGCTTCGAAATTATTGCCTACTAGCTGAAGTACCCGTCCTCGACGGGTTAGTGAATGAAAATTTCCAAAAATCAACAACTTTCGTCAGCATTGTAGGAGTACACAGAATGGATGTAGTATGTTGCCAAAGTAAAGAAAGCGAAGTTATAATTTTCATGTATTGTTAAAATATTACAAGTTAGAGAGTAACTAAGTAATATCATTTCATTCGCTTTAGTCGTAATTATGTGATGCGCGAACGAATATTGACGCATATTGAAATAATTTTCGCAAAATCTCAAAATTTAATCAACATTTTTGAGAAATTTGAAGCCTAGAATTTAAGTTGAATGACAACCTATCATGTCACCTAAATTCGTTTCATTCCCTGCAGTCTTTATTTCATGATGCTGGAACAAATTTTCAGCATTTTAAAACACTTTTCGAAAAATCTAAAAATGTAAGCAAAATATTTTTAAAATTCAACGCCTATAAATTAAGATTAGCAACTACCTATCCTATCACTCAATTTCGTATCATTCGTATTAGTCGTTATTACGTGATGTTTGAAGAAATATAAACGTATTTTGAGAGAATTTTCACAAAATCTCAAAATCTAACAAAAATGTTTAAAAAATTGGACTCCTATAGTTTATGTTGAGCAACCATCTATCGTGTGACCAAATTTCATATCATTCGTTTTAGTCGTTATTACGTAATACGGGAACAAAGATTCACTCAGTTTTAAACGATTTTCACAAAATCTCGAAATCTGATGAATTTTTTTTTAATTAGATGCTTATAGTTTAAGGTGAGTGACCACCTATCATTTCACCAAATATCATTTTTTCACCTTTGCAGTTATTACGTGATGTGCGAACACAAATTTACGCAGTTTGAAATGATTTTCGCAAAATTTCAAAATCTAATCAAGATTTTTTTTTAATTCGACGCCTATGTTTTAAGTTGAGTGACCACCTATCATGACACCCAATTTCATATCATTCGCTTTGGTCGTTTTTACGTGATACTTGAACACAAATTTACGCAGTTTGAAACGATTTTCGCAAAATTGAAAATCTAATCAAGATTTTTTTTTAATTCGACGCCTATGTTTTAAGTTGAGTGACCACCTATCATGATACCAAATTTCATATCATCCGCTTCAGTCGTTTTTACGTGATGCTTAAACAAAAAAAGCGTCACGGACAGAATGACAGACAGACAAACTTTTTTTTTGAGGGTCGCATCGGATTCCCGGGTGCTTGAAACGGATAGAAATCGCAAAATTTTTGAATTCCAAGAAATGTACAGACAAAAGTCTAATTTTATTTATATAGATATTAATTACGAAATAGTATTCTAAGACAATTAGGTAATTAAAATACACCTGAAGCCAGAAATTATATATCACGTTCATAAGTCTATGTATTTCATATTTTTTTGAAGTTCCGCTAATTCAGCGATCTCCATTTACTTCGCCTCGTTGGAAATATAAACAACCTGGATGCGCAGTTACCCAGTGTGCGTAGCGCCATCTGTTTGCAACAACAGCGTTATCCAACTTTCTAAGAGAAGTGTCCCCTCCTATACATTTACATTCGTGCTTATAACAATACTTATCAAATTTTATCATAAAAATTTTTAGATTTTTCACTTTTCTAAATGTAGTTACTTACTATAGGGATCTTAGTTTTCTAATGACTTCTGAAGATTAACTTTTTCATTCCGATTCTTTTGAACTCTGATATTCGTCTTCACTCAGAATCACTTCTTTTTTTTTTTTTTTTTTTTTTTTTTTGTTGTTGTTGTAGCACTCGGGCGCTATTTTTTTCAAGCACGGGATTTTTGTCTACGCGGTGCGCCGTGGTCAATTTTCCGTTTGATTCATGTTTTCTGCTGATTCTTGGTTTAAAATGTAACTAACATCAATACCTAAAAATCATTTTTGGGTTTTTTTTAAAAATTCGGACCCAAACAGGGGTAAGGGCCCTAAACGTTCTTTTCACGTTTCTTTCATATCTCAGAGGAAAAAATAGACAGTCATAAAAATTCTGCTTTAAAATGTAAATAACAGCAATACCTAAAAATCGTTTTCAGCTTTTTTTAGAATTCGCACACCAACGATTGTAAGGGGCCCAAAAACGTTCTTTCCACATTTCCCTTCATATATCCGAGGGATACAGAGATAGGCGTAAAATTCCAGCTTAAAAATGTAACTAACAGCAATAGCTAAAAATCTTTTTCAGGCTTTTTTATTATTCGCACCCAAACGGGGGGTAGGGGCCCAAAACGTTCTTTTCACATTTCCGTCATATCCCAGAAGAAAAAAGAGATAGCCGTAAAATTCTTGCTTTAAAATGTAACTAACAGCAATACCTAAAAATCGTTTTTAATGTTTTTTAGAATTTGCCCCCCGACGGAGGTAAGGGGCCCAAAACGTTCTTTTCACGTTTCTTTCATATCTCGGAGGGAAAATATAGACAGTCATAAGATTCTTGCTTTAAAATGTGACTAATAGAAATACCTAAAAACCATTTTCAGGGTTTTTCCGAATTCGCACCCAACCGGGGGTAAGGGTCTAAAACGTTCGTTTCACGTTTTCCTTCATATAGCTGAGGAAAAAGGAGATATCCTTAAAATTCTTGCTTTAAAATGTAACTAACAAAAATACGTAAAATCATTTTCAGAGTTTTTTTAGAATTCTTGTACAAACTGGTGTGAGAGGCCAAAACGTTATTTTCATTTCATCTTGTATCGAAGGGAAATGAAGATAGCCTTAAAAATCTTGCATTAAAAAGTATCGAACACAAATTCATAAAAATCTTTTTCAAGGATTTTTAAAAATCGATCTCAATAGGGGGTAGTTTACAAAAAAAGGTATTTTCAAGTATTTTTTTAGCTCTTGAGTGCTGTAATTTCAGAGAAAGATTTTTGTCTACCAGGTGAAAGGGCGAATCACTTTTAAAGGTTTGCCAGATTAAATGTGAAAAATAGCCAAGGTTTTTCGTTTTTTGTGATTTATTGCCAAGTTTAGCATAAAAAAAAAATAAGTCCCCAAAACTGGACCCAGATTGGCGATATTGGCTATATTTGTCGAGAAATAGCAAACCATACTGTTTATTTAATTGGAGTATTGGTATCTATATTCGTGTAAATAAAAATAGAGTATAGTAAGAATATTCCTGGTGAGGATATCAAAAAAGTTTTTTAGCAGACGATTTTAATGTAGACTCAATTTTGAAGGTTTATTTTATGGAACAAGGAAAACAAATACGGCACACTTGCGGATCATAGTGCACATTCCAAACATTATTTAAAAAAATCAAGTATAGTTAGAATATGCCTAACGAATATTGTAAAACAGTTTTTGCTGGCAATTAAATCTATAACCAGAACATGATTAATATAATTTATCTATTTTCCATTTGTATTAGTTGGTTTAACAATATCCATTCCGTGCGAAGAACGGGTACTTCAGCTAGTTTTGTTTAATGCATGGGCTATCCATGTCGATTTTTGAGCACTATGATTTTTCAGCCACTTTCATAACGAAAGGAAACTTGCAATTTTTTAAAATCTTGGGAAATTCAAAAGGTGCCACGAGGGAAAATACTAATTAGCATAAAACATAGTATTCCTTATTGGCTTGACGGCGGCCGTCGTATGTATTAAAAAATTTCTCAAAAAGTGTCCGTTTCACGTTTTGACGACTTTTGGCGGTATATATACAACACTCTATAACAAATAAATCGACGCACTAAGAAGAAGGTGTCCGATGAGACGAAAATTGGTGGATAGGAAGACAATGTACAGAATAGTAAATGATTAAAATTTCAGAACAATTGAATAATTTATTTCAGAGTTACAGTAACAAGTTCAATAAGGTGTTGACCCACCGCTAGCCTGGATACAAGCTGCCACTCGGCGTGGCATAGACCGATAAAGCTCCCGGATGGTCTCCTGCGGTATTTCCTGCCAAATTCGCTCCAATTGTCGAACGAGGTCATCAACCGTCCGTGCCAGATGCAATCGCCTTCCCATCATATCCCAGACATGCTCGATGGGAGAGAGATCTGGCGATCTGGCAGGCCAAGGAAGAGTTTGACAAGCTTGTAGACAGTTTAGAGCAACACGAGCCGTATGTGGTCTGGCATTGTCCTGCTGGAAAACCAGCCCAGGGTATTGCAAAAGGAACGGTAGCAAAACAGATCTTAGTTTGTCGTCCACGTACCGCTGTGCAGTAAGTGTACCTCTAATGATGACCAAAAGGGTCCGGCTGTCAAAGGAAATGGCACCCCAGACCATAATGCCTTGCTGAGGGCCGTTGTGCCGTGCAATAGTGAAAGCAGGATCCCCCCCTCTGCCCTGTGCGTCTCCAAACACGTCTTCGATGATCGTCAGGACACAGTTGGAAGCGGGATTTGTCTCTAAAGACTATACGTCCCCAGTCGGCATCATTCCAACCTGATCGAGCCCTGCACCACTGTAATCTGGCTCGGCAGTGTGCAGGCGTGAATGGCAGGTGGCGTAACGGTCGGCGCGAGCGTAGATTTCGCTCTCTCAACCGTCTGTGAATGGTCATGATGGACACTGGTGTTTGGGTTGAACGTCTGATCGTTGATAGAGATGAAGAAGGCGCTTTGACAGCTGATCGGACCATCACTCTGTCCTCACGATCTGTTGTAGCTCTAGGTCGACCGCTACCATCCTGACGCTGCACTCTGCCATTTTCCACCCATCCTTGCCAGCATCTCCGAATCGTCGCATCGCTTCGACTCAAATGACGAGCGATTCTCCGATTAGTCGAACCGGCCTCTTTCAATCCAATGATACGACCTTTGTCAAACTCTGACAGTTGCTCGTAATGAGCACGAATCCTGCAGCGAGGCATTTTTTGAGTTGTTGAAAGGTCATCTGAATCGCAATCAAACCGAAAGTTTTAACAGCCTTTGAAGAACTGCTCCTTATATACGTCTGCTGGATGCGCAGTTCCGATGCGCTAGAGATCAAACTATTCATTCATTGGACACCAAATTTGAATCATTTGCATATCTGTTCCAAACATTCATGCATACGAAATTTCAAAGCAATCGGATGATTGTTTCTTGGTGCGTCGATTTTTTTGTTATAGAGTGTATATTAATTATACCCCCTTTTTTGGCTGAATTCAAGCAACTTAAGTTCTTGCACAAAAGTTACCCCATTAGCAAAATAGCTCCGAAAAATGCTTGAAAGCTGATTAGCTTGGCATAACCCCAGCATCTCAAAATTTACTTTAATATGCTCTATTGCAAGTGAGTTTTTCAACGTCGTAAGTTTCAATATTACCCCGTTTGAGAATTATTGTGAAAAATAACCAGACTCAACTACCCTGGTCAGAACGTGACATCATAAATTAAAAAATTGCGTGAAATTCGTAAACTGTGCTACACAATTTAACGCCCTATTCGCAGTTTGAGCGATTCTAAATATCTCCTCGAGATTACACAGCTTGATGTTTTTCACGAGACTGAACCATGGAGTATTTAAATATTTTGATTGGTACAGCTTGGATATTTTCCACCACTACGGAGATGCAATATTTTGCGATGCTAAATACGCCAATCCTGAAGAAGTATGCTTAAAAAGATATGGTGAGATGTTTTAATGGCAACCATTATAAATAATGTTTATGCTAATGCATAAATTGCAAAGAATGAATCGCAGAGTAGAAAAGGCACCATTGATTTCAAATATCTAAGCTGATTCTTTAAATTGAGTATTAAAGAGGGTGAAACGAAGATAGATAATATTAATATAAGTAATAGGTAGTATTAGATTTGTTAGGTTAATATGAATTAAAACACAGTATACCACGTCAATAAATATTTGGGGAAATTAAAAGTGGTCTATTAATCATTTTTCAATGGTCGTCTTACAACTGACTAAACTATAATCCTATGTTGCATTAATGTATACCGTGATAGTTTCAACAAAAGGGGCTACCTAAATTGTAAGTTTTCTTTTCTTTTTTTGAGATTTTGCTTTATTACAGGTAGTTATTTTAGGAAAGTATTCTTTTCCTACCGTGCGAAGAACGGACACGCAGCTAGTATTAAAATTATTGAAAAAACAATATATATCTGACCGTTTAAAAAAATACTGTTTATTACTGAAAGTATAATTGATTTTTTTTAAACATTTATTTTAGATATAGAAAAATTTCCAATAATTCACCTTTTTTTCAATTTTTACTAAACACAAGAAAAAAAAAATTATGAAATTCCTAAAAATTCAAATTCACCCAAAAATTCCCCTGTTGTATTTTCAAAGGATAAATTTAAAGAGATAATAAAAGAAATCCAAATAATAACTAGAAAACTTTCTTCAGTATTACATAAAAATGCAATGTTCCAAAAGAGGAACATTGGCATGTAACAGTGTACAAAATCAGGGGTATTAAATGTATAATATACATCATATATGTTGCTTTATTGAAATGCCTCCGCAATTAATGAGACCCATGTAATAAAAAGGTGTATGAAATTATTTTCGGAAACATAATCTCAGATAACATAGTAAAATCTATTATTTTAGCACTAAAAAATGATTATAATACTTTAATTAATACCGATATACTTAAGCAAATACCTAGTAAACAGAGAACATATCATTGCTATGATTAAATAGTGATGATAACAATAAAATCAATAACTATCCAGTAGAGTTTTTGAATTCTTTGACTATTAGTTGTGTGTAACCACATAAGTTAGTATTGAAAGTTAATTGCAACATTTTACTTATCAGAAACTTAAAGACAGCAATGGAATTAGAATGTGCATCATAATGCTATTAATTGCGAAGTTTTAACTGTGAAGTGGCAGATGATAACTTTTTGCCCTTCTCTTTTACCTGTTACGAGCACTTTTTACCTGTTGCTCGTTCAAAGTGAAAGCAGGCTTCAATCGATCAACGGTGACTATATTTTCCTGGCCTTTCATTAAAACTTTATAAAATTTATTGGTTCTCATTAGCACAGGAAATGGTCCGTCGTACGGTGGACACAGCGGTGGTTTCACAGAGTCCTTACGGACATATACATCTTTGGACGTGGCTAGTGATTTGGGAATGAATATTTGTTCACGGCCGTGAGAAGACGTTGGTCGAGGTACTAGGTGCTCCATCTGCTGCTTTAGTTGTCGAATGAAGTCTGGAACATTAATATCTGTTGCAGAGGGCTGGAAAAATTCTCCAGGGAGTCGAAGCGAAATGCCGTATACCAGCTCAGCCGTGGTTGCTCTCAACTCTTCCTTATAGACGGACCGAAGTCCTAATAGAACAGTAGGTAATTTTTCCAACCATTGGTCGGTCAGACAGGCTTTCAACGCAGTTTTCAACCCTCTATGCCAGTTCTCTATAAGGCCATTGGCCTGTGGATGATAAGCTGCACTACGATTTCTTTTTATCCCAAATAAATGTAAAAGAGAATTAAACAAGCAAGATTCAAATTGCCGACCCTGGTCGGTTGTGATAGTTGTGGGCACGCCAAACCTTGCTACCCAGTTTTCGTAAAACGCTCTAGCAACAGTGTCGCTGGCTATGTTAGTGACGGGTACTGCTTCAACCCAACGTGTAAATCTGTCGATCATTGTAATCAAATATTTAAAATTTTTGTTTACGGGTAAAGGACCGACTAGATCTATGTGTACGTGGTCAAATCTATCTCTTGGAACAGTATAATTCTGTATTGGGGTTTTTGTATGTCTTTGCGTCTTGGTCAACTGACAAGGAATGCAACATTTCGTCCAAGTCCTTTTGAATGCCAGGCCAAATAAAACGAGAACTTAGCAACTTAGCTGTGGCCTTCATACCCGGGTGAGACAAGTTATGTAAATTGTCAAATACTTTCTTTCGAAAGGATTCTGGAATATACGGACGAATTTTGTCTGTAGATACCTCACAATATAAGGGAGTTTGAGTTTCTGGAATTGTCATTCGTTTAAATACTAATTTAGTGTGTGTACTGATTAGTTTTTCAAGTTCTTTGTCACCCTCTTGTGCCTTTGCGATTGCTGAGTAATCTAATGTACTCGGGAAGGTAATGGATTCGACTCTAGAAAAGAAATCGGCAGGGATATTGTCGCGTCCCGGGTTGTAGCGAATATCCGTACTAAACTGACCGATGTAGTCTAGTTGTCTCAGTTGCCTAGGAGACCATTTATCTCCCTTCTGATTAAAGGCGAAGGTGATTGGTTTATGATCCGTGAAAACCGTAAAAACACGGCCCTCGAGAAAGTGCTTAAAATACTTGATAGATGCGTAGATAGCGTACAATTCTCTGTCATAAGTAGACCATTTCTGCTGTGCAGGTGTGAGCTTAGCAGAATAAAATGCTAAGGGCTCGATTACTTGTGCATCCTGCTTTAAGCTGATCTGGTGGAGAGAACTGCCTATAGATCAGGAATGCTATGGCTGCGCCAATTGCGCCAAACTGCGCCAAATGGAATCGCTTGATACATCCTGATACAAAAAGCTTATTTTTGAAGGTTTCTGCGCCAAAAGAATTTCTTGGTATTTCCTGATACAAAAAGTATAATTTTAAACAAATTTTGCTCCAAATCCGTGCTGTCCCAAGGTCCAAAAAAGTAAATAAAACCAAAAAATACATACTAATGTATCACTTTCCCGTTTTCACCAGAACACTGTTCGATTTTTCATATCAGAAAGTGCGTACAGTTCCAAACTGATCTCCCCCAAAATCAACAAATCCAAACAATATATTTCATCACTTTAAAATCAAGGATAGAATTAATAATAGTAAAACAATTAACAAAAAAAAGACAATGGTTTTAGAAAATTTTTCCTCTACAAAGCACTTTATTTAATAGATTCTTGTAAATAACTTATCAAAGGCCGTCAAAACATCCTGCCTCTTTACCCTGTTTGGTAAACGATATGCATTCAGAATGAGCCAGATGTTCCATCAAAAGAATAAACAGAGAAAACTTATCCCATAGGTTAAAGTAAACATAGTTTAGAGCCGATATAAATCAAACAACAAAAATAAAATCACTAATGTACCTAAACACTCCTGTATTTCTGAATAGCTCTAAACGCTATATATGCTTTTAAACCTTTTTTTTTTTTTCTTATTAAGCATTTTTTGTGCGACAATAAGGGTAGTGCGCAAAAGAAATTGGGGGAGGGGGGGAGGCGGCTAGATAATATATGTAATAGTTAAATTAGCAGTTTTTTTCAAGGTTCAAAAGAACGTTTTAAATGAATGGTTTTCAAAATAAATTTCTCCTTTTTAAAACCAAGAAAGAAATAATTTTTTTTCTGTTTGTATTTTGAATAACCTCAAAAAATAATCCACTATACGCAAAACGGAAAGTAAATGAAAGCTGTAATAAGAAAAAAAATAAAATCATTAAATGAACTATTTTAAACCAATAAAATCACTCAAAACAACGGGTGTTTAAAACATAAAATATATATATATATATTTTAAATTATAAAATAACACCATAAAGTTTACTTAGACGCCATACAGCTGTTCGAGCAAAAAATTTTACGCCCCACCAGTGGCAGAGTGCATTGAGCACTGAACTGGGAGTGCCTGGTTCGAAACAAGGCACCTGGTTCGTGCCAGGTCGCGTCTGCCGACCAAACCGTTCGGAGTTTTCCGTGGTTTTCTCCAAAACAGCCTCAAAATAGGTTAGGACCCCTTAGAAAGACTACAACGGAGGGCACCCCACCCAGGCCTAGATCCCTCCTGTAGATAATTGGCCTTAATCCTACAACAACAACAAAACTTTTTGCCCTTTCCTCAGTGATAATCCTAACTATTGTCACTGAGGAAGGGCAAAAAGTTTTTGCTCGAAACAGCTGTATAGCACTAAAAATAGGTGTTATTTTACAAAGTTTTATATTATTTTACATTTTAAAGCAAGTCAAGAATTTGCAGCTCTTGCCACGGCGCCCTCGATTGGCAGATAAACCCAGTTGCTACCGCGAAAAGACTTTTTACAGTTAATCAACTGAAAGAAAAAAAATGATCCAAACAATGAACGCGCAAACTAATGCAATTTTTTTTTCTTTAAGTTCAACACATGAATATACAGAAAGCTCAGTAAAAGTAGTTTTTTACTTCCTTGTACGTAGTATAAGGAAGTAATGTGATCCCGAAAAATTTTGGGGGCCAAATTTCGACATAAAAACCGATTTTGACTACCTCTAAATTTAATTTAAAAATTTTTTTCGATGCATCTCATCGTAGGCTAGCATGCACGATCATATTAACGCGTCTGCAACTCATTTTGACCAGTGGCGAGTCTATTGTGGTCAGTTTTTCCATGCCGTCTGTACGTACGTACGTATGTTCGTACGTACGTACGTACGTATGTATGTAACTCGCATATCTCAAAAACTATTGGTCGCACAATGTTGAGATTTGATATTTAGGATTGTTCTATGATCTAGTTGTGCACCTCCCCTTTTGGTCGCAATCGAATGTATAGTTTATGTACAGGACCGCCCAAAAGATTCGAAATACATTACGCTCTATGGGCCGAAATTCATTAAACTCGCCTAACTCAAAATCTATTAGGCGTAGAATGTCAAAACTTCCTATTTTGGATAGTTGTAACATCTAGTTGTGCACCTCCCCTTTTGGTTCCATTCGACTGGATAGTTTATCTACAGGACTGCCCAAAACATTCGAAATACATTACACTCAATGGGCCGAAATTCATTAAACTCGCATATCTCAAAAACTGTTAAGCGTTGAATGTTGAAACTTTATATTTAGGATTGTTGTAACATCTAGTTGTGCACCTCCCCTTTCGGTTCCATTCGACTGAATAGTTTATCTACAGGACCGCCCAAAAGATTCGAAATACATTACGCTCTATGGGCCGAAATTCATCAAAGCGTTTTTTAGAGGTATTGGGCTATTTCAAACGACTCAGAAGTGATATATGCTGTAAAGAGTTAGAAAATGAATTTCTCCATTAAAAAAAGTGTCTTTATCATTTATAGTTCTGCTACAGGAACACTCAAAAGATTTCCAATACATTACGGTCAATAGCAATTTTAGGGGCATTCATCCATTTCAAGCACAATACCGTCCTACCACATAAGTTAGGTAATGGTCCGACCACGGTCACGTGCCTCCCTCAAGAACTATGCCAAAAGTCGCCAAGCTTGGCGACTTTTGGTGTACGTGTGTGCATATTTAACTCTCAAATCTCAAAAACTATTATGAAATTTCATATATAAGAATGTTGTAACATCTAGTTGTGCATCTCTTTTTGGTTCCAATCTACTGGAGAGTTTATTTACAGGACCACCCAAAAGAATTTCAGTACCTTAATGTCTATGGACATCTTCAATATAATACAACTGTAGACAGTCATTGTTTGGTACATGCCCAAAATCTCGCCGTCTGTCCTCGACCTTGGCGAGTTTTGGCGAAATATCGCCAAATTTGGCGATAGTCAGTCATTTGGTCCATGCCCAAAGTATCGCCATTTGTTATCGTTCTTGGCGAGTTTTGGCGAAATAGCGCCAAATTTGGCGATAATCTGTCATTGTTTGGTTCATGCTTAAAATCTCGCCAAATGTCGTCGACATTGACGAGTTTCGCCGAAATATCGCCAAATTTGGCGCCAAAAATTATTTCCTATTTTGTACAACTCTAAAACTTTAACCCGTAGATTTTTTTAACTTTGTATTTAGAACTATTGTAATATCTAACTGTTTTCAATATCTTTTTTGACAGCAATCGACTGAGAATTTATTTACATGGTGAGCCAAATGACTTTGAATACATTGAGGTGTATAGATGCATTCAATTCATTGAAAGTCTGTGGTCAATGACTACTTTGGCTATCCCCAAAATCTCGCTGACTATCTCAAGTTTGTCGGCTTTTGGTGAAATATCGCCAAATAAAGTGTCAGAAGGAAATCTTTCAAATTGAACTCAGCTTGGCGATATCGAAATAGTTGGCTAGAAATCGCTAAACCTTACTATTATTGATATTTTATCTCTTTCAAACAAATAAATTTAGAGGAAGTGCGTCGAAAATATTTTTGATCTAATGGACGTGCAAGGAAGTCATGTGTTGGACACATCAGATTTTTTTTTTTTTTGTCTCTTACGCCGTTAACTAAGGAAAGAATTTAACAGCTATTTAAAAACCGGCAATTCCATAAACTTAAATTAACCTAGTGATAGCAAACCTACAACGCCATCACTGTGTTCGTTATGACTCGCGTTCAGAGCCTTCGAAGGAAACAAAAAATTGCACAGCTAAAAAATATTTTTGCTTTTCAAAATTTTAAATTCTTCATATGCATTCAGTGTGGTGTTGGTTAGAGGCATGGTTGGCGGATTTTCGACGCATGACATTTTAAACCATATTTAACTATCGCATCAAAAAAACCTAGACTTTAAACTTATTTTATAAAGTTATTATTAAAATTCAGTATTAACATTTAATATGTTAAAATCATTCTAACTCGAAGACTAGATTATGATATTGAATAGAATTTTTTTAAGGACTTCACCATTTGCTAATTTCGAATGTAGAGTTCATAGAAAGTACTTATTTTGTTTCTATTTGTTAAAAAACTCATTTAATTTTATTTATTTGCAAGCGCTTGGGAATGTATGGACCAACGGATTGTCTAGCTCACACCCTCACGCGGGCGCACGGGAGTATGCGTAGCATCACGTGACAAGGGAGAGGGGAATCGTTCTGACTTAGCGATTCCGAGACAAAGGCTCAAGCAACAGTTTCTTTCTTTCTTTTTCCTCCCCCCCCCGGGTATGGGGGTCGGTTATCATCACAATGATAGGTAAATTAAACAAAATGTTTATTAATCCTAATTAGATTATACTTATGATACAATAATCATTTTAATTACAATTTTTAGTTACATAAATTTATAAATAACTATAATGCTAGCATAAACTAAAGATTCCCGAGTGTCAGATTTTGGGAGTGCACCTCCCCCCCCCCCCCCCCCGCCTCCTGGGTTCGCCAATATTCCAGACATTTGATTTTTCAGTATTATGGATAAAGGATTTTACTTTCTTTGAAAATTGCTGCCTTCACAAAAAAAAAAAACCCTTTTTGAAAAGCTGTAGCCTGAAAAATATTTTCTTAAAATATAATATTATTAAGTTATTTGTTAAATTACTTGTACATAGCTCCTGGAATGTAATTGTTTGTTAAAAAAAATATGGTAGTATAATGCTAATGTCAATACTTTAAAATACAGCCCAATAATCAAACAAATTTAAACACCAGTATAACCGATTTGAAATTGTCCACTTAAAAAAAAATATATATATATATATAATAATCAGCTTTACTGATAACAATATTTTTCTCTTTACCTTTTTTGAGGGGTGGTAAGAGGGGGCATTATACATAATATGTAAGCGATACAAAAGCTTGCAAAATTGATAAGTATAGAGTTTTCTTTTTAAGCACAAAAATTTGTACAACTGATGCAAAAGCAGAAATTTTTGATGCAAAAGTCTGCAAAACTGATACTAAAGTAGTTTTGTGATACGAAAATCTGTAAAATTGATACGAAATTAGATTTTTTCCTGATACGAAAGTCTGTAAAACTGATACAAAATTAGATTTTTCCTGATACGAAAGCCTGCAAAACTGATACAAAAGTCGATTTTTTCTGATACGAAAAGTGATACGAAAGGCCTAAGCCGCTGTAGCATCACTGCTATAGATGTACTACTTGCATCGGTGCATAAGCAAAGCTGTGCGTCTGGGTTGGGATGTACCAATAATGCCGCGTTAGCTAGCGATTCCTTACACTTCGTGAAGGCTTCTAGCGTTTCGGTTGTCCACGAAATAACCTTTTTGCTATTATTTTTTATAGCCTTTTAAAAGCTCGCTTAGAGGCGCTTGTAATTTAGCAGCCTGCGGGACATTCCGTCTGTAAAAGTTCGAGTCCTAAGAAGCGTTTTAAACCTTTACATGTTTGGGGTTGTTCGAAGTCTAAAATTGGTTTAACTTTGCTAGGCAGCGGTTTTATGCCGTGTTCGTTAACCAAGTAACCTAAGAATGGTAGTTCAGTGACCCCAAAAATGCTTTTAGACAAATTGATTCTAATGCCGTATTTGTTTAGTCTTTTAAACAGAGTTTCAAGATGAGTCATATGCTCTTTCTCATTTGAACTGGCTATTAAAATGTCGTCTAAGTAAGCAAATGTAAAGTTTAAGTCTTGTAGGACTTCAGATATGAACCTTTGGAAAGTTTGAGCTGCATTACACAACCCAAAGGGAAGGAATTTGAATTCCCATAAGCCGAAAGGTGTGGTAATAGCGGTTTTTTGAATGTCGTCTTTGTGCACTGGGATTTGATGGTATGCACGGATGAGGTCGATTTTGGAAAATATTTTTTTTCCGTACAGTTCATTAGCAAAATCATGTATATGGGGAAGGGGATATCTGTCAGGAATAGTAATTTTATTTAAAGCTCTGTAATCGCCAGTCGGACGAAAATCAGTACTATTGGATTTTGGGACCATGTGTAAAGGGCTGGCCCAACACGAGTTACTAGGTCTACAGATTCCCTTTTCTTGCATGTATTGAAATTCCTGTTTAGCTATTTTTAATTTCAATGGATTTAAACGCCGTGGCCGTGCGAATACAGGTTGTCCTGTTGTTTCAATTTTATGCACTGTATTGTGCTTTACTTTCATATTAGAAGGATACGGTTTAAGTATGTCGGGAAATTTTCGTAATATATTTTTAATTTTTAAATCCTTAGCAAGTAGACTAACGTTAGGCGAACTCTCGTTGCAAGCGGAACCTAGAGCTGCCTTGGACGAACTTGGATCGCGTAAACAAAGTCTTTTCAGATCAATTAATAAGCCAAAGTGTTTTATAAAATCAGCACCAATTATTGGTCTGCTAACGTCTGCGACCACAAAAGGCCACTGAAAAGACCGGTTTAACGCAAGATCGAGTTTTACTAATTTAGTTCCGTAGACTTTGATACGAGATCCATCAGCAGAATACAATATAATATTTTTAGGTCCATTATACTGAGTATTTTTTGCTCTGGGTAAAACGCAGATATCACTGCCACTATCAATTAGATATTCCACCCCAGATATTTTATCTCTAATAAAAAGACGGCGACTTATAACGTCCTTGTACGTATAGTCACATTGCGCCGTATGCGACCGGCCCTCCAGTTTTTTTAAGGAGTTATAATTGCACGGCTCTAGACATTTGCGAGCACAATCTTTAAATTTTTTATGATACCAGCACACCGTTTCAGAGGAGTGGGAGGGTGTTGATCGAGTAGAGGGTGTCACACGGTGTGGGGGATTACGCTGAAATTTATTATTAATGAGTCTCGTACGACTAAGAGTGCGTGGTCTAAATTTATCTTTATCTTGCAAGACCTTGTCAATTTTTAGAGTTAGTTCTGTCAATTGTTTTTTTAATTCCTGCACCTCATTTTCCGAGTTAGTAGTATGAGTGTCTAGACTTTGTATTTCTGAACTAGAATTACCCGTGACTTCTACAATTTTATCTGCCATGAGAACTAATGTATCTAAAGTACCCTCATATACAGACAAGATAGCTTGAGTGTCTTTAGGCAATCTTTGTAGAAATAGAGTTTTTAAAACCTCGGTGTCTGTTTTGTCGGGTGCCAAGTGCTTCATTTTCCGTAGTAAATGGGAAGGTTTTTCATCTCCTAACACTAATTCCGAAAGTAATTGCTTTATCTTTGTTTGTTCGGAATCCGTGAATTCGGCTAAAAGCCGTTTTTTTAAGGTATCATACTTTAGAGTGGGGGGAGGTGTTAAAACTACATCACTTACATAACTTAAGATATCAGCATTTAGACTAGACACTATGTAATAAAATTTTGTAGAATCTTCACTAATGTTCGCGATGTGAAATTGTGATTCTATATTAGCGAACCATAAATCTGGAAATTTTTCCCAAAAGGGTGGTAACTTGAGAGCTACGCGACTAATGTCGCGGGTTTTCACCGCCTCTGCAGATGTTTCACCATTCATTTTTGGAAAGCCTGACCGAGCAACCAATTAAATGGGGATGAAGAAAAATGTATAAATGTTTGTTTAAAACTTGCCACCTGTCTTGTCCGTTGTCTTCAAATACTTGATGACGGTGCGCGCAGGAAAGTCGAGGCAGCAGACCAGAGGAAATCTTTACCCGTAGAACACCGTTCTTTGCAATAAGGCGGCTCCAACAAACTCACCGAGGGCCAGCTTGACTGTAGATCTTGCCAAAGCTGCTGAAGAGGCTTGACTTTGAACATCGATCGAACTTCCAGAGTAGCACACTTTGTTTCTTACAGAAGATGGGTTTGTCCTATTCCGGGTCACCAGTTGAAGTGGCAGATGATAACTTTTTGCCCTTCTCATTGTACATGTGTGTATTCACGATTGAACACAACTTTTCCCAACATAACACTTTATTAAAACGAAAACATAAAACAGATAAACACAAACTGGCACCTTGTGCCGAATACAAAAAGGGGACTATACCCCAGGCGTAGTAACTCGCTACATACGTTAGTAACTAGCTACAGACCTTATATAGTGTCGCTGTTCACATAGCAACACTCTGCTTCTGTGGAAAAAACTGGCCTGGTTGCGAAAACCCTCTCGTGCATTCAAGTCGATTCTCTTGGAGACTCGTGTCCGGGAGGTGGAGAGGGACATAATGCAAAGTGCTGCCGCCGCAACTGGAACCATTGCAATAAGAGAATTTGATTCCCCATATAAATTTACGTATTCCTGTACTATTTTATCATTTTACATTCCAAGAAGTCAATTTTTCATTATACTTGCATTTGCGATTACAATAAGTGTCTTAAGGACAAACATAAAAAAAAAAAAAAAATATTAGTGTTTTATTGATGTAGACAGTTTTTACACATGGTCAATTGTACATGTACATTCGTAACAAGTAGAGTTCGATCATTTGATATCCGGATGCAACGTGAATACGCGTTTTAGAACCCCTTAAAAAGTCTGGCGACCAAGGCACCATACATCCTAGGTAGATAGCTCTTCCAGTTTTGCCACAATAGCACAAAAATACAAAACATCAGTCATTCAATGGTTTCAGGTTTATATTTCTGAATATAACGGTCAAGAGCATTTAGCAAAGGGTGAAAGAGTTTTAACAAAAAACATTGCACAAAAGTTTTGAATCTTTAATTTCCATTTTTTTTCCCTATAAAAAATAGATGTATAAAAAAATACAAAACACGTATTCCTTATTGGTTTTTTTTTTTTTTCTTCATTTTTTCATTTTTCTTTTTTTTTAACTTATGTAAATCAAAAAGATAGGCAGTTTAACTGTGTAGCCTTGGGAAACCTAGCCAATACAGGAAAAAAAAAAAGTCAAAAACGCTTTACTGTTTTCTAAATAAAGCTTAACCTAGTTATTTCCTTTTTTTTTCAATCTTTTGCATTTTTTAGTACTCAAAAATTAATGCATAATGACATATTTTTACACGCTTGCAGCGGACTTAATAGAACAAAATTAAAAAATAATTATAAGCAGTGCTTATTACAGGGTGTCCACCGACGACTAAAAAGGTGACTTTTGATACCAATTCTAAAGATAAGGCAATTTGAGTGACTTTTATTACATAAAAAAACGCCATTTTCATACTATTTTCAAGTGTTTGGCCACTTATACCTTACTCCAGGCGGCTAATTTGAAAATCCGATTTCGGTTTTCCGAACTCCCCTTTCCTTTAAAAGTTTCTACTGCCCCTTCGTCAAACATTCTAATCTGTTTTTTAATTGTACTAGCCGCCAAGGCTGCCAGCTTCACCGCGCCATACCTTACTGTTCTTTATACTCGGTGCAGTGTTAACTAAATTTCTGGAACTAGCCACCAAGGCGATCAGCTTCGCCACCCTATACCTAGCTGTTTTTTATGTTTAGTGCAGTGTTGTCCGAATTATTGGACCAGGGGTGCTACGGCTGCGCCAAATGGTATCTCTTGATACATCCTGATGCAAAAAGCTTATTTTTGAAGGTCTCTGCCCCGAAAGAAACGCTTGGTATTTCCTGATACAAAAAGTATAATTTAAGCAAATTCTACTCTAAATCCGTGCTGTCCCAGGGTCCAACAAAAGTAAATAAAATAAAAAATTACATACTAATGTATCACTTTCCCGTTTTCTTCAGAGCACTGTTCTCTTTTTCATATCAGAAAACACTACAGTTCGAAATTGATCTTCCCCAAAATCAACAAATCCAAATAATATACTCCATTGCTTTAAAAGCAAGGGTAGAGTTAATAATAATAAAATATAAACAATTAGCAAAAAAAGACGATGGTTTTAGAATTTTTTCCTCTGCAAAGCACTTTAATAGATTCCTGTAAATAAGGTGTCAAAACCGTGGTCAAAATATCCTGCCTCTTTACCCTGTTTGGTAAATGATATGCATTCAGAATGAGGCAGATGTGTTCCATCAAAAGAATACACAGAAAACTTTCCGAATTATGGACAAAAGATTTTACTTCCTTTGAAAATTGCAGCCTTCTCAAAAAGAAAAAAGTACTTTTTAAAAAGTTGTAGCCTGAAAAAATATTTTCTTATAATATTAGCCAATTATGGCGAATTTTCATAATTTGGTGACTTGCGCATACGTATCTCTACTTATTATAAAAGAAGGTGTCTGTGTGTGTGTCTGTCGACGGCGTTACGGACAAACGGCTGTACCTAGAAACACCAAATTTGGTACTCTGGAAGATCTAAACATGAAGTTGTGCACCTCGAAGCGATTTTTTCAAAATTCGACCTAGAATTTTTTTTTATTTTATGTTTTATGCGCTTTTTGGCATTTTTCTCACCTAATTCGTTATAACGGCGGAAATTATGCTTGCAGCAAAATGGCATTTGTATCATCGGATAGAGGAGAAATTTTTCTTTTAAAAACAGTTTGTTCTGAATATGTAACATAATTTATTGATTTTTAGGAATTTTTATACTAAGTATCTGATTTGACGAATTTTTTCGTAAAATAATTTTAAAACTGTCGCATCTTGAATTCTATCCGTCATAACTTTTCAATATTTTGACAGAACATGAAGCATTCTTTTCTCCCTCTTTTAAAATAAAAACGAAAAAATTATGTAAATTAGGTGATTTTTTACGAATCTTAGTGTAACCTAATGTTCAGAATTTAATAGCATCAACGCGGAGAGTTTTCGCCATTACATTAATTGATCATGGCACGAGATAATTTTGGTCGAGGACAGACAGCGAGTTTTTGGGCATGTACCAAACAATGACTGTCTACAGTTGTATTATATTGAAGATGTCCATAGACATTAAAGTACTAAAATTCTTTTCGGTGGTCCTGTAAATAAACTCTCCAGTAGATTGGAACCAAAAATCGAGATACACAACTAGATGTTACAACATTCTTATGAAATTTCATAATAGTTTTTGAGATTTGAGAGTTAAATATGCACACACGTACACCAAAAGTCGCCAAGCTTGGCGACTTTTGGCATAGTTCTTGAGGGAGGCACGTGACCGTGGTCGGACCATTACCTAACTTATGTGGTAGGACGGTATTGTGCTTGAAATGGATGAATGCCCCTAAAATTGCCATTGACCGTAATGTATTGGAAATCTTTTGAGTGTTCCTGTAGCAGAACTACAAATGATAAAGACACTTTTTTTAATGGAGAAATTCATTTTCTAACTCTTTACAGCATACATCACTTCTGAGTCGTTTGAAATAGCCCAATACCTCTGAAAAACGCTTTGATGAATTTCGGCCCATAGAGCGTAATGTATTTCGAATCTTTTGGGCGGTTCTGTAGATAAACTATCTAGTCGAATGGAATCGAAAGGGGAGGTGCACAACTAGATGTTACAGCAATCCTAAATATAAAGTTTCAACATTCTACGCCTAATAGTTTTTGAGATATGCGAGTTTAATGAGTTTCGGCCCATTGAGCGTAATGTATTTCGAATGTTTTGGGCAGTCCTGTAGTTAAACTATCCAGTCGAATGGAACCAAAAGGAGAGGTGCACAACTAGATGTTACAACTATCCAAAATATGAAGTTTCGACATTCTACGCCTAATAGCTTTTGAGTTAGGCGAGTTTAATGAATTTCGGCCCATAGAGCGTAATGTATTTCGAATCTTTTGGGCGGTCCTGTACATAAACTATCCATTCGATTGCCACCAAAAGGGGAGGTGCACAACTAGATCATAGAACAATCCTAAATATCAAATCTCAACATTCTACATCCAATAGTTTTTGAGATATGCGAGTTACATACTTACGTACGTACGTACAGACGGCATGGAAAAACTGGCCACAGCAGACTCGCCGCTGGTCAAAATGAGTTGCAGACGCGTTAATATGATCGTGCATGCTAGCCTACGATAGGATGCATCGAAAAAATTTTTAAAATTAAATTTAGAGGTAGTCAAAATCGGTTTTTTTGTCGAAATTTGGCCCCCAAAATTTTTCGGGATCACATTACTTCCTTATACTACGTACAAGGAAGTAATAATGAGAAATTGTGCTAAACTGGGGTCTTCTGTTTTTACTTCTTATATTTAAAAATTATCTTCTGATTTTTTATGAAATCTTCTGCTTTTTCAACCCGATTCTTCCTGTTTTTGGCTTAAGGAGGTTGACAGGTATGCGAATGACGCTGACATAGTTTTTTTTTTTTTTTTTTTTTTTTTTTTTTTTTTTTTGTGTGTGTGTGTGTGTGTGTGTCATTATATTGCAATGATCTCAGGTTATTACATATATGACGCAAATTTTAAGTCAAGAGTGAAATAATTTTGCTTTTTCTAGATTCCACATCACTGGAATTAATTCGAATTACACATGTGAGGAAATTTTTCGTTTCCTACCGTGCGAAGAACGGGCACGCTGCTAGTATTTAATAATCTTAAGATAGAACATCATTTTTCTTTTGTTTTTTTTTAATTCATTTGTTACTAAGGCAACCATGTAAGCAAAAGGGAAAAAAATAATTTAAATTGAGTGCTCGCGTTAATAATCTCGTTCACATGTTAGGTAGGAAAATTAAAAACAAGTAAAATTAGTTATCAATCAGCACGGGAAATGCTTTATTCTTCTGCCGCTAGGATCGCTGCACGTCACTAGATTTCCAATGTTTACATAATTGAAACTTATTTGGGGTACCAAAAATCTAGCGTAGCAGCTATTGAGAGTGTCCACTCCTGTAATATATCTCCGTGATTAAAACTCACTTTAGAAATAAACTGAGAAATTCATGATTATTATTATTATCAGTGGTATTTTAATCTGTTGCTTATTTAAAAATTGAAATATTTTAACGCAGCTGAAAATGTTCTTCGTTTTAAAAGCTACAAAGTTTGTTTTAAAGTGGGATATATTAAAATTTTTATATTTACTTTTTTATATTTCGCATTTAATTATGTCGCAGGCATATATGTTTCCTAACATATGCATGACGTCATAAATTCAAAAATATGCGTGAAATTTGTAACTCTGCAACTCTAACGACCTGTCACAGTTATAGCGATTGTTATTATTATTAGTGGCATTTTAATCCGTTGCTTATTTTAAAATGTTTATAGGTTTTCTAACATGCATGTTGCGAGTATAGTTTTATTTTAACGTTGGATTACGTTCCTCCATAGGGGTACTTTAAAAAGAAAAAAAAATTTCAGCCTCTTTGTGAGTTTTAATAAGATACCGATTGAAAACTACTGTGCGAAAAAGCTAAATTAACTCCCTCAACCAACCGGGGTATCTTTTACGGCAGCTAAACGGTGACGTCATAAATTTAAAAAATGCGTGAAATTTGCAAACTCTGCAACTGCGTTCTGTCACAATTAAAGCGATTCTAAATAGCTTTTCGAGATTACGCAGTTTGATGTTTTTCAGGAGACTGAACCATGGAGGATTTATAAGATATCGCTATATTGGGTATATGGATGGCACCGCTGGATATTTTCCATCACGTTAAGATGAAATGTTTTGCGGTGCTAAATACGCAAATCTTACATGCATAAATGAAATATATATAGAGATATTGCTTAATGGCAACCATTATGTGAAATGATAGTTTATGCTAATGCGTAAATTGCAAAGAATCACCATAGAATAAAAAGATCCCATTGGTACCAAATAATCTAAGCTGTTTCTTTTAATCGAGTCTTGAAGAAGGAGAAGCGAAAATGGATAGTATTGATATATGTAATAAGGTAGTATTAGTAGATTTGTAAGGATAATAATAATAAATCACAATATACCACGTTAATAAATATTTCAGGAAATCAAAAGTGTTCTGATTATCCTTTTTCAAGGGTTGTTTTACAACCAACTGAACGATAAGTAATTCTAATTCGCTTTGATATCCTGCAGTAATTTCAACAGAAGAGATTACTTGATCTTTTTAAAAAATTAAATTCTGTTTTCCACATGCAGATATGATTTTAGTAAAATATTCGCTTCTTCCCGTATGGAGAGCGGGTGCGCAGCTATTTTAAAATAAACGGTTGTCCATTTCATGTAGTGTATGAGGTATTTAATGCTATAAATTGAACCTAAAAAACAGTATAATGTAGAAACAACACATTTTGAAAGTCAGGAGTTCTCTGCAAACCGATAAGCTTTTCACTTTTCTGATCGCGAATGACACTGACATAGTTTTTTGAGTCATTATATTGCAATGATGCCAGGTTAGTACTCATGACGCAAACTTTACATCAAGAGTCAAATAATTTTGTTTTTATTTTAGATTTCACATCACTGGAATTAATTGGGAGTAATCCCAATTAATGTTAGGAACATGTTAGGAAAATTTTCGTTTATAACCGTGCGAAGAACGGGCACTCAGCTAGTAGTTAATAATCAGCTCTAAGAAAACAGTACTTCATATGTTTTTTTTTTTTTTGAGAAAAACTACAGAACAGCTAGGATAGCTTACCACCAATGGCGGCTTTTCATTATTTGTCGATTTACACATGCTCACAGCCTGTAATGACTGCAGGGTGTCAACAGATCAGGGAAATCATGGAAAAATTAGGGTACTTTATCGATCTGGAAATATCGGGGAATTTTGCAAAAATATTTAAAAATCGGGGAACTTCCGTTTTTGCTTAGTGAACTAGATCATTTTTAACTGTCAATCTGATTCGCGGCTCCGTTCTAGATCACACGATACTCAACTGATTCACAGATACATACATTTTACGAATCCGAAACCAAAATACAGATCATACGAGAACATAGAAGTATGAATCCGAGACTCAAGTGATGTAGGCACTATCACTATACGAATCCGAAAAGGGGCATGTATTCGATGCTAAGATGCGGATCATACAAGAAACCGGATATGCGAATCATATCGGCATGTGAATCAATTTCTCATGTGATGTTCTACTGCGCCGTTGTGTTTTTTGAAGTGATGGGACATTTGAGTGATGCCTGCTAAGCTTCGCAAGACTATTTTTTTTATAGATAGTGCTCATTAAGCCTTTTTACACATTTTTTAAAATTTCAAACGATACATTGATTGAAATAAAATAAGTTGACTAGGTGGCCAGTTTATTTTGATCAGTCATCCTTACGCGTAAAATTGAACACTATTTTTATAAAACGAGGAAACTTTCTGCTACATATTGTCTTTTAGTGTTCAACTAAATTTTATGTTTGGATTTATGAAACTGAACTACAATTTGATTAATATTAAGCATTTTTGTGGTTTTCTATTATTTATTTCCCTATATGAAGCATTCACCTGTTGGTGCATGATACACAATGGTGATTTACATGAAAGATTATGGTATGTATATAATTAGTTCTGGAAATTTGATAAAGATAGTCAGGGAAATCAGGGAACTTTTTTCTCAATTTCTGTAGCCACCCTGGACTGCTCATTTAAGGTTCCCGAAAAACCGTTATCCATATTTTCATTTACATAATCCTTTGGTGTATTTAGCACCACGAATTAAATCATCTCTCCGAGCTGGGAAATATCCAAAGTGTACTAAAAATGCTATAATAACATAGTTAACTCCACCAAAAATTTCTACTGGTAGCAAATACTCCAGCTGGACCCAACCGGCTTTAAAATAATCTGCATTTCAATTATTTATCATTTTCAAGATATTGGGTTCTAACATTTTTGAACTCGTGGTTTAGATTCACCCTGCTTGGAAAGATACCATTTTGCCAGATCGTACCTAATTCCAAGATGGCGCTTTTAAAATCAGTTACAATTAGTTATTCTGTTTTGGAAAAACGAATAATCGCTAATTCTAAACTCCTGTTGTCTAAGCGAACTTACTATTTGAAAATTGTCAACTTTGTGTAACACACTACTTGTTATTTATTTATTGAGTTATTTTTAATTTCGCGTAAAATGGGTGTAATTCTACTTCATGTTTGTCAATTTCACGCGATTCTACATACTTGGAATTGCTTTGTTGTAAAGGAATGAAAGATTTTATGCCAAATCTGGCAACCATTGTTTTATTTTTTCCGTTTTTTAATAATATCTTCTAAAATAATTCGATTTTCGAAATTTAAGTCAGCTTATCAGGTTCCTCGGAATTTTCCGAATCCGTGGACATTTTGCTCGAAATTCAAATCCCCACGGTTTAGGAGAAGATAGCCGAACAAGCTCTTGACAGCGGCCGTTACTTTTTAAGTAAAAATGAAGGCATTTTTACTTTTTTTTTACGTCAGAGTTTGGTGTTCCCAGAGCGGGAACACTGCGCCTCAAAGGATTAATCACTTTCAGATTCTAGTGTGATAATTAAGGATGGACGCTTGACGAGACTTCACGATCTCGCGCGTTTGCGCAACGAAACTGCGATGTAAAACTGCTAGACGAGACCATAGTCATTTCTCGTCTCGCATGGTCTTGCATCCATCTCTAAATTAAGTTATTTACTTCCAATTTCTTCTCAACCATAGGATAAAAATACGTGCTAAAAACCGTTCTTCTAATATCTACTTCCGAGCTCATTTATTTGATTTTGTTACAAGCTTTGAACACTTTTGAGTTCACTGTACGTACAATGAGTAACCGTCTGTTTCAATGTTATTATATTAAATTTACTTAAATCGAAATCAGAAATTAGCATTTCTGCGTTCCTTTCTGTACCAACCGAAGGAACAGGGGGTGGTAGTTTTAATACAATTCGAGTTTTTTTTTAAGTGTGTGTTCCTGAAGAACGCACAAATTTGAAGTACAGAACTTCGCATTTAGTTTGATTTAAGTTGTATTATATCCCCAATAGAATGCATTTTTTTACATTTAAGTTCACTTTCGTTGATTAAAATATAATCATTTAGAACGATACTGCTTGTGTCATTCATGTTACGTGAGACTAGCTCATCATGTGTACTGTTTGGATTGTAAGTTAAAAGACAATCAGGATTGTCACCATCTTGAGTCTGAAGAAGATAAAAAGAGAGCAGAGAGAGAGGGTGCGATTTGAAAGCAATTCTTTATTAGCTTTATGTGCTCTATGGGGATCTCAATCTAAATATTTAATAGTAACATCTTTATTTTAAGTGATTCCATTCGCCGGAGTGTAATGAAACATGTTTTATTGTACCCCATCTACAAGTGTTTCTTTATACTCTTAATTGAGGCTACAAACGAAATGAATTTTTACCAATTCCTAATATTTATTTTTTTAATTCTGTCTTGAGTATGAAGGTCATGACCATGGTGATCATCACAATACGTGAAAAATAAATAATTATACATATGAAAACAAGGAGGTAAAACAAAATTACTGTTAGTAACGAAATTTACTTTCAATAATGAAAATCCAATAATTTCCTATATCTCTTGTTGTAAAAATGCGATTGTCTCCAAATCATGTCAGTAACTAGAAGATATATTTATATAATAGATGTGAGTTTCAATTTTCTGTGACAAATCCCATAGATTTTAGATAGCATGTTTCATTGTACCTCAACTTCCCATTACATAAAACGATGTTTCCGGCCCACATTGCAATGTGATTCTGAACAGTCTTTGTTCCCTCTACCATTCCTCACTTTTCTGATCTATAGATTGAAACATCCTTTATAGCAGCGTTTCTTAACCTGTGGGGCGCGATCCCCAAGGGGGCCGCAGAGCGTTTGCAGGGGGGGGGGGCGCGAGAAAAACCAAAGAGCAAGTAGGGATGCGTGTTTTTAAAAAAATCATCTTATTTATTCTCATTTTTACTCAAATATATCCATTTTCACTTAAAATGTTCATTCAAACTTTACTGATTACAATATTTTGTAGAAAATTCGACTAAATGTTCATTGTTAAAGATTAAAAAACGGAATATATGCTAAAAAATGTGAGGGGGGGGGGCGCCACCGTAAGTTAGCCTTTGTTGGGAGGGACGCGACGTTAAAAGGTTGAGAACTGCTGCTTTATAGGCATTTGGTGTATAAACATTTCATTTAGGTTTATTTCGCCACCATTAAATCCAAGTGTTTATGACAGCATTTTGAATAAGACTTCTAAAGTCGTGTAACTGCCATATACATTGAATAAAATAATTGTAAAATTAAATATGCTTGTGTATCCGCATTCACAAAATGATAACTCTAATATTGAAGTTGGTGATATGTCGAGTTTCATATCTAGCTTTTAAACCTTAAATAATTCAAAATTCTTCCATCATTACTATTCTTTTTAAATTAATAAATCGTATTCTTATAGCGTATGCAAAGGGCAGTGATCAGTTGATTGCAGTCAAGTGGAATGTTTTCACCTATGTGGTAAGTATTATCAAGGAATTTAATTAATTTTTGTTATACACAATCCTGCTGTGAAGAATTACTGTATTCTGATTATGTATTCCTTAAACTTTAATAAAATTTTATTTTTTCAACAAATCATTGTGTTGCATAGTATTTATTGTCCCAAAATATATTGAACATTTTTGAAAGTTTTTTTTTTTTTTTTTTTTTTAAATGTAGCTTTCAGTACTGATGGGGATTAGAATAATTTGTTTTACAAAGGATGTCAGAAGGCTTTGGTTAGTTCATAAAAAAAATATTTCTACTTGAATTGCGAAGACTCGTCCGAAGTCATGCCCGGAGATCACGTTGATTTACTTTTGATTTGATTATTTTTGATTTTCTTTATGAAATTTCTAAAATTGAAAAATCCCGTGGCTCCACTGACCGCTTTATACAAAGTCATTCTCATTTTAGGGCTTGTTTCAGGTTAAAGAGTTAATTCGAAGTTCTGTGTTTCTTCTATATAAATAAAACTAAGTGTTAAATGTTAGTTAATCGGTTGTGTAGCTCCGAGACGACCTACCAAATTTTTGTATGCGATTTTGCCAGGTCGGATCCCGACATACTTCGAAGTGTGTTTTTTTTTTCTTTCAAAATTCGAATTAGAACATTTTTTATTTAACGTTTTATGCGATTTTCTCGAAATTTTTTTGTTTATTGCCTTATATTCGTAGCCAAAATCCGCCAAGCACTACTGTTAAAGAATGGGAATCCTTTATAAATAACGCAATTGTATCCTATTTTCTTTCTTTTTGTCAAGGGTTGCTAGTGAGAGTGACGTCCTTTCTACGAGGGCAAACTTTCATTACTAAAATTTTAGTATTAATTCCTTTATGATATATTAAAGATCACAGCATAGTGGAAATAATAAGCTTACGCATTATCCGATAGAGTAAAAAGCGAATTACGTGAGATTCATTTATTTATTTGCCTTCAATAATTAAAATTATAGTGAGATTGACGTCATTCTAATGTCAGGAGATTCAATCATAAATAAAATCATCTTGATGCCATGAGTTAAAAATGAATTGGAAATCCTAATCAAATTAACAAGCTTTGACAAAAAAAATTACCCCTCGAGCGAAATAATAAACTTCCAGATTATCAGTTGCTGTAGGAAAGTAAAATAACGTAAGTTTTCCCACCCCTTCTTTCAGTAACTCATGTTAGATATCGCAACTTAAATGACCTGGCCATTGAGCCGATTAAGCACACAATCCACAGGCTTGCCGTCAACTTTTACGATAACATATCCAGTATCAATAACGACATTCTTGCTGAACTTCCGGATTACGACTTTCGTGATCCATCTAACAGCAAAAGACCGAAGGCGGTTCTCGCCAAATGCTCTCCTTATCTTGACATATTTGATCCTCCACAATAACGTACTTCATACTGCGGCATTAAAAATAAAAAAATTAAAGAAAAACCTTCCCCTATTTAACATCTTTTTGGCCGGACTGTTCATGCAGACCACTTCTTACTGTACTTAAATGATATTCATCTCAACCCGTCCTGTTTGGGGACCCATTACAAGACTGAAAATACCCTACAAAGATTTTACATACTGGAGTTAAAGGCCTAGTGCCCAGGGCACTCCTACAAGAACCTATCATCTGTCAGTCAGTCGCAACAGAGAATAACGCCATGAGCTTAAAATGAGATAGAAATCTAATTACGAAGGTTTGACGTAAAAATTTACTATTATAAAAATTCAAAGCATTTTCTTTAATGCACTAAGATTTTTCAGCGACCATACTATTTGACCACGGATTGGATGGAAACGTAAGCATCCGTTTTAGAGGAGGAAATGGGCATATCCATTACTTGATGGGGATGGCAGTCAGATGTGTGTAGGACGCTGAATTATTACGACGCAATTTTGAAGAAGTAACGCTGCATTCATACTGACCATTCCTTGCCGTAACCGCATTCACTCCGCTAGCTTTACCCCCTCCTCGACTAGTTCATTTGGATTCGTCCTTTTGGCGGTACATATACTTATTGTCAGATATACTTTTTTTTTGGGGGGGGCTGAATTCTAACAACTCAACGAGCTCTAGCAAAAAGTTACGTCATTAGCAAAATAGCTGCGAAAAATGTTTGAAATGCCTATTAGGTAGGAATAAACGGGGCCGTCGTTATTAGCAACGGGCCTGCGTATGAGTTGCCATCGCTAAAAATGAGTTTATCATTGAGGCCTGTTTTCCCCCAGTCACAGTGTTCAATTTTATTATTCTAAGTATTATAAATGTTATATTATTTTAAAACAATTTTTTATACTTTTGTCGTACTAAAGAACTTTAGATGTAGGTAATCGTTTTGTGAATTTTGCGCCATTTTCTTTCATGAAAATTTATCCTAAAATTCGAACATTTTGCTCTGAATGTACAGGTACGTGAACACTTTTATAATGTATTTAGAAATAATAAAAATATGTATGTAAATCATGTTTAGTGAATAATTACTCATGTGTTATTTATAAATAAATTATTTTAATCAGAAATCGTATTACTTACTTGAATAGTTTTTATTCTTGTAAATAAGCATGACGTTGTGATACTATTTAGACAATTTAATTTTGCCAGTTGAAAATGTTATTTATCAGTTATATATGCCTTGATTATGTGATTCAGACTTACATCTGGTACAGTGCAGAAATACAGTAAATTATAAATTATTGACTTTTGCCCGTTTATACAGAAACTTCAAATGTAGTTAATATTTTGTACAAGCGTTCATTATGCTTGCTCAATTCCAAAGTTCGATTGAGAAAGCTACAAAAGAAAAATATACTTATACAAAAGAATAATACTACATGAAATGTTTTATTAAAGAATAATTAATTCAGGGATCGCGCTATAGAGCGTATTTTATCAATTTTCTCCAATATAGAGGATATCCCGAAAACACTGAAATGCGCTTTAATACATCGTTTGTTAAAGATTAATCTTGAACTGTTTAAAATAACGTAGGAAATACGACTACGTTCATGAAATATTCATTATAAAAATGTCTTTCTCATTTGTGTATTTAGTTATTTTAAAGTATATTAAATATCCACTTGTGAAATTAAAATAAGCAATCGTGAATCATGAGAGTAAGCGCTACTTTGTTTTTCCTTCAAATTATATGCATCTATTTTCTTTATGTCAATATGTATCATAGCAAACAAATTAATCATGAGTTCGTACTTGAATTAGTAACACAATTACTACTTAAAACTACATTAAATAGCGTTTGAAAGCACTGAGAAGCTTAAGAAATGCCTGATGTATACGTGAAGACTCGAACATCCGTAGGCCTCTTTGGATGGCTCATCAAAATACACGCGCAGGCCCGTTACTAATTGCGAAGGCCCCGGAATAAACCCACCATCTCAAATTAACTTTAATAAGCTCTGTTGCAAATGAGAAGAAAATTAGAAAAAATAATTATAAAATAAGACTTGTCCATTAATGTGGGCCGAAAATCCCTTTTTTTTTTTTTTTTTTTTTTTTTTTTTTTTTGGAAATTGCTGTACGCTTAGTGTGCAAAGTATATGGTTCGTCATGCTTAATAACAAAAAAAGAAACAGACTGTCAGACAAAGTCTTCAGCCTGCATTCAACTCTAAGTTTTGAGTTTTCATTTGAAAATTGAAAAAAAAAAGGAAGAAAATCTGAAACACTATCAGATTTTAAATACGCACCAAAGTGCTATATATTAAAAGCGTATCATGGTTTATGCGTCGTCCCTATTTTTTTCCTTATTCCATTAACTTGGAGAGTGTACCATTATTCATGACTGTGCCGTATTTTTCTTCCTTGTTTCATAAAACCCATCTTTGGAATCGAAATCTATCTTAAAATCGCCTATTTAAACTATTTTATAATCGTTGCCAAGTATATTACAACTATACTTCACCGTCTTAAATATTGTTTCGAATGTCCATCAGAATCCATGAGTGTGCCGTGTTTCTCTTTCTGGGTTGATTCCTACTTTAACGCCCCGTCTCTCGCCAAGGTGGCGATCATTAAACATATGGAGGTACTACGACGATTTTCTATATTTATGTGGCAATCGTAATTTAGAATTAAAATGGCAATTTAGCACAACAGTAAGTAAAGCACTCCGTTACATTTTTATTTATTTTGGGTTGCCAATTAATGTAGTTTTAATAATTAAGTGTCTTCAAATTCCTTAACAGGTGCGTTTATCCCTAATTTGTTCACTTTAGTTTTCATATAGTTCCTTTGGGAGCGTTGAAACTTGTCCGTATGTCCTAAAGACCCATGACTGCAAAGCTCGCCAAAGTGCGGGATTTTTTAGGTTTCCGAGAGCGGGGGCGTTAAAATAGGAATCAACTCTTACTTGTACCGTAAAACACATCTTTGGAATTGAAATCTATCTTAAAATGAACTACTGAAACTGTTTTACAATCTTCTGAAGGCATATTCCAACTATATCCCGTAGACATTTTAAATACTGTTTGGAAAGTGTATCATAATCTATGAGTGTACCGTATTTGTCTTCTCTGTTCTATAAAACACTTCTTCGGAATTAAAATCGCCTACTAAAACTATTTTACAATATTCGCCAGGCGTTTTCTAACTATACTCGAAATATATTTATAATAAATTGTCGCGTTTTGGCGACAAATTTAGTGATCGCGATCAGTTATCAAAAATTGCAAACCTTGTGCTACTTTTAACAGTTTATTAACGCCCCCCCCCCCTCTCCACGTTATCTGGCAAACACATTTCAAAAGTGACTCGACGCGAAATTTGTACCAAAAACCGTGTCTACACAAAAAGCAAGGTTGAAATTAATAGCACTCTGGTGCAAAAAAAAAAAAAAGAAAGAAAGACAGAAAAGAATATTGTAGGCGTTTTCAGAAGTTACAAAATTATTCCATAGTCGGAAGTGTTGGGAAAGGGTTGTATAACAACTAGTATTGCCTGTTCAGTATGACTGAATTCCTCCAAAGTCTCTGAAAATTCAACAAAAATCACCAAATACAGCGAAATTATAGGCTTGACATATTAAGTCGGTACGTGATTTTATTAGCACTAGGGTGCTATTTTGCTCAGTACGAGAATTTTGTCTACGCGATCTTATCGACAAGTTTTGTAGATATGACCTGTCACGGTGAAGTTATTTTCAAATGTGTTTGCCAGATAAAGTGGAGAGGGGGGGCATTAATGAAATGTTGAAAGTCGCACAAGGTTTGCAAATTTTGATAATGGATCACTAAATTTGGTGCCAAAACGCGACAAATTATAAATATATTTCGAGTATAGTTAGAAAACGCCTGGCGAATATTGTAAAATAGTTTTAGTAGGCGATTTTTATGTAGATTTTTTATTCTGAAAAAGGGTTTTATAGAACAGAGAAGACAAATACGGTACACTCATGGATTATGATACACTTTCCCAATGGTATTTAAAAAGGTGATGTATAGTTTGAAAATATGCCTTGGCGAAGATTTCAAAACAGTTTCAATTGGCGAGTTTAAGATAGATTTCGATTCCAAAGATGTGTTTTATGGTACAAGAAAGAGTTTAGGGATGGACGCGAGAAGGATAATTGGCGTCTCGCAAAATCTCTATATCGTAATGCTAAAAATGTCTGTCTTTTCTCGCCAAAAATCTTCTCGCGTCTATCCCTAAAAGAGTTGATTCCTATTCTAACGCCCCCTACTCTCTTTGGCGAGCTTTGCAGTCATGGGTCTCTCGGGAGTTATGCATAAGTTTCAACTCTCCCAAAAGAACTAGATGAAAACTAAAGTGAACAAATGAGCGATAAACGCATTAGTTAAGGTATTTGAGGACACTTAATTATTAAAGCTACATTAATTGGCAACCCAAAATAAATAAAAATGTAACGGAATTCTGTACTTGCATGTTGTTCCAAATCGCTATTTTAATTCTAAATTACGATTGCCACATTAATACAAAAAATCGTCGTGGTAACTGCATATGTTTAGTTATCGGCACCTTGGCGAGAGTCGGGGCGTTAAAGTGGGAATCAACCCTAGAAAGGCAAACACGGCACACTCATGGATTATGGTGCACATTCGAAACAATATTTAAAACGATGGAGTATAGTTGTAATATACTTGGCGAAGATTGCAAAATAGTTTTAGTAGGCGATTTTAAGATAGATTTCAATTCCAAAGATGGGTTTTATGAAACAAGGAAGAAAAATACGGCACACTCATGAATAATGATACACTTTCCAACTGGAGTAAGGAAGAAAAATAGAGACGACGCATAAATTATGATACGCTTTTAATATATAGCACTTTAGTGCGTATTTAAAATCTGAAAGTGTTTCACATTTCCTCCCTCTCCCCCCTTTTTTTAGTTACTTTCTTGTAAATTTTTACTCTGCGTCGTGTTTGGGTAGAGAAGGAGTAATTGTAGCTCTCTTCATCAAATGATCGACTATCCATCACTAACCACGAGGAGGTGGCTGCAAATCGAGTGCCGCCCTCTAGATTAGATTAACTTAAATCCTAAAATCGGATTTGCTCTCAAACCTTGGCATCACATGCCGATCTTTTATTCGCGCCCGAATATACTCGTCGCAAGCGTCTCTTCCGCACACAGCGGCGGAGGCGGCTGTCGCGTAAGTCGAAGAGTAGCTGGAGTTTTACAATGAACCTTCATTTCCTTCGATGATGTTATTTCGATCCTCTTTGGTAAGCCTATCAACAGTTGGCTTACCAAAGAGTTTTATTGAAGATACCTTAATTATCTTCTCTTTCTCCCAAATTACTAAATCGGCGTTTCTTCAGAATTGAAGTAGTTTACTCTTGAGTCCAGGATTCTTTCTGGATGCTTGCTGCCTAACATCTTGTCGCATGTCTTCCAACAAACATATTGACAGTGTTTTCTGGATGTCCCCAGAAGGCGTGGCGTTCAGGTCCGACGTAAAGAAACTTCTTACGGTAAATAATCCTAATCCCCAGACAAAAGTACTTTGCAGCATTTTGTACCGTACCATTGCACTTAATCCCAAACTACATGGCGTGATAAACTTTGACGACGAATTCTACCAATGTCTTTATTTCTGGGGATGGACTTCTGTTAGATACGCAGTTTCTAACAGTGCGGCAAGACTGACAAATTATGTAAAGATAAGCCTGATCTTTGCTTAGCAAACTAACTTCTATTTCAGGTAATGATGATTCGATACTTACAAATTCAACGACTTGCTGGTTGTGGCATTTAAGTAGCTATTTACCTATTTCTCCGAAAAAACATTTTGGATCTTATGTCTTCCCATCAACTTTTTCAAATAGATGCCTTAATGGCGATTCGATGGAATGTAGCTGGCAAATAATCCATTGCAGCAGTCATTGTAAATACTCTTCTAAAAGATGCCAGTGTTCTTTCTTTCGTCGTCGGACTCAGTACAGGTGAGTTCGGTCCGGTCTATAGCTTCTCGAATGAAATAGTTCTTTATAGCTGAGTCTGTTCCGCCTGCATCGACTTCATGTGGAGAAACATGTTTCAAGTAAACTGAACCAGGCTCTTCAATTATAGATATTTGAGGAGGAGTTCTATGTATTATGGAAGAGAGAAGACAAATACGATACACTTACCAAACAATATTTTTAGAGATTAAGTATATTTAGAATGCTATGTTTGGCGAAAATTGTATGACAGTTTTAGTAAGCAATTTTAATATACAAGTAGATTCGATTCCAAAGAAATGTTTTATGGAGCAAGAAAGGAAAATAAGCACACTTATGAATAATGATCCCTTTCTAACTTAACAATAGGGACGATGCATGGATGAGAAGGTTTTAATAGATGGCACTGTAGTGCGTATTTAAATTATTAAACGGATTCAGACTTTTTTTTTTTTTTTACAAATTTGTTTGATAGAATTAGTGCCACTAAAAAGGGTTTTTAAGTTAGATTTTACGATTTTTAACTTACAAGAAATTAAACAAACTAACCATTAGAAATTCAATGTTTTAGTTTACCTTATTTTACATACGTACTACCTGAAGTACCCGTTCTTCGTACGGAACGGATATTGTTAAACCAACAAATACAAATGGGAAATATATTAATATTAAATATATTTTGATTATTAATTTAATCGCCTACAAAAACTGTTTTACAGTATTCGTTAGGCATATTCTAATTGTATTTGATTTTTTAAAAATGCTGTTTGGAATGAGAATCATAATCCACGAGTGTGCCGTGTTTGTTTTCCTTGTTTCATAAAATGCTTCTTCAAAATTGAAATCTATATTAAAATCGTCTACTAAAACTGTTTTAAAATCCTCGCCAGCCACATTCTAATTATACTTCACCTTTATTTACACAAATATAGACACCAATATTCCAATTAATAGACAGTAGGGTTATGCAATTTCTCGACAAATATGGAAGATATCGCCAAGCTGGATCCAGTTTTGGGGACTTTTTTATGATAAACTTGGCGATACATCACCACAAAAATGGCAAAGTTTGGCTACTTTTCACATTTAATCTGGCTCACTTGTAAAGTGACGCGCCCTTTCGCCAGGTAGACAAAAATCTTGGTCTGAAGTTAACAGGACTGAAGAGCTAAAAAATACGTGAAAAACAATTTTTTGGGAGGTCAACTACCGTCTATTTTAGAAAATCATGAAAGAAATTTTTATGATATTCGTTACATTTAATGCAAGATTTTAATGGCTATCGTCATTTTCCTCCGATGTATGAAGGCAAATATGAAAACAACGTTTTAGCCCCTTACACCAGTTTGGGACAAATTTTAAAATACCCTGGAAATCAGTTTTAGGCATTTGTGTTCGTTGCATTTTAAATAAAGTTAATTTTACGGCTATATCTTTTCCTCATTGAGTATAAAGGGAAAAGTTAACACAACGTTAAACAAGGTTTTGGCCCCTTATGCCCTTTTGGGTGCGAGTTCTGAAAAACCCCGGCAAAGATTTTTAGGTATTCGTGTTCGCTCCATTTTAAAGCAAGAATTTTTTTACTATATTTTCCCTTTGAGATATGATGTCAAGTTTGAAAACAGGCTTGTTATGTCCGTTTTGATGCGAATTCTAAAAAACCCTGAAAATGATTTTTAGCATTTGTGTTCACAATATTTTAAAGGAGATTTTTACGGCTATCTTTTTTCTCCATTGAGAAATGAAAAAAAAAAAAAAAAGTGAAAAGAACGTTTTGGACCCTTACCCGCGTTTGGGTGCAAATTCCAAAAAACATTGAAAATGATTTTTGGATATTTCTGTTAGCTACATTTTAAACAAGAATTTTATGTTAACAGTTTTTCCTCTGATATATGATGGGAAATGTGAAAAGAACGTTGGAGACCGTTTTGGCTCCTAACCCCCGTTTGGGTTCGAATTCTAAAAAAAAAAAAAAACCTCAAAATGATTTTTAGGTATTTTTGTTAGCCTTAAAATTCTTGCTTTAAAGTGTAACTCTCTTTTCCCCTTTGAGATAGAAAAAGAAATGTGAAAAGAACTTTTTAGACTATTACCCCACTTGGGTGCGGAAAAAAAAACATATATTAATTTTTAGATATTTCTGTTAGTTACATTTTAAAGCAAAAATTTTACGGCTGTCTCTTTTTTCCTCTGAGATATGAACGGAAATGTGAAAAAAACGTTTTGGGCCGCCAACCCCTTTTGGGTATAATGGTATAAATTTCTAAAAATCTCTTCTTAAATGATGCCTTGGGCACAAAAGCTATAAGCTCGAAACATTTCGTGTCCGCATCTCCAGTAGATTAGGCTGGGCGTCAATCGCCAGTCAGCTAGTCAGGACATCTACTCGGGGCAGGACTTATAATTTAATTCTACAGTCTGTCATATTTAATCTATCGTACGGAAATCGAAACGAAGAATAGTCCTGGATGAATTCCTAAAAATTTTTTTTATAAGACAACAATCTTTGTAAAAATAATAATAATAATAAAAATAAATCTGAGAGTGGTGCTCTGCAATTTTTTTTTTTTTTTTTTTTTTTTTTTTTTTTTTTTTTTGCATTCCACTTATTGATGCAATAAGTGAAAAGGCGTATTAAAAAAGTAGGGACTTCTGAAAGGTGACGTTTTATGCAGGTGACTTTTACTAACAACGTTTGACTGTATTAAAGTAATAGGAAAAATAAGTACTACTACATGAAAATGAAATAGACAGTTAAATCGAGACTGTTTAGGATACATTTTTTTTTTAGTTTTTTAAGCTACTAAAGCAACTATTTTCACGGAAAGCTAAACTCACCTTCATCTCACTCATATGTTTTAAGGGTCATTCCAATTCTTTCAATTTTTCCTTTTTTTTTTTTTTTTTTCGAAGATGGGCAACGCGGAAAATAGTGGTACTGAGTTCACATAAAAATTAAAATTTACAGAACATTTCTTTGAAATTTCGACAAAATGCCTGTTTCGTTTGCATTTTCAACATAATTCTTATTTTTTGTTTTCTATTTTGAATTAATTATATGTAGTGTGGGAAACGTAACATTGGTGAAATTAAAGTTAAAAATAAAAAGTTTGTTTCATTCATTCATACATTCGGAGAATGAAGGACATTCGTAGAAGCGGCAAATTGCGAGTTTCTTGACATTTTTGAGAAATTTCAAGATGTCCATTTTACTTCATTGCGCCATGTTTACAGTAATAATTATATACTAGTGTATCAAATGCTTTGCACTTTTATTTTTCAGATGCTTTGGGCGTTATACGCCAAGACTGGCAACACTTGGCGCTATTTTAGGGATGGATACGACGATCGTCTTCGTTGAAGCATTAGCCAATAGAGATGAGACGGGCTCAGCCCGAGCCCGAAAGCCCGAGCCCGAGCCCGGGCCCGAACCGGGCTCGGGCTCTAGAATTCACAATTGTGTTCGGGCTCGGGCTCATGAAAAATTTCTCCTTTATTGAACATACTGCTTGAAACAGATTTTAAAAAGTGATTCGTGAGGAAAACAAAAGTACTTATAAAAGATAAATAAATAAATAAACTAATAAAAATAGCGGCACGGGCGCCTAGAAGGTGCGCGAAGCTCTTTGGCTATTTTAGAACAGCGGTTTATATTCCTTAGTGAGTCATGAGATCCGACATTTATTGATAAAGAATTAGAAAGTGCATTGGGAGTTTGCAACTATATTTGTCTTTATTTTGCACAAACGGCAAAATTTATTGTATTCTATCAATGAAGTAATTGAATTTTTTTTTTTTTTTAATCTTCAGCTGTAATTTCGGGCTCGGGCGGGCTCGGGCTCCGACTTAAATAATATTGCTCGGGCTCGGGCGGGCTCGGATGAAAAGTCCTCGGGCTCGGGCTTCAAAAAATGAGCCCGAACTCATCTCTATTAGCCAATCGTATGCTACCATAATTAAATTCTTAGAATATTAATATTCTTAAAATTACTAGCACGTGCTCTTAGTTAATTAGTTATTTAAATGAAAAAAAATTGTGAATTTCGATTACTAAATGCTTGAGAATTTTCACATATACACTACACAGTTCTGTTTGTTTTTCATCGAAACCGATGCCAAATAAATATAGAATTCACCACGAGAAAGCGATTTATGCAACGATTCACAACACTCGCAGAATTCTTTATTCACATTAGTTCGACTTATTATAAGTAACAAGATCCTTCTTTGAATTCAATTTTAATCTAAAAAAAAAAAAAAAAAGCGATTGCAATTTTCTTTTCTGCAGGCATCTGTTCCATAATAGACACATCAGCTTCTGTTGATATTTTACTTGTCCTTTCCATAGCCTGAGTGTGAACTGCAAAGCACAAGATATTGTGCCAGCTCCAATTTTTTGTGACTAAAAAACTTTCCGTCATTGAAGCTTCGATGATATTCATTTGAGTCAGTCAATGCAGTCGTAGTGTATCATAGCTTCGAAAATATTAAGAAGAGAAGTATACAGCAATCAGTGTCCATACGAATGAGCTGCTACTCTGACATATGAATTAGATAGAGAAATTACCAGACCTAAATTTTCCCCGTCCAATGTGATACGGTGTGAAAATCGTCTTATGCTTTCTCTCGATCCTGCTTCGGTCACATAGACATCAGGAGTGAAAAATACTGGAGAGAAGATCAAAATTATCTGTTTGATATTTGCGCAGCTGTTTCAAATGGATTGTGCTCTCCAGAGCTTAAAATCAGAAAGTCAGAGGCGATTATGTTACGTAAAGGTGGCTCACAATTATTTACGGAATGTTAACGCTTTATGTCAGTATCTACCGGAATCTACATTATTTTCAATATTTAAGATTTATTTTAGCATTTTAGGATACAGTAGCGGATCTCCTGGGAAGGCGATAAGGCCCTTCAGCTTCCCTAAAAGGCATTGCTGAAGGGCAGAGTTCTCCTTACTTTTCAGCCAGAGGGCCGCATTAGCTTTTAAACAGCAGTTTGGGGGCCGACTACACACTCCAAGTCCAATGCATTGTATCGTGTCAAAGTTACTAGCTAGCTAACTGCCTGCGCGAAGGACTTTTAAAGGGGTTTTAACGCTATCCACGTTAAATCTGGAGAAAATCACCCCAAACTTCGGGCTGTTAAATCGATTACCGCACGATCGGCTCGCCGGGAACTTTACACTTCAGCCATTTACCATGTACAGTATCTATCCACTCGCGCCATGGATTCGAGGTCCTAATAAAAAGGAATCGGAACGTAGATGTTGTTTTTAATTATTTTATTCAGTTATTATTTAATAACTCATTGATACACTAAGCACACTAAGCATGAACACCAGTATTAGTGGGAATAGTGGAATTGTTTCCTGCATACCGAAATGGCAGACATTTCTTCCTTTACATTTGATGTCCCTAACATCAATAGTGTCCTGACATTAACATCAGACCACTATTAACTCTTGTTCTTCTACCATTGACAAGTTAGTTATATCTCACTCACTGTGAACAGAAGTAAAAAGATAAGCGACGAACAAAGTTTTGCAGCGTAGTGATCAGTTGGAAAACAAAACGCACTATTCCGCGCTTTTCTTTTAATTCCGTAAAAGCGTAACATCCTCGTAAACGGCGCCTGATCTTGGCAAGATACACATAAATTTCCGTAATTTTTTCCGTAAATAAAAAGGTCAACAGGGGTCGGATGAGAGGGCTTCTCGGGCCGTAGTTTGGAGATCCCTGCTTTAGGGTAACATATTGGTTTATTGTTACATTGAATGTTCTTAAAAAAATCACATAATTCATCGATGTTTCGCAGTTTCTCATACTTCAAAGAAATAAATATCAGTACATGAAGACGCAAGTTAAAATCTCAGATTTTATAAAAAAAATTTGTATGAACATGAGCCTTCAGTTAAAATTTACATTTCAGTATCATTCCAAAAAACTTTACTTGATTATCTTTATATATAAAACGCTTAAGTGGTCGCAAAATTAACCCATTTGTGCCTGGATATTTTTGCGACTTTCTTCGATTTTTACTGATAACAGAAATAATAGATAAATTTCCTATGTCAAATTCTTAAACAAGGGATGATTTCTTTTAAAATCATTATTCATAAAATTCGAAATATCAACATCCTACTTGGTCATGTTAAAATATTTTGTAGAGTTGAGGCTGAATACTCATGAATAAAGGCTAAGAAACATAAATAACGTTTTCGACTAATAGCGAAAATGCCGTCCCAAAAAAGGGACACTAGGCATAAATGGGTTAAGCTTCGTTTCTAAAGAAAACAGGCAACAGATAGGTTAAAGAATTTCAATATACTACACTGTACTTTATGGACGTGTGTGTGTGAGGAGGTGAATTTGCATTCGTAATAGTATGCATTTTGTGATAACTAACCAATATGTCTAAGGGCAGGATTTGCAGTGGCTCACTTTAGATGCACGTTCAAGGTGAATCGGTTTGATTGGAGCCATCCAGAGAGGTTACATTTGTTTAGATATTTTCATCCAGTTTGGTGGTTTCCCCTTACGTGCACTGCTTCTGTTGCGGGTGTGCAAACCCTCTCACGCATGAGGCTCCCAATAAAAATGGTTCCTTCCCAATTAAATAGTGAATTGGGAAATGAAACAGATCGTCTGTTTACATTTTTCATCAAGTCTTCATTTGACTGGGAATCATCTGATGGAGGAAAGGCTGTCATCAAAAGTTGGTCGGGGGTCAAATTGTTTCATCTTTCATCTTAAGAGTACACTTTGGATGAAACAAAAATGAAAGTCAGTTTATACTTTGGATGATTCTTTCATGATAAACTTCCAAAATGATGAGTGTAAATGAATTTTTTTAAGGGGGGGGGGATCTGAGGCACAGATATTACAAAACTGGCTCAGAAGCAGTAGTGTAGTCTTAACTAAACAAGTCGGAGGACGCTTATTTTTGAGGAATTTGATACTGTTAAAAATAAATAAAACTAACGAAATTATAAATTTTAATTATTTATTAATTGATTCTTATTACTTCGTAAATTAATTAAATTTTGATTGAAAAGCAATGTAATTTCGATCACAGTGCCTTATAAAAATTATTATAATTTTGAATCTACCACCGTCAACAAACCTAATGTCAACATGTCCGATTTATTTATTTTATTGTTTTTAAATTTGCACTTGACTCTAACCCACGTGTAACATAACACGTGCGTTCTATTTCTAAGTCTCTAAAATCTACTTAGGTGGTTGAAAAAGTCCATTTGGTTGCCTTTGTGATGCAGAACTACAAATTGAATTTTTTAATACATTAAAAAGAAGTTTGAGCTCCCCCTGTGAAAATAAGAAGTGAGGGGACTCATTAACTCAAATGAAGAAGTAGGGCCACGCATTAATCCCCCGGCTACATCACTTCTCAAACGCCACCCATTCACCAAAATACACATAATTGTATATGTGAGATTTTTTTGTGATTGTTTCACAACTCATCGTTAAAACAGCTTGTGCTGATACATAAAATATTTTTTCGAATTTTTGACTTTCTGATTTAATTAGGTTTTTTTATTTATCTGTTCAAAGAAAGCATGATTTCTCAAAAGAACATCTGTAACACAACAATCGCCTCTATACCTATGGCTTGAAATTGTGAAAGTCATCACATCAGCAGGATTATTAGACCAGGAAAACTTTCTTTTCCCTTAGGCCAGTGGTTCCCAACTGGTGGTCCGCGTACCACTGCTGGTCCATGAACAAGTTCTAAGTGGTCCCCGAAGCGAGTGAGTGTTTAAAAAGTAATTGTGTTTTCGCAATTCATCATCAATCATCAACATTGGCACGACAGCCCTTTGTGAGCCCTGGCCTATTCTTCAGAAGTCTTTCCCATTCCACCCTTTTCCCTGTAATGGACCTCCAGTTTCTTATTTTCAGTTTGGTAAAATCCTCATCCAGGCTGTCCCTCCATCTTTTCTTAGGTCTTCCTCTAGGTCTTTTACAAAAAGGAGTGGCATTGAAGACCTTAAGAGCAGTTCTCTCAGCACTCATTCTCAGAAGGTGGCCTGCCCATCTCATTCTATTTAGTTTTATGTATTTAATAATGTCGTTATCTTTATACATTTTATAGATTTCAAAGTTATATCTTTTCCTCCAAGTATTATTTTCTAAAACAGCATCAAAAATAGTTCTTAGAACCTTTCTTTCGAAGATTGACAGTGCTTTTTCCTCTCCGTCGTCGTTAAAGTCCATGTTTCTGAGGTATAGGTTAAAACTGATCTTATTAATACCTTGTGCAACAGAATTTTTGTTCTTCTCTTTATTAGATAGGATTTTAAAAAAGGTCTTAAACTGAAGAAACAGCGATTTGCGGCAATAATCCTTTTTTCTGATTTCAGGGTTAATATCATTTTGATTGTTGATCTCAAAAACCAAATAGGTGAAATTTTTCACGGATTCAAATTTAAATGGGCCAATCTCAAAAAAATTAGATGGGTTTTCTTTTTTCCCACAGTACATATATTTTGTTTTCTCTACATTTACTCTAAGCTTCAATTTCCCAGCCGCCTTTTCCAATGCCATAAAGGCCTCTCCTAGCTCAGCTGCAGATCTAGAAATTACATCTACATCATCAGCATATGCGAGAATATGTACTGATTTATCAAATATAGTACCTCTTGTATTAATACCAGCATCTCTTATAACTTTCTCCAATGCGAAATTAAAAAGGAGGCATGCAAGTGCATCCCCATGTCTTATTCCATTGCAGATCTCAAAAGTTGTAGATAACTCTCCCTGTACTCGCACCACAGAGAATGTCTCTGAAAGAGTGAGCTTCACAAGCTTAATTAACTTTATTGGAACATTTAATTCCAGTAGGGCTTTTAGTAAACCAGCTCGATCAATGCTATCATAAGCCGCAATGAAGTCCATAAACAAATGGTGGGTTTCGATCCCGTACTCTTTACACTTCTCCAGAGTTTGTCTCAAAAGTAAAGATCTGATCAACCGTCGATCGTCCTCTCCTGAAACCACACTGATAATCACCGACAACAGCTTCCATAATAGGAGACAGGCGATTAAATAAAATATTAGAGAAAATCTTATAAGCAACACACAATACTCTGTAATTCTCAATATACCTCTGTAATTCTCACAGTTCAATATGTCCCCCTTTTTATGTATTGGACATAAAATACTTAATTTCCATTCGGAAGGCAGAACTTCTGTTTTCACAATTGTATGCAGTAAAAAAAAAAAAAGCAAAAAGCGTAATTGTTTACGGTCTTTTTAAGAGAGAACTAAAAAAAAATCTTTCATAATCCTTGCAAAATAGGGAAATTACGAAAGGACACAACATTAAATACAATGCGATAAAATATTGTAGCATCTCAGCCAAGCTTTTGTCTTTGGGTACAAGCATATTAAATAGGGTTGATTAATTATTATCAGCACCATTGAGTGAGTGGAAATACATTCTCTCAGCTTTTTCGAAATTTTTATTTTATATTACATTTTGCGCAAAATGTTTTGTGCTTTTTTGAAAATGCTATCCTCTCCCCTCTTCCAGAAGGAATTCTTAACCCTTTGAGGCGCAACCCTTATCCGATGCTGAAAAAAGGGCAGCCGTTGCCATCGCTCGACTTAACTACCAGCAAGATGGCACGCGATGAACGTTTCGATCGTCCGCCATCTTGCTGGTAGTTAAGTCGAGCGATGGCAACGGCTGCCCTTTTTTCAGCATGGGGCAATCTATCCAGTTGTTCTCGCATTCTTCCATTTTTCAGCAGATGTCAATGCTGTTAAAAATAATCGTGACAATTTTTTTTTACGGGAAATGATGTGCTAAAAAATATATGATTCTCCTGGAGCTATGTCACGCGCAAGTATTTTTATAGAAATCAAATCTATTCTTCGTGACTGGCAACAGTCAAAACGTCAGAGTTTGGTGTACCCAGAGCGGAAACACTGCGCGTTAAAGGGTTAAAGTGGTACGTGCGTAAATGAGAAGTGGAAAAGTGGTCCGCGTGTTAAGTTGAATTGGGAACCACTGCCTTAGGCAAGCAAAGTAAATTATAAGGTACTCACTCCCCATCCCCTAAAAAATACACAGTCTGTAAGGTAAAAGCTTTTATTGAAAAACACATTTCTCTACGGATCGTCTGAGCAGGATATTCTGGCTTCTGTGAGAAACGATTGTATCTGCTTCTGCGGCATTAAAATAACGTAAACAGAACTTGTCAGGCGTATCTTGTGCTTTTTCCCATTAGAATTCCACAGACTTATGGGTGATCCAACGATGAACAAAATATTTCCTTCTAAAGAAAAGAATTAATAATGTTGAGTTAAAGGAGAAAACGTGCATGCATGTGTAATGTAATTACATAATGGTTTCATTTATAATCATAGTTACTTTTGGTAAGTTCGGAACAAACACATTCGTTTTCGAATTCCAGCTCTCCAAATTTTTTTATCGCGTTAGGAGTGTCAATGTAAAAGCTGACATCTTGAAGAACTTTAATAGTTTTCAGATCACTTTCTTTTTTAATTACTTTCAACGCTAAAAAAAGACAGAATAATAATATGTAAATTATAAAAACATAAAATCATGCAACTAGCTGAAAATTAAATCTGGAATCTAGAATTTTCATGGGTTGATTATTTGGGGCAGAGATATCCAGATTACATCATGATCATTTTCAGAATAGTTACTTTTATGGAACCAGAGAAACTAGATTATTTAGTGTAAGGATTTTTCCGTGAATGGTCTCTTCTGGAGGTATGACACAAATATACATTGATACAATTATTTGCAATTTTGCAATGCTATTATTTACAGCAGTGGGGTAGCGAGAAATTTTTTATGGATGGGGTACGACATTTGCGACTCATATATATATATATATATATATATATATATATATATATATATATATATATATATATGTAATGTATAAAAAGGTAATTTGGGTTTTACTATAGTTTGGGTATTGTTCAAGCGGGTACTTTCACTGTAAGTTTTGCTTTCCTGTCATACTTGCCACGCGCGCTCTGGAGCTATGTTTTATTTATGTATATTGTTAAGGCAGACCCCTTAAGAAATTTTCCTATATTTTGAAATTTCCAGTCTTCGTCTTTATTTTGTTGTAAGCAACACCGTTCGTAATATGCTATCCAACTCTCAAAACTCATATTATCTTCAAAATTAAAGGGGGCAATAAACTCATCACTTTTTTTGCAGGGACATAGTGGCAATAGTTTGTGTATTTTCTTTACCATCTAACGACATGCTGAATTTTTTTTCTAAATTTTTACCTGAACGGAGAAGCATTTAATAATTGCATTCAGAATTTTTATTTAGCAACATTAATAATAATACTGCAATAAATTTACAAAATCTTACCTTAATGAAAATACTATATTAATGGAAAAAAATGCAGATATATCAATTTTTTTTTTCATCAACACTAAAATAGCACTTTAAAATAACACACACACAATTAATAACCATTTAAATATAATGCTCTAATGTTCACTTCAACTCTGAAAATATACGTACTTCACTTAATCAATATCCACAAGTTGAAATCGTCATTCTTCAACAATAAACAAAACACACACAAAAAAATATCTTCTCTCACAAGTTCAATGCAGGCAGGAGGAGTTTCGGTCAACCTAAGTTGTGCGCACAAAAACAAAAATATTCGGCACGGAGAAAATGGGGAAATAATTCACCAGTTGCACACACTTCTCGTGGGGGCCTCTTTTGGGTGCAATGAAGGCAGTGAAACTCCGTCGATTTCCATCGGATTTTCAAAATAACAGTGGACGTGTGGGAAAAAGAAAATGAAAAACGAGGCGCAGGCACTTCTTTTATTTACGTGTCGGCATCAGCGTCGTTAGTCGCTATGGAAAACTCAGAAGCGCAAATTTTTTCGATGGGCTTAAGGGAGGTCAGACGATTGTAGTTTGATCTTCCACGGCGACAGAGCATTACACAAAGCAGAGAATGAGGAAGTCCAGATATCTGCAGTCGGTGAAGGGCAAGTTGGTTCTACGTATCTCTCTGATCGGCAGGCGGTCGGCATAAAGCCGCATCTCCGGCGTACTCCGCATCTTCGGGGAAGCAGTGTACCCCGTCTCCCGACTATTGAGCGTTAATTTTTTACAATTTAAGATTTTTAATTGGCACACAGGCAATCATCCTGCCGGCTATTTGTGACGTCAGATATTCCAGTAAAGTTTCAGAATTAAGACAAGTAAAACGGTTTATTAAACATTATCTTTAAGTTACAATATAAAGGGAGAAGAGGGGAGGGAAGACGGGTACAAAAATCAGCGTGGACTAATTAAGCAGTTCCAGTGGCAGAAGTCCCTCGATTTTCGATGTGCGGGTGTATTTACGCTCATCATACCACGTGGGCTGGTATGACATAACTCCGTCTCTCTCTTATCTCTAATCGAACCACACACACTTATGAACATGACCTGCATCCGGGATTACAAAGGCGTGGGGACACGTGTACACTCTAAAGAACTCAGAATCGACGGCCTGATGTCTGACAAATAACAAAATAAATAAAACATAGCTCCAGAGCGCGCGTGGCAAGTATGACAGGAAAGCGAAACTTACAGTGAAAGTACCCGCTTGAACAATACCCAAACTATAGTAAACCCAAATTACCTTTTTATACATTACATATTATATATATATATATATATATATATATATATACATGTGTGTGATTAGAGAGCGGAGAAAATACATTTTATATAGCAAAAAAATTCATCATAGGGGAAGGGGGGGGGTTGTAACTCCACTATTCCCCCCCCTGGCTACGCCACTGATATGCAGTAATCATTTGTTGATAAGTACATCTCTAATCTGTATAAATAAAACATGGCTAGTCCATACATTACCCAGATTTAAAAAATGTAAGCAATTTCATTCCGTTTAAAGTATCTGGAACGTAAAACGACCATTAAAAAATTTATGCCTGTCTGTCACTATGTCGTCCGTCAGTGCGTTTACCGAAAATTGGAAAAATAAGTATTAACAAGATATATTCTGGATGTTAAGCTATATTTTAAGGAAAAATATCAATATATTAATAAAATTTATTCAGTATTTCATTAGCACAGTACACCAACAATTTTGCATTTTGTAATATTATGCTATCCATTTTAATACTAATTTTATGATATGGCAAGCCTAAAGGCACATTGATTACAACGTCAGTTGTAATTATCAATTGGCCGTTGTCAGTGATTACAACGGCCAATTGATAAAACATGAATAGAAAATATTTTTAACTGTAACTAAACTATATGTAACGCACCCTGTTACTCCAATTAAATTATCTGTAATTTCAAATTGGTATTTTTGGCTCATGCTGTAATTAACAATTAAAGTAAAATATAAAAATTGTTTGTTTATTATACAGTAGTTTGTTTATTACTCAATTCTTCATAATGTATTCTCTTCATCGTTTTAAAAATTCAAATTTAAATTGACGCTTTGAAACTAGACGGAAAAATAAATAATATATATTTACATTCTCACTACACAATACTTAGACTAGAACAATTACTTTTTTTTTTTTTTGTAAAATATACGCATTTTTATTCCCGAAAACGAAGTTAATACTATGCAAAAACTTGGAACTTTCATATAGTGTTCTCACTTTGAAGATAACCCCTTAAAATCACTCAATATTGAAATCGCGATATCTCGGGAAGTTATCGAAGAAAATTTCTGAAAATTTATATTTAATCTAATTTGAAGGTTTTATTTCTTTGAATAAACTCAAAATAGGGAGTTGCCATTTATTAAACGTAATTGTTGTAGAATTGAATGTGAAAACGGCTTCTTATACAAATTTTTGCAGATTAAATTATACGTTATTTGTAAACGAATGATATACATAATTTTTCTCCACGACGCACCACGGCTTAAAAGAGCGAGTGTGCCTTTTCCCTTTTTTCCGCAGCTGTACAAAAATTTAAAGTAAATTTAGTCTGAAATTTTGACATTCTCCTGTAGATGACATTTACACATCGTTTGATATCGTATACTTTATAGAAAATGGCAGAAAATTGCACATCAATCATCTGTGTACAAACTTACCAAAGGCTGAGTTGCAGTAGACAGATGTAAAATTTTCTGGGAAGCTGTCTCTACATATTGGGCAGTCAGGTTTTTCTAGTTCTGAAAAGCATAGTATTCAATAAATTCTACAGAAATTACATTATGAATTGGAGTATATTTATTTTACATTCAAAAGCAGTAGTTTTCGGATCGTCATGCAATTTTATTTAGTTTTAAAGCTTCGGAATGTATTATTGAAGTCAGTTACGAAGGTATATATTCTTACAATTTTTTTTTTCAAATATAGTATTTCAATTAAGTGTAAAAATATATAGTAGGTATATTCATCTTGGAGGAGTTAGTGTATATGCTCACTGTCTAGTACGTCCTCTCCCTAAAATATAAACGCAAATGGAAAATGGTACTCCAAACTAAAGTTAGATTTATTTAATTGTAGAAATAATTAAGTTAGTTTTTATTGATCCAATAATTCGAAAGTATTGTTAAAAAAGTGCTTATTATAAAATGGGTACACGATTTAGAAAACTGAAAAAGTTCTTATGCCACCAATATATATAGAAATCGCGAATGTCCCGCGTTGGAGTAGCCATTAAACTCCGTTCTCGTAAGAACATGGAAAGTGAAGCAGCACCCGGCTTGGCCAGTGCTTTGGAGGGTGAACTCCTCTCGCGGCTGGGCTGCTCTGGGACCGTGTACACTCTAGGAGCTGGTGCACGTAAAGTCGTCGTGGTTCCAATGTCCTCCACGTTCAATGCTACCTCTGGGGTACCGATTTCAAATGGTTGGTCCCTCATCTAGAATTGGTTCAAAATTAGAGATTCCCGAGCTGAGTCGATCCCACTGGAGCGGCTCATCTTAATGGAAGCCGCCCTATCCATCCATCGCCTTCCTATATGGGGATCTGGCACCGCTCCGCGGTTGCCAGAGGGCATTAGCAACAACAACAACGAAATTGAGGATGACTTACTTACTGTCTCCTGCACGAAATATGAATGTTTTACTAATAAAAGCATTATAATAAAAAAAAAATTCCGGCTTCTTTCTGTTTGTCTGTGTATGTGTACGTATAAATGACATTTTACGCCTGCCTTTATTTTTTAGCTCAAATAATTAGTTTTAAACATACTTGAACTTTGCCCTACAATCAATATAATTAAGTTTTCTGGCTAAATTTTTTCTTGCAGAATAGTTCAAATCAGATAGTCTCGTTAAAAATTATTTACTTTAGTTTATTATCTATCTCTAGAAACAATCACATGTTTTATTTATGAAATTTTATTTATTTATTTTATTTTTTAAGATAAGGATTCTAAGGTTAGCATTTTGTAAATTTGGATAAGCTCAGTTGTAAATGTTATATAGTGTGTCCGTAAAGTTAGGGCCATTTTTGGCTGGTCACATAAAAGTAACAAAACAAGACAGAAATGTGAAAACTTCACCAAACAAATAAAATAAAATAAAAATTAAAAAAAAAATCTGAAATTCTTCCAGATTTTATTTACGCACCCGGCTGGAAGAATTTCAGTTTTTTTTTCTAAATCTATTCAATCAATTTTGTCATATGGAGGAAAATGATAACTGTAAGTGCTCATAGACTCCTGTTCGCGTAATTTTGTTGCTGAAAATTGTATCCATTGTTGTTTCGCCCCTAGTGGTGAAATGTTTTGGATGAGAGCGTATTGTAAAATCTAAAGTATCCATTTCAGTTATTAAATCGGATCCTTGATCGGAATTTAATTCTATGTTAAAATCTCCAACTTAAACAGTCTTACAATCATCCCCCTTCAGTAACGTTTCGAATATAGCGACTAATTTATCTTCATAAGAAATTCGAGGACTAGCGTATGTAACTGCAAATCTCACTTTATCCTAGCTTATGTAACTGCAAATCTCCCTTTATTTTGAATATACGCAATGACCATTTGAACACCATTGATCTGGCTCGTGTAGGCACGTGTTAAAGTGTTTCATATTCTTTTTATAAAGTGATTTTTATAAAGTTTTCCATTATAAAAATCATAACTCCAGATGGCTTTCTGTTTTGGAAACCACTGTCGATCCGTTCGACCAAAGTGAATCCTGGTATTTGAAAATCATCTGAAGGGATAGTCCATGTTTTCGTTAGCAATATCAAATCACTCTGCAGAAAACAGGAATCAAACGGAAAAGTGACCACGGCGCGGCGCGTAGACAAAAATCCCGTGCTTGAAAGAAATAGCACCCGAGTGCTAAAAAAATCCCGTGCTTGAAAGAAATAGCACGCGTGTGCTAAAAAGAGGAAAACTCTCTCAAATAGTGTGATGGGCAAGTTTGAGCGGATACAGATGATGATGCAACACCACGAACAGCTCAGCAGCGGATCAGCCCACGACCATGCCAGTCGAGATGCGGATGGTTCAAAGGAAGTTCAGAATTAGTCTAAGAGCCAGCGACCGCCAGACCTTCGTCATAGTATAAAAGCTGAAACTTTCTCTGCGCATACCCCCCCAACAGAGGTAGGAACAATCGGCCACTATAAAGTTTGGATGATCGTGGCTTTGGCAAGTAACAGGTGGCAAAGGTGTATAAAATGGCCGAAAATTTCGTCATTTCATAAAGCTTAATTTTTTTTATATGTTCTTCTTCGCAGTACTAGAAATCACTTGATCCCTTGCCAGACACTTTTCCATCGTGGCAAACCCCCGCCAGACAACCTCAAAGTCATGGAAAACTGTTGTGTTCCTAAACTCCCGCGACGAAGTACGTCAAGTTGTCACAAAGTGCCAAGCACATTTTATACTGCTACTTCTGAACTTTCTTACTCGCGAACTTTCTTGCAGCGCGCTCGTAATAGAATTACGTTTTTCAAGACTTTGAGGTTGTCTGGCGGGGGTTTGCCACGATGGAAAAGTGTCTGGCAAGGGATAAAGTGATTTCTAGTACTGCGAAGAAGAACATATAAAAAAAATTAAGCTTTATGAAATGACGAAAGTTTCGGCAATTTTATACACCTTTGCCACCTGTTACCTGCCAAAGCCACGATCATCCAAACTTTATAGTGGCCGATTGTTCCTACCTCTGTTGGGGGGTATGCGCAGAGAAAGTTTCAGCTTTTATACTATGACGAAGGTCTGGCGGTCGCTGTCTCTTGATCTAAATGTTCTGTGGCTTGCTGAAGACTTGGGCGAATTTATCTTCTATTTGGTGAAGATTTCCCATTTCCATCTTGCTTTCTTGTGACCAGACAAAAGGGCACCACAACTTTATGGACACTTAATACATTTCAGTGTATTGAACATGAAGTATATAAAAAGTTTTGCTAGTGCTTGTAAGTACATGGTAAGTATTGCGTTTTTATCAAAAATATGTTTGTAATTTCTTAAGGATAAAAATGGATTGTTTTGCTTCTAAATTTTCTGAAGACATAAAACACCAATTCCGATGGTTCATTTCATCTGAATTGGGGATTTATCCGATCATCATTCATTTGAATTTTTAGTTTCGAGGTTACTAACATGAACTAGCACAATAGTTTCGTACCAATTATTAGTTTCGACCAGCATTCATTTGAATGATGGTCATCGTTCTTTTGAATTTTTAGTTTCGAAGTTACTAACATGAACTAGCACAATACTTTAACGATAACATTCTAAGGCTCACGAATCATACGAATTATAAAAATTTAATAGAAAAGACTTACCTACTAGTTAACTTTTGAAAGACAAGCATTTTTACAGAACCTATTCAGTTTTTCCAGATCCCAGGAGAGATTGTTTTATTTCCGACTTTAGAAAAATTGTGCATTATTCATGAAATTAAAGATCACGCGGGCTATAAAACATTTAAAGTCTCATCGCTATCTTTGCCACAGTTGTTTCGTGGAAATTATGGATGGTATTTCTGAAACTGAGGTAGAAAATTTTACTAATGCTTATATATTTTTTGTGACTAGAAATTGATAAAATTATGTGGTTTTACGGCGCGACCACTGTGCGTTGAAGGGTTAACACACTTACCTGGTGGGAGAACTGAAACTGGAACGTTTCCTTCCAAACCATCAGGAAAATCTAAATCATTATCAACATCTGTAAAAGTCGAAAGATGGGAGCTTTTCTTCACAGTTCCTTGCTCACTTTTATTCACTGCAATTAAGACATCGACCGCTTCCAATTTATCATTGCTGAACTGATCGTTTAATTCTTCCGAAACCCCTTCTTCGGACAATGCTGCATTTTCGAAATCATCAGCTGCCAGGGGTGCTGACGTATCTTTATAGTCTGCATTTGCATAGTCTGCAGAGTCCGACTTGTCAGGACTGCCGATTACCGTTGGAGAATGAAACAACGGTAACCAAGAAAGGTCTGGCAGAGATGTAGTGTTACAAGTGGACGGAATGGAATATTCTTTAGTCACCTGGGACTCTGAAAATGAAAACAAGATATTTAAATAAATATAAACGTAATACTGTTTGAAAATTGGGACTAAGCATTTTTAAACTTATTATTTAGTACATGCACACGAATGCAAGTTCAAGTATATATTGTAAATAGTGTAAAAAGGGCTCAATTAAGATTTTTAATATATTGAGAGTAACATCCATAATTTCATGTCAGAATACCTAACATTTTATAAATTAAATTCATTTAGTTTATTTAATAACTAATTAACTAGTACACTGAGTATTTGATTAACAATTGTTGATTTATAAACACGGAGATTTATTTGACTAGAATTTGCTATTTACAGTCCAATTTGAACGGCTGGTTCGAGCATATATACCCAAAGGACGATTCTAACCAGAAAACTGGCGAACAAGAATGATGAATTGATTCAGACTTTATTGAGATGAGCAGTTAAATTATGAAGCTTTTTCTTTTTTTTTTGTCTCAACTGCATAAGCAATCATAATCAAAATATTATGAAGTTTTTTTACAATAGTTTCCATGTAAATGCTTGACATAATAATACTTTTTTTCCTTTCTTTTTCTATTATACTATTTAGTCCCAAAAGACGCTTTAATTGGAAACTTCGTGATATTTCAAGAAATAAATTTTGTTTGGATAACATTAGTTATAGTTATGGCAAAACGAAAACTTGAAATAACTTCTCAAACTGCAGTGCTTCAATCAGTGTCGCCAATTTAAATTATATGACTGTAAATTTAACTAATTTTCATTGCATTTGGAGCTAATTCAATGCATTACATAAAGGGAATTAGCGGCTTTTTCAACGGCCTTTGCCGACTTTTGCCAAAGAGCATTTGGCATACTAGTTTCAGTAAAGTTCAGTTTGTTAAACAATCCGTCTTTTTAGCTGTTGATATATATTATAATTATACTTCCGACTGGAAAAAGTTTTTCAGTGGCATGCACTAGTCTTTTTTGCCAGACATTTCTATATTAAAGAAAGAAAAGGGAAAAATAGCTTTTATGGTCACCTTGTATGCACAAAATTCAAAATAGTAAACAGAAGTCTTATCTTTGAAAATTTATTTAGAAAGTGTTTTAATTTTTCAAACACAACATATTTAATCAGATATTAACAAACGAAAAATGAACATGTTTGGCAAATTATTGCTTTTTTAACGTGTAAAAATTTGATTAAAATTCTCTGTTTGAGGGCTGATACACAAATCGAATTAAACATATCTCTCACCGGGTGGAATTTGAATAGCATAACACATGCACCATGATGTTACAACATGCATGCATTGGTCTTGGTGAGATTTTGTGATAATGTTCATCTAAGAGAAGTTGTGACGACAGATAAATGGCTGCTTGGGACAGTTCTTTGTGACGTCACATGGTGATCATTATAGACGTCATAATGACCTTCATGAATGCCTCTGGAACGTCACTGTAAAACACGTTTGGCACACATTGACGCCATATTATGCCTAATTATCAATTACACTGCGACGCCGACGTCAATTCTACAACGTCAAATGTTTTACACGAAGGGAAGTCACAGAAGACGTGCATTTATATCACATTTGTTCTGTGACGGACGTACGAAATGCAGCGTCAACATAAAGGCACCACCAACATGATTGCTGTATGGTACGTGTTCATTAAAAGATAAATAGCGTCAAATCTGCTCGAACTCAATTTTATACCAATGCAAGAAATCAAATGACAGTGAAAATACATTTGAAATATATATTTCTTTCACTTTGTACTTAATTTATATTTTTGTATTTTAAGTTTTGCCCATTAGACACTGGCGATAAATGTTGGAAACTATAAGTTGAAGTCTATGAATATTACACTTACGCATTTTTTAAATCTTTGTACGAAGTAAAAGGAGGTGTTGTAATCGCGAAAAATTTTGGTATTTTCAGATTTTGACGAAAAAACCGATTTTCACTAATCTAAATTTGCGTAGACAAGTTTTTGGGTGACGTTTCAATACACGCGTGCATACGTATACTTGCACGATGTATTGTGACTAACCGCGAATTCATTTTGCCAAGTTTTTTCGTGATTACATTTAAGTCTATGGGCAGCGTCAATACATTATACTTCAAAAAACATTCATTGCTTGGGTCATGTCATGAATCTCACCAAGTTTGGCGAGCTGTAGCGAAATATAGCGAAATCTGAAGCCAAAAATAAGTTTCTAAAACTGAACGTAGCTTGGCGATATCTCTTATATTTAGCGAGAAACGGCCAAACCTTAATAATATTGAAGTAGCGTATCTCAATTTCCAATAAGTTTGAATGAAGTACATCAGTAATTCATTTACTGAGTTAGCCAAAAGATTTTCAATACATGAAGGTTTATAACCAGCTTCAATATATTAAAAGTCTGTAGGCAGTCAGTGGACAGTGCCCAAAATCTCGCCGTCACCAAGCATGCACAAAACGTTAGTTTTGTGACGGCGAGTACAAGCAATGGTAAGTTTTGGCAAAATTTCCCCGAATTTGGGACACATTTTTAAAAATGTATCTAATTTTGGTGACAAATTTCATATTTAGCAATAAATCGCCAAACATTCATATTATTGGAGAGTATCATTATTCAATTTAAGTTCAAATGAGGTGCATCAAAAATTTATAAAATTTAAAAGACGTACGAGGAAGTCGTGTGGTGTTTACATCAGATATTTTTGTAATTTACTTTTCGAAAATAGGACTTCATTTTTCTATTTCCATTTTTTTTTATATGCAAAGTCCTTGTGTAATATAAAAAATAGACATCCCGTATTCCTTGTCCATATTGTTAGTAACTGTTTCATACCTGGTTGATAATAATCGTAGAGTCGCACTATTGACGGCTTGATATCCTTAACTTCAAATTCACTTTTGATGTGGAACTCGAAACATTTTGCATCATTCGTAATCTGTAAAAAGTAGACTTAAGTAGAAAGAAAAACGTTAATTTTCCTTATAAAAGTAGAATACAAAATCTTAAGTACGCAAAATTTTTTACAAACTGAATTGTTTGATCAATATCTCATTTCTAGTTTCAATTAACTTTTTGAAGCGCAAGCATTTTCTCATCAATGTAGAAGACCATCTTGATGACTGTCCAACGCTGAAAAAGCGCAGTTGTTGCCATCGATCCATTTAACTACCAACAACATGGCGGTCGAATAGCCCATCTGGCGCCACGGAGCTAAAAAAGTTTTCTGGCACAGCTGGCTTCGCAACTTTTTCAGCGTTGGGACCATTTAACCTTTTTTTTTTTTTTTTTTTTTTTTTGCGCGACTAGCAGTGAAAGCGCTGAAATAAGGTGTTTTCACTGCACAACCACCATGCTTCAAAGGGTTAACTTCTTATTTGAAAATTTTTACTTTCAGTTACACATATTATTCTATATGTCTACGATCATATATATATTTTTTCTTTTTAAATGTATTTAATTTTTTTTTTCAAGCAATATATTTCAGGGGAAGACTTTCTATCGAAAGATTTGTAAATAGTTCTTATTCCTGGGTTTCTTAACATGGTGCAGTTACCATGATTTAATGATAAATTTTAAAGCAATGGCTTCTCTTAAGTCAGGTGTCCTGCCAAGAAAAAAGAGCCAAGATGGATCTTCTTTATCCAAAGTACATAATTTTATGTCCCCTCCTTCCCCAGTCTTTAAACTGCTTTCCAGGGCGGGTTTCCTGAGGTCTTTTTCTAACTCTGTTTTTAAAAGAGGAGTCTCACTGTTTTGTAATTGGTTCCTTTTGGTTATACTGAGAGAATTGTGTTCCATTTTTCAATGGACGTATCTGGAGTTAGTGTGCTACATTAAATCTTCATAAAACGGTATTTAGTAAGAATTCTTTATTTTACAGCTACTTGGCTGATAAATATGTGGCTGTAATTAAAAAAATAGAATTAAAATTAACATTACTGTTAAAAAAACTAATTAAGATTGTTTCTTATTACTTTCCGAACATGTACCCTGCAAGGAAAGTATTGTAATCATGAAAAAAAATTCGATTTCAAGATTTTGGTGTATTTACACATTTTGAGATCTTCTGAATTCATTTATGCTATTTTTACAAGATACATGTACGTATGTATGTGTGTGTATCTGAGTGAACACGATATCTCCTAAACGGGGCATTCGATTGAGCTCAAATTGGGTATATATGTTATGAACCACCGTCGCAAGACCAGTACTGATTTTGGTGCGTATAGGACTTATGTCTACGATCTACAGTTTTTCTACAGGGCTACAACAAAGATTTCTTTTACATTATGGCATATGGGGAGAAATTCTTGAAAGTGCGCTAGTATTTATTTAAATGCTTGATAATGATCTTAATCGTAAGTGTTCAGAAAATCGAGTGGAGTCACTCCAGATTTTTGTGATTAATAAAACAATTTAATCCGCAGAAATTGAATGAGATTGAAATCGAGTTTGCCACAACAGATGATTTTAATCCTAACTAGCTTTAAAGCGTGGTTCTAAGAAGAGAAAAAGTTAAACTATAAATATATGTATGTGTGGAAATATGTTCTGTTTACCTTTTCTTACCTCGAATCCTCAGTTAGGCGTTTGGATAAAGTTTATTGAATAGCATGATGTTAATTAGTTAACTTTATTTTTTCTTTGAAAAATACTATTTTGTTCGCTACAAATACAACAATAAAGTGAATATGACAATGTAAGCAACTAAATAATTTTATAGGGCGAATTCATGATCTTTTATTTCTGAAAACTTTGCCTAAGTAACATGCATTTTGAAAAATTGGAAAAGTTAGTGGTATATATTAGAGAAAAGCGAATAAAATGTAGGAATTTAAAACCATGCTATTTGGGTGTTACTGCAAAGAGTTTTAAAACAATTTTGAAAAACTTGCAAAACAATCAATTGAAAACAATTACCTCCTCAAAATATAAATTAACTTCATTTTCGTCGATATCATGACGCTTCAGTTGTAATTCTTCGTCATTTTCGAGCTGGAATATTAATATACAAGTTTTTATAAATGTACAAGATAAAAACTCTCATGTTGGAAAAGCATTTAAATATTTTGAAATTTGTTGCATTTTTTTTCTAATTATCTAGCAGTATTTGTATCTGTACCGGCAATTTATTTTTGAAAGTTATTTCAGATTAATATTTATTTGCAAGTAAAAGCACTAATTATGTAAGAAAGAGGTACTTTTCATTTAAAAAAAAGTTTGTTTTCTAATGCTCGTAAAATGAAATTGAAATGGAATTTTTATTTTGAAGTAATCTCACAGGATGTTTAAGCTATATTTACGAAATCTGTACTACTTATAAATAAATATATGTTACAAAAGCGAGTTTAAGTTATTATTATTATTTTAGTGTTGGTTTTCAATATGGTTTCAAGATTGCAGTATTGCAGAACATCACTATTTGCTATTCATTTTTACTAAAAGAATTTTTTATGCTCACTTGATGTATAGCTAAATGTAGTTACATAATTAAGGGATATACATAATATTTATATTCAATATTTTTAAATTATATAAAAAGGCTCACTTACATGCCATTAAATAATATACCATTAAAAAATTCCCAAATGAGTTAATGCATTCCTTCCAAATAGCTATATTTTATTAATATTTAAAGCTTAATCTGACTCGAAAAGCTTTTTTTAAATTCATTGGTAGTTTTCAAAAAATGTAGTTTTAAGAAAAAATAATTCAAAGCCAATATGCTTTTCATTTATAAAATTAATTTTCATAATTTGAAAACTAATAAAAATATTCATATGCGGGTTTTTTTTGTACTGATTAAAATTAAAATAAATATATTTATATACATATTTTGTACTGATCAAAAACAAAATAAAAACTTAATTTTCTAAGAGTTAAAAAATCTTTAATCTCTCCCCCCCTTTTAGAATATCAGGGGTTAACGTCAATTGGATTTCCCAATAACAGTTTCAAATGAATCACAAGACAGCAATAGATTAGACCTATCATTTCATCGAAATTTTCTTATCATGTAAGCTTTTCTTTTTAATGGGTTGAATGCTAGAAAAAAGTTATACGTTATACGAATATCTATCATTTAGTGAACCGTGTAGTGCTACGGCACATTTTCACAATTCTTTCGCATTATAAATAAATTTCTACGTTTAAGCATGCAATTGACGTGTCTTATTGAGGCATTTTAACCATACTGTTTTTACCGTTTGAATGAAAAAAAAAACTGCTTAAAAACAATCATTATTAGTAAATTTTGGTCTGTCAGTAGAGTTATTTAATACATTTATTTTCACTCACAATATGAAACTTATGTTTTGAATGAATTTGTACTATTGCAGCTTTAAGTATTTTAGCTTCTAATTTCGTACCAGCAACAGACTCCATTCGTCGGCAACAAATCCAGATGGCAATTTAACGGAGAGTACGGCCATGTTAGTTTTTTCTTTATAAACAGCATACCTGGAAAAGGAATAGCTTAAATTTAAAATAAAATGGTATTTCAGGTGCATTTAGTGATTTCGAAAAAGGCATCTTGATATGTGAAATGATTACATCATTATATATAAATATATACATACATACGGAATGAAATGAATTATTATAACTAGAGGTACGGAATTTCTGGTTTTACGAAATTGATGCGAAATTTTCTTGTAACTGCGAATAGATGCGAAATCTAAGCAGTTTGTGAATAGACTCGAATTTATACGAAAATTTCTTATTTTTTAAGAAAGAAATTTAAGTCAATGAATCTTTCAAACGTAATCTCAAGAGCTTCATCTGAGCTGTGCCCGAAATTAATAAAGTTAATTAACGAATTAGAAGATTCAAGCTACCCATTTGCTCATCATTTGTGGAACAAATTAGATGCCTTGAAAACAAATCTTGAACAACAAGTCAGGGGATTTGGATCTAAACACAGTTCTAAAAACCGCATCAGGAAAAAAACGTGGACTAAATTTTCCTTCCACATGAAATTAAATAAAACAAATAAAGTCTATTTTCACATTGGTCAATTTTTTTTGTTCATATGATGCAAGTATGACCACCTTAAATTAAATTTCTCGGAAGTTTTCAAAGATTATTTTATTCAGAGCAGTCCCTCAAAAACATAAAATATTAATTAGTTAAATCATAAAGATTATATTGTTAAATCACATGAAATATTACAGAAGTTACAACTTCTAACTACTTATACTGGTAAATAATTATCTGTCTTCATGAGAAATTAAAAATAAAATTACCTCATACATATTCCCAAGCTCGGCAAATTGCATTCATTGCTGCCACGCCGCCTTGCATTTACGTTTAATTCAAGTCTTCCGTCGTTTGATATTTTTTCCACATTGTAACGTGAAGAAAACTGAAATGAAATGCAAGTTATATATCAATGAACCTGTTACTCCAATAAATTTCGCTTGTCTCCTTGTCAAATATTTATAAATATATAAAATTAACGAAGTTATCTACTAGAAACTTGATATTACTATTACGTTACACTAGTTTACTTCAATTAAATTCATTAATTGCCGGAAATGTCTTTAATTTATAATCTCAAATTGAGAGACGCCAATCAGTTTTGATTTTTGCCATAATTGGTCGTCATATTTTCCAATTTTAATACAGCTGATGCCACCCCAAAAAAGAAAAATAGAAATTGTTTTGGGGGTAGGGGTGCACTGAAATATTTCGAGAATTAAATAGTAAAAAATAAGTTTATAATATTAATGAAACTATAAAAATGATACATTTTTAATAAAAAGAAGACGAATTGTTCATTGATAGATAAAGTTTATAGCTGAGAAGGAAACAATTAAAATATTTTAGTAATCTAATAGGATACGTTTCCCAAACAGTTGGTCATGAATCTATTTAGAAGACCATGAATATACATACCTATATTTATTTTGCGACAATCTGCTGCTTAAAACCTGAAAAAATTCAATTCATCGAGGATGAAATGGGCAGCTATATATTCGATTTTTAAAATGTGGGTCGCATTGTTTAAAAAATTGGGAACCATTGAAATAGGCAAAAGAGTAGAAAAAACCCTCTTCTAAATCTAATGGTGGGGGTAAGGGTGATTACTGTTTGATAAGATCAAATTTGGAACAGTAGTTTGTGATATAATATTGAAAACAACTTGAACAAAAAATTCGCACCTCGCAAAATAGCCCAAAAGCTTTGTCTCGTCTCTCAAAATCCCTATATCTTAATATTTAAAATGTTTGTCTCGTCTCGCAGAAATGCGGTAAATCTCTGTCTCATCTCGCAAAAAATCGTCTAGCACCCATCCCTAATTGTAAGTTCTTGGTCTGGATATTTAGTTTGTTTATTTGATTGATTCCTTTCAGATAAATACCCGGAATTTCGTTTGCTGTGCAACTATTATAAAATTACTATGCGTTATGGAATGCTCAGCGATTGTCTCGAGAAGCGTAGTATAACTCTGCAAATACGGTTTATATTTCAGGAAATAGTTCTTAACCCTATAACGCGCAGTGTTCCCGCTCTGGGAACACCAAACTCTGACGTTTTGACTGTTGCCAGTCACGAAGAATAGATTTGATTTCTGTAAAAATAGTTGCGGGTGCATAGCTCCACGAGAATCCTTTACTTTTTAGCACGTCATTTCCCGTCAAAAAATGGTCACGATTATTTCTAACAGCACTGACATCTGCTGAAAAATGGAAGAATGCGACAACAGCTGGATAGATTGCCCAATGCTGAAAAAAGGGCAACCGTTGCCCTTTTTTCAGCATGGGAAAGGGTTGCGCCTCAAAGGGTTAAATTAAAGTAAGGTCTGAAAGTGCGAAGGGTCGTTGGTTCAACAAACATGTCACAAATAATACAGAAAGCTCTGATGTTCTGTACCATACCTGTACGACGGCACATCCATCTCCATACAAATCGATATCGACTGTTGTTGGGAGACCAGTTATCTTTAGCTGCTGAGTTAACAGCTTATTACTCTCATCAAGCTTGAAGCCATGGGACATATCATCCGTTTCCACTGCTAGTGCAATATCTAGTGACTTTTTCGGTAAATGAGACGCATATTTTGCTAAAGCTTGCAAGGCCACTACCGTGTCCTAGAAAATAAAAGATAAGCTAGTGAATGCATAATATCAAAAGAAGAAAATTTTATATTTGTTTTTAACAGAAACATAGAAGAATTCAATAATACGTGAATACTGCTTACTATACTGATTCTAGTCTAGTTAGAAAAGTGCTAATTGGGTTTTATGATTATTTTTGTTTCTAGATAAACTTTAATGACAGTACAGCGAATGTTGTCAAGTGAATACAGCAGATCCCTCCACTTGGAATTTTTTTGAGTTATTAACTTCTTTTTTTGAGTTATTAACTTCTTGAGGGGGGAAAGTAGCCAAAATGTTTCTGTGTAATTTTGATTGTAGTATAGCTCATGACTAAGGATGGACGCGAGATGACAAAATAGGCCCGTGTCGTGCCTCAAAACAGCTGTAAAACCTTATTTTGTCTCGCAAAATTCCTACAGAGTAATTATGAAAACGCCTGTGTCGTAGCATAAAAGTTCTAAATCTCTGTCTCATGTCGCATTCATACTTATTTACGGAAAACCTCTTCAAGGTAAATTCAGAGCTTTCGATCTAGTTATCCAAAGCATTGAACTGCCGAATGGCAAATAACTATGTAAAATGCATATTTTCAGGAAGTGTTGGTGGAAAATTTGCATTTACACAATAAATACTAATAATATTCATCATAAAATAGCTACCAAGGAAGGATTTTATAAAGATACTTTTTATTAATTTAAACTGATCGTCGTTAATTATTTTCTGTAACATAAAATTTACATCAAATCAGTGGCGGCCCGTGGTCAAAACTGTTAGTGCAGCCGGAAGCATATGAGCCTCCCCCCCCCCTCCTCCGGACAGGAATGGAAAATCTTTGTTATTGAATTCGAAAGCTGGCGGATTAAGCCCTCACCGAGGAAAAAAAAAAGAAATTACATAAAAAATGTAAGAGATCCTATTTTACTTTTCCATAAAATGGACATAAATTTCAACCAGCCGCTCTTATCCTCAAAATTGCATTAATCCGTGTCTGATTCGAAGTTTTCTTAGAATTTTCTTTTGTAACGATAACTTGAGAAGAAAGAAAAAAAAAAAAAGAAAACGTACTTATTTTTTATAAGTCAAATCAAGTCTCCTTTCTTTTAAACTTGCGAATCGGTCAGTGATGCCCCCATAAAAAGGCGTTGTTTTAATTCAGATATCCATAATTTTAAAAGCTCTTTAAAATTTCCTATGTTTAAAGAATTTTTTCGCTCGCCATGTCCTCTAAATGCCAGTTCTTGCTTACTTAAAAACAATACTGCTTTGATGGGTAATTGTCCATTCATAAGCGTCTATTCAGGGTTACCTTCTTGATAAATTCAGCAATATAAAGTGGAGAGTTTGCCGAACAAATATTCTCCTTACTCCCTCCCTCACTTCTCGAGCCAATCAGAGAGTCGAATTCACAGGTGCTGCCGACCTTTCAAAATCTTGAATGAGCTGAGTCTTAGCTGCGTACCCCCATTATAGCCTATGCCGGAGGAAATGCTTACGTAACCGTTGTCATGGCAACGGTGCTGCCAATTTTCTTATCAGCGCTCTGGGCTGAACCAAAGATTTTCCCAATTGAATTGCGGGAAGATTAAAGTGCTTTTTTTCTGAATGAGCGATCTGGCCACAATACGGTTTTTTTTGGAGATTTTTTTAATTTACCATAGGAATTCTATAATTCTAATCTGAATTTAGGAAAATTAGTAGAATAAATTATTTTAAAGTATGTGCTGATGATTTCAAGTGCAGCCCGGGTGTACTTGCTGTATCCCACGAGCCGCCACTGCATCAAATGATTGTATATCAACCGATCTATTTAAAAAAAAAATGTTTTAAATAGTCTTTACTTAAGTTTATTTCAAAACATAACTATTTCAGCAGATAAATACAATTAAAAACATAAATAAACTTAACCTGAGTAGAAACAAAACCTCCTGCTGAATTTCTCTGTTGAGTTATCCATCGTACAACGGGAAATATGTTTTCATGACCACACGTGTCAATCTCGAAACATGCCAAAATATAATATCCTGCAGTTTCAATCGCAACGGATTTGGAATTACTGGAAGGTTCCCAAAATTTTAAGAAATCTGTTAAAAAATAAAAATTAAGTTAAATATTTTAATTTTAATCATGTTAGTTAAAATAAGATATTTGTATTTTTAATTTTTAATAAACGAATACTTGATGTATAAACTGATATGATTGTAGCAGAAAAATCGTGTTTATTAATCAGTCACTGACTAAATTTTATTATCATACTGAAAAAAATTACCTACAATGTGAATGCAATAATACATCCAACTGATTTTCTTTAGCATGTTAATTATTTTATCAAAATATGGTGTAGTTTTATTCAAAGAATTGTTACTTTATAACATAATTTTGTTCATACATATCTTAATCACATTCAGTCAAAATATTGAATCATTTTAACTATCCTGAAACCATGCCATTTTTTGATTGGAAAGTTGGACATGATAGCAGCGACATAAGTTCTTCGAAAACATATGAGAAGATAAGTCATACCGCTAGCCATGATTATAAATCATTTTTCAAGTAAAATCCCTCACTTGCACATGGTATATCTCAGTCGAGTGCTAGATTTCAGACACACTGAGGATGATCCAACTTACCTGAATCTTGTAGGATATGTTTCATATTCTACAGCAGCGGTTCTCAGCCGGTGGGGCGCCCCTCCCCTTGGGGGAAGCACAACGCTTCCAGGTGAGGCGCAAGAAAAACAGGCAAGTGATAATGCATGCTTTAAAAAAATCCTCTTATTTTTTCTTTTTTTACTCCAAAACATAAAATTTCATATTATAACGAGAAAATTTTAACAGAAAAAAAGAATGTTTATTCAAACTTGACCGGTAACATTCATTATTTTGTAGAAAAGGTGACTCAATGTTCATTGTTGAAGAATAAAAAAAAAAAACTGTAGTATGCTGAGGAATGTGAGAGGAGGGGGAGCCATCGTAAGTTGGGGGTCCTGATCCTTTGTTGCGTGGGGGCGGCACAATGTCAAAAGGTTGGGAACCGCTGTCCTACAGGATTAAATATTTCGTCATTCCTTAATGTTTCAGACATAGCTGGAAATAGTGGCAACTTATTTTGGACAACAACAAAAAGTTTAAAGAACAAACCAAGTATAGATGGTTCGCAATTTTTCCCTTAGGATAAAGGCGTACTTTTCTCTTTTCCTATTTAATTTTAGTTTTAATTTATTATTTTTTATAAGTTTTCTTTCTTAATTTCTTCTCTCGTTCTCTTCTCTGGTCTTTATTTTGTGCTCTGTAATTTTTTCTTGTTTTATGTGTGTACAATTTTTGTGTACAGGAAGAGCAGCGACAGTAAGCCATTTGTGCTATACGTCTTGATATTCTTTTATTGTGGTTGTTCCATGCAGAATCATTAGAGGTATATGCAGGCTTCGTGCTTTAGCAAACACCTCAAGAATGACAAACAAACAGAATCTAAAGAAAGAATCTGAAAGTCACTTTTTACTTTTGAAACATAGATTTCGCAATTTTGGTCCAGGCTATTTATATAAAAACTGAATTAAGTATTTTAACGTTATTTATCAATATAAGGGACTAATTTAGTGTAATTTAGGCTTTCTATATGCATATACTTCTGAACTGTAAATAGGGTAAAATTTCAAATCATTTTATTTTATGGCCATAAGCGTAGCGTCACCGAAAATTTTCGCTGCAGTGGCAAGGACAACGAATTGAAAAGAAAGAAAGAAAAGTTTTTAGTAAATTCTGAAACAAATGTTTTTAAACAAAAGATCCCCCCTTACTTCTTTAAAGAGTCATTTGTGGCAATTCCTTTGTTTCTCTAAAACAGCTATACCCAATGTACACCATTCTTTAAACGGACGTTGCTAGTGTTATCGTCAATAACATTTCTCAATATTGTATCTATCTAAACATATTTATTGAAGTTCGAGCACAGACAGACTGAAATGTTAATTACTTTTAAATTTAGTTAGAAAGAAACAAAATTGTTGCCATTGAAAGTATGAAAATCTTATGGTTATGAGAATTATGTTGAAATCCTAATTACAAAATAATAATAATAATAATAATAATAATAACATCAACAACAGTGACAGCAACATTTACACATGACAAAGAGAATCACTTCACCTTTAACGATTGCTCTCTTTCCCAGCTCTTCCATGTATTTTGTCGCCTTAGAACTGTCTTTAGCCAAGGCACTTCCGTATGCAAAGAGGGATAAGACATAAACATCGGGCTTTTTCTCTGTTTCTAGGCATTTCAGAGCGTTGGTTACCACTAAGGTATCCGGATTCACAGCATTTGATTCCAGCAGAGAAATTAAGACGTAAGCTGTAAGCGGTGCAAGTGCTTGTTCACCACCTGTAAGACCTCCCTAAGTTAAATAGGAGAATAAATAATGACAAATATATCGAGTAAGAACATATCAAACTGTGATACAATACAGTAGTTGAGGTATTCCATGTCAGATCAATAAAAAAATAAAAAATATAATAAATTAAAATAAAATAAAATAAAAAATTTATTGACCTCTCCATCCGAATTGGCTTTAAATTTAGTATGAAGGATACATATGACAAGGTTAATAATTTTACCTATTTTCAGATCTTTATTTCGAAAATAGTCTACGATAGAGACATGTAAAAATCAAAATTGAAAATAACGAATGACAACTTCGTATTCACAAATGGCTTCAACTTTTTCCTAACTGTAGTAGAATGAAAATCCAAACGTCGTTAAAAAGCTAAGGAATTGAGATTTTTTATTGATATATGCATAAATTTTATAAATTTTAATGATAAAACTTACTCCTCTTTTTTCCCCCAAATTATTCAAGAATTGGTAAATGCGAAGAAGATTATTTTCTGTGTGTGTTTACCTTCATATCCTTGTGAAATATTTTTCCAGATGGCAAGAAGCACCCGTTTTCAAGCTGCATCTTCAGTATCCATAGTTTGCTTATGTTAAGATCGTTCTCGTCTATGGTTATAAATCTCGCTGCTTGGGCGAAAGATCTCAGCACGAAAGCGGTCAACCAAAGGCTGCCTTCCTTGTCACTTTTCCCAAAAGCACTGTAAGAACCATCTAATCGCTTGTACAGTAATTCACGCTGGTACCCTATTGAAGGAATAAATTAAAAATTAATCTTTCAGCGACCTAAAGAACAATGTCTTTTGATCCCTGGTCTTATTCCATGACTTCTAATTCATCTTTACCCATTCAACGTCTGGCGTTAAGTGGGAAACAGAGACGTAGATAGGGTTTTCAGATCCCGGGGACAAATGAAACTTTTGCGCCCTCTCCTTTTTGCCAAAATGCAACGGAGGTTTTATATATCATTTGGCGCCCCAGATGCTGATCCCTGGGACAGATGCCCCTCCTTGCCCCCTTCTAGATACGCCACTGGGTGGAAATGTTTCAGGTCTTTGTGATCTGCATTAATGTTTCATTTGCTCAAATAGATCATTAGGGGTCGCGTAATTGGTATTTGCCAAAACTTGTGGGCAGATTTTGCAATTCCATTGGAGCAAATAAAATTAATATTATTAGAATCTTTCTAGTACTTGGAAACAAGTAAGGAATTATTTGACGACATTTTAGGTATTTTTTTTTAAAGGCACTGTTTGTAATGGTGCCTGGGTTGACAAAGCTCTCAGATAAAGGTGCACTCGGTTAACGACGTGTAGCGGTACGAAAAACAACCCCCTTAGTTATAAAATAGGTTTTAAGTAATAGTTTTTATATGCTGAGGTATGCATGACCAACAACTGACTACTAACTAGCTAAAAGAACTTTTGAGGCAACAGTGTGACAAAAAGAAAGTGAGAATTTTATCTGAAAGAGTGGATGAAGAGGAAGAAGAATTGAAATCCAAAAATGCTTTTGCTCGATGGAAGTTTGAAATGTTGCCTAAAATAAATCCAAAAAATCTTGCACCGAAATGGAATACGTATCCATAGTGTACAGAATTTTAAAAAAGGTTCCAGTTTTTGACATAACAGTCAACTTCGGATATAATAAACTTTTGGCTATGGTGAATGCTAACCATTAGTCTAGATTCACATACAGTATCTCTCTACACCATGGGGACACTTCGGTTTTAGTAAACTTCGGATATAATGGAAGAAATTTAATGGTCCCCACTATAAGCGGAGTTGACTGTATTTAGAAAAAGAGACAGAAGCAAATGTCACTAGATATGCATTTTTAGATTTATTAGACATAGAACCATAATCTTGCTGTTCACCTGGTAAATATCGATAACGAAAAGTAGTTTCCTGAATAATTAATTTTATGTATCTATGTTAATTTTTTTAATTCTAAAATGAGCATGGCTTTTACCTCTTTTCTTTTAAAAAGGACAATAAGAGGACTTTTAATATACACTACTTTTTCGGAGAGAAGCTGAATTAAATCAACCGATTTTCATTTAAAGTTTACTGGGAATCCCACCTTTTATGAAAATCCAAACAGTTGACTTCGGTAATCCTTCAAAGAATTACCTTTGTTAACCTTAGGCACTATGGTATTCAACTCAAAATAACGATTGCAAATATCTGATGCCATTCAAAGAGAGAAGAAATAATTCTATGTAAATAGTTAAAACTTTCGGTTCGTTTTGCAAATGCACGGAATTTTGGTTCATAATGAAACCTATAAGTTGATCTTAATGTACTCACTTTATATGTTGATGCAAAAAGTGTGATTTGTATTTCCTTTTTACTGAAGGCCGAAATGCTGCTCATTCAGCTTCTTCCTGAAATTCTTAAATAGATTAACGAAGAAAATCTTTTCAAACACTCTTATTTTGTTTTAAAGTTACAGTCTTTAAAATACCGCATATTTCTTATGCACAATAAAGATACCAGGCCTTTCACAGAAAATGATTATATGTTTGAAAATGCTTTAATTTTCTGATATGATTTATTTTTCTTTTAATAAGAGAAACCTGTTCGCTTAAATGATATCAACATTACATTTTTAAAATAATATATTAACGGTGTTGTTCGAAAAAATCATGTGATTTTGGTACATAATTACAAATAAACTAATTATGTCAGGCACTTCAAAATCTTGAAACTGCCTCGTTACAAGCTGTACTACATACTGCAATAAACGATCAATCTGTATCAGTTTCAAAACATTTAGAAAAAAATTCTTAAAAATCGGAAATTTTCGCAAAGCGTGTCATTCTACGAAAAATCTTGCAGCTCAGATCCATGTTTAAGAATTTTTTCTGAAAATTTCACAAACGCCACAGCATTTTCGCTTATTGCACTGTGTAAAGCAGCTTATGAAGAACCATCTGGAATTTTTTGGAGACCATGGTGCTATTAGTTTATTTCAAATTGTGTACCAAGACTAAAATCAGAGTTCTTTTTTTTCGACATACACCCTTAAAAGCAGAAAGTTATAGAACCCTATACGTACCAGTTTTCATGAAACTTATGCATTCGTCTTTGGTTTCTGCTGTTGCTCTCCCCGTTGAGTTCAAATAGTCCATAACAAATATATTTGGAGTAAATAATACCATATTTTGCTCTCCACATCCAACTGGTAAACGGACAAGCCTTTTCAATCCTTTCAAAGCTGGACCCATAACATCACCTGAAATACTTTGGATTATATAATAGTATTCCCCGATATTATACAGGGTGTCCCCAAAAGGGGGGGGGTATCGGGCTTTAATCCTTTATATGTTAGTGATAACCCAGACAGCACATAAGCTTAAATCAAGCTTGACATTTCTTTGCATTTGACGTATTAATACAAGCTTGACAGTTCAATTCATTTTAAGCTTGCAGCAAGCTTGGAGGTCATTTGAACTGTCAAGCTTGAATACAACTTGATGACTGCTTGATTTGGAAAGCCACATCCACATAACAAATAATTTATCATCAGTCATAAATGTACTTGACCATAGAATTAAAAAAAAAATCTATATTTCCAAATATTGAAATTCTTCAAAATAAAATACAATTATACTACGAAATTGATTTCAAAATCGGTCGTTTGTCTCGATTTTGGCCAATATTGCCCAACGCATGAGTGTCGCGATATTGAAAGTTTTAAAACGTGTGCTGCTTTTAAGTGTATATTATGCTTATTTCCCTATTAGTAGAGTCTATAAATCACACATAACATTATTTTAATTTTGATTCATCCCATGGAAAAATAAAAGAAACAAATCGGCATCGGCCACTGATCAATCTCGCGAGAAAACGGCGTGATAACCATAACAGTCACTTCAAACTTTAGTCATATCAGCGCAAGTCAGGTTGGCTGAGTTGTTAGGACGCTGTCTTCCCAAACCTTAGGTCCCGAGATCAATCCCAGCCGCGGACGCTTTATGGAAACATTAAAATAACTTGAAATTTCAGCGTAGAGGGGAATATGCGTGGAAAAATAAAATATGTGGGTCGAGTTCGCCGACGGGCGCCCCGTGTATTTAGGAAATTTATTAAGCTTGCTATGTCAAGCTTAATGCAAGTGTAAACTTGAACACTTGATTCAAGCTTGCATTAAGCTTACACGCTTGAAAATTTCAAGCTTAATTCAAGTTTATTGACTTGATAAATCAAGCTTACTGCAAATTTGCTGTGCTCTCTGGGAAGTGGTCAGTATAAATTGAAAAAATGTTCAAAATAAGACTCTTAGGAAAACATTCCTCTAGTTTATTTTCAAAAAGTTACCCTTTTTAAATTTCTATACGATCCCCGTTCAAAACAATTCCCAGTTAGTAAAACTTTTTGTAAATGAAAGAAATGAATTTTTTCTAAGCGAAGTCCTATTTCCGACCTTATTTTGAAAATGTTTTCAATTTACACTACCCACTTATCTCTAATAGAAAAAGAATTAAAGCCCGTTACCAGATTTCTGGGAAACTGTCTATATTTCAGCAACAAAGGCTCAAAGCCATAAACCAAAATAAGAAATGTAAACTTGTTCTCCGATTATAAAACAAATTTCAAAACTATGAATGAGAGTCCAGATATCTAATACGGGGATAACGTAAAAATTAGAGCTTATTTAGCTAACGATATGAGTAATTATTATTAGCAGACAATTAACAAATTTTCCCATGAAAAGTTTTGAGACGAAAAAAGTGAAAATTAGAGCTTTCAGAGACAAGGTAACGATTAGAAGCTCGGTAAGAGTTACAAAATTAAAGTTTTTTGCTCCAGATAATGCAATTAACTCGAAACTTGTATAACGGCTAGTAAAAAACGAAACATTTCAGTAAAGCTTTATGAAATGCTTTACCCCTTTAACGCGCAGTGATCCCGCTCTGGGATCACCAAACTCTGACGTTTTGACTGTTGCCAGTCACGAAGAATAGATTGGATTTCTATAAAAATAGTTGCGGGTGACATAGCTCCACGAGAATCCTTTACTTTTGAGCACGTCATTTTGCGTAAAAAAATGATCACGATTATTTTTAACAGCACTGCTGCTGAAAAATGGTAGAATGCGAGACCAGCTGGATAGATTGCCCCAATGCTGAAAAAAGGGCAGCCGTTGTCATCGTTCGACTTAACTACCAGCAAGAGGGCGGACGATTGAAACGTTCATCGCGTGCCACAGATCTAGATACCCTTTTTTGACGGCAGCTGTCTGTGCGCGGGCACACTCAGCTGTCGTCAAAAAAGGGTCTCTAGATCTGTGGCACGCGATGAACGTTTCGATCGTCCGCCCTCTTGCTGGTAGTTACCCTTTCGATCGTCCTGGTAGTTAAGTCGAGCGATGGCAACGGCTGCCCTTTTTTCAGCATTGGGAAAGGGTTGCGCCTCAAAAGGTTAAAGATAATGATAAGTATGGTTTCCCCGTGGAAACCGAACAGTTTACAAATATTTTATTCATCTTAAGTTAAATACATTGAATCAATGGTATTTACCTGTTACAGTCATGTATGCCCGTGCAGAATCCATAATTACATCATCTGGAAACAGCAATGGGACTTCCGTTGCAAACGACCCATTTGTATCTAAATGAGAATGAAATAAACTACTGGTAAATTAATAATATATATATGCATATATTGATAAGTTTGGTTCCAGGTTGTAACAAATTCAATTTTCTTTAAGGTTAGGCTGAAACCTAATAATTCACGTGCTCACTGGAACAAGAACCCTCACACAAGGGTCAGTACAGCGATACTGCATAATATGCTTAGAAATTATATTTTTGAATAAGCCCTTTTTTATCAGCCAGTGGTTTGTTTTAACAAATTTGAATCCGATTATGTTCTTATTATGAAGATAAAATCTTTAGTAATCATGAAAACGTAAATATAATTCTTTTCCATAATAAATATTTTAATTTATGTACTTAGGTTTGTTTTAATGAATTATTGACTGAAGATTCCTTGACAGTATTTATGATTCCAACATTCTGAAACACAAAATTAAATCATTTATTAAACTTCTTTGGCATTCTTTTACAGCTTACTTAATATGATAAAAATCTATTAAATGCTAGGTTTTTTTTTTCAAAATTTTAACCGAATATATACTAAGTTATTTAAAAATAGTTTTAACTTACTTTCTGGACAAATGAAGTAGTTAAATATGTCTTCCTTTGGGAAACCTTCTGCCTGATAAAGAAAATATATAGTAATAAAAAAAGCATAAAATTATTTTTTATTAAGATTTTTAAAAATGCATTTTTTTCATGCAATACTAAAAAAACTGACGAATAAGAATGAAATCTTTCAAATTTAAGACAAGCATGTTGCTACCTCGACTAGAAGCTCTTTAGTGATGGCATCTCTGGCACTCAACCGTGCCGTGATGTCGTTTCCACAGATCTCATCATCTTGCTCTATCGAAAATCCGTACACGGTGATGTTCACCTTTCCTAAAGTTGATGGCCTTATGAGAAAGCGAGCGGAATCGCTTTCACCTCCACACACACAAACTTTCTGATACCTCAGCTCTGATTGCAGAGTGAAGTCTTCACTAGGTTCCAAAGACAACTTTATCTGCAAGGGCAAACAAAAAAGTAGAAAATTAAGCCAATAACACACAAAAAATGCGTACACGAAGATGGTAAGTTGTGGTAATATGAAGATTCAAAATGCAGAACACAATTCATGAGTAATGTTAGACTGTTCCACGGGTACATAAGCACTATGTAGAATACTCTAATGGATGCAAAATCAGCTCAAGAAATTATGCGAATGCATCGATTGTGGATGGAAAATTTCAGTAAAGAAAGACCCGCATAAGGAAGTTTCAGAATTTTCTTATATGCGGAGCGATTATTAACCTCCAGGCAGGGACGTATCCAGAAAAAACTTTCCGAGGGGGTCCAAATGGTAAAAATGCAAAACTTTTCACAAAAGAATTCATCGTTATCATAACGAAAATCCAAAAAATCCGGGGGGGGAGGGAGCGGTAAAGGTCCGGACCCCCTAGACCCCCCTCTTAAATACGTCCTTGCCTCCAGGGGGAGCTAACTCTCCCTTCTTCCTTAGTTGGCTGGAAAATTTATAATGATTTACTCATTTACTAATGTACTAGACAAGGAAGGGAGATTATGGCAAGATACCACGCCAAATCAAAGAATACCCAACGGCAGGGGTGGCCAACTTTTGTATGCATAAGATCAACTTTCTGTATAAATACAAGTATGATGCGATCAACTCGGTGTCATTGTTCCCATGGTATGAGTCTTACTGGCTAGACTAAGGGGAAGGTGTAAAATACACACTATGCTTATACACTTATTCCAATACGAGTTGCAATTCTACGTACTATTTGTAGATAAAGACCAGTCAATTGTGATCGACTTGTTGGCCATACTTGCCCTATGATTGGAGTTTTCACCGGCAACGGTACAAGTTTCCATCAGCACTAGGTGCACTGCCACGTACTATGGGTAAAGAAAAGTCAATTGCGATCGACTTGTTGACCACCCCTGCCCTATGGTATGAGTTAATCTGCAACACGTGTGCACCAGAGACCCAACAAAGGAAAAGCGTAACTTCGTTATACTGTTTTGACCCAAACGTAACTAATAAATTTTATTATTTTATAGATATGTAGGTAACAGAAAATACTAAATGCACAAGACAAGAGTGTCTCCAAAAAGACTGAAACAGGCTTTAATTTTCAAGCTGTTAATGATAAGTGATCAGTGTAATTTGAACAAAGAAAAATCTAGAGTGACTGCACTCGACTTTCCGAAGCCTTACAATTAAGATCATTACCAGCATTTAAATAAATTTTAATCGATGAATAATTCAAACATATATACCAAATTGAAACTCAATCGAATGCACCATTTAAACGCTAGCGCACCCCATATGCTATGCTGTAAAAGAAATGTTTGTCGTAGCCCTGTAGAAAAACTATACGTTCTATACAGATCAAAATCAATACTGGTCTTACGAGAGTGGTTTATAACAAATATACCGAATTTGAGCTCAATCGAATGTACCGTTTAAACGCTAGCGCACTTTCAAGAATTTCCCCCCGTAGGCCATAATGTAAAAGAAATCTTTGTCGTAGCCCTGTAGATAAACTATAAGTCCTATATACACCAAAATCAATACCGGTCTTGCGACGGTGGTTTATAACATATATGTCCAATTTGAGATCAATCGAATGATCCGTTTAAGAGCTATCGTGTTCACTCACATACACACATACACACACACACACATACATACATCTCGTAAAAACAGCATAAATGAATTCAGAAGACATCAAAACGTGTAAATACATCAAAATTTCGAAGTCGGATTTTTTCATGATTACAATACCTTCCTTGCATGGTACATGTTCGGAAAGTAAAAATGTTTAAAATAAGGTAGGAAATGAGACTATGTTTAAGAAATAGTCCTCCCATTAATTTTCAAACAGTTGAACTGTTTGAATTTTTATACGACTTCCTCAGACAAATTTGGGCATTCTGAAAAGTTTTCTTAAAGAGTGTGCGGAATGACAAATTCCGAACCCAGGAAAAAGAAAAGAACATTTTTCTTTACAGGAGAAGTTTGGTTTTCAAAGACATATAACTCACTTCTAATCCTAATAATATGTTAACTTTTTTCCTTGATGCTGTAATTTTTACTTTCCGAACATGTACCATGTAAGGAAAGAATTGTAATCATGAAAAAATTCGAGTTCGAGAGTTTGCTGTATTTGCACGTTTTGAGGACTTCTGAATTCATTTATGCTATTTTTGCGAGATGTATATATGTATGTGTGTGTGTGTGCGTGTGTGAACACGATAGTTCCTAAACGGGGCATTCGATTGAGCTCAAATTGGGTATATCACCCTCGCAAGACCGGTATTAATTTTCGTGCTTATAGGACCTATAATTTTTCTACAGGGCTACGACAAAAATTTCTTTTACATTATGGCCTATGGGGGAAATTCTTGAAAGTGCGTTAGCGTTTAGACGGTACATTCGATTGAGCTCAAATTGGGTATATATGTTATAAACCACCATCGTAAGACCGGTATTGGTTTTGATGTGTATAGGACCTATAGTTTCCCTACAGGTCTACGACAAACACATTATTATTTTACATTATGGCATATGGGGAAAAATTCTTGTGCGCTAGCGTTTATTTAAATGCTTTGGTAATGATCTTAATCGTAAGTGTTCGGAAAGTCGAGTGGAGTCACTCCAGATTTTTAAAATATGAAATGCATAATTAATTCGGTATCGCTTTACATACTGACCCACAGGCTGGGAAACATGCTTACAGACAGTGGAGTATGCATACTTATATATATATGCATGCTTTTTTTAGACGTAATTTTAATGTTAATAGGTGTTATCATTATTTTAAAATATAAGTGCATAAGGATTTTTTTCCTTTATGGGGGGAGGTTGGGGTTGAACTCTTCCCCCTTATGTACAAGATTAGCCGTAGATCAATATTATCTTGGGTTTTGAATATTATCTGTAAAATAAAATATACGCAAATGCATCATATGAATCAATGAAAACGTAAATAAATTTCTTTGCGCTTACCGGTAAACATTCTGACAGGTAATTGAATACTGTCACCACTAAAACAAGGGACTCCCCTCTGATTACTGAATACGGAAGCTGAAAGTCTATGAAAAAGGGCTGAAAGGTAGTTATGCTGCTGCTGTCGAAGATACCCAGACCTGTTTTTGGATTAACACACACGGCACCACCAACCCACTCAGTAATGGTGTGAGGAAGTTGGCGTTTTATCGCTGTTTCACCAGTTGAGCTGGAAAAAAAAATTAAAAGATAAAATAAATAAAAATAAAAGACGTTTCCATAAATTAAACGCTCAATAATATTAATTTGATTCAATACCAGATTACGCGTGAGCAGTTAAAAGTTTGTCCATTTCCATTGCTAGACCAATCATAATGATATGGGGGAGTATTCTCATAGGTTCAGAACTACAGAATTTGCGGAACTCTGTAGATATTGGGAAGAATAAACTCACTCTCAAACAATGCAAAATACATATAAAAGCCTTCCGCATTGTTATTCTGATTTGTTGGGAATCCCCTCTCCTTATAATTGACTTCAGTTTTTGTGGGATCGTAGAATTTAACAACTTAAGTGGCAAAAATGGATTATATTACTACGGTAACTGAAATGTTAAAAATGAAATGGGAAATTAATTAAGTGGATGAAGATTGAAATGTACTGTGTGCAGTTTTCATTAAGAACTATTAGAATTATTTTACTGTCAGAAGATTTTTTTTATATGTACACGGATAGTTAAAAACTCCCAGCAAAAAAAGTGTCATCTGAGGGATTATTCCCAACAAACTGGAATCTAGGAGTTCGCGAGTCACAGTATCGACTGAATTCCCAAAAGATTGCAAAATACAGTTTGCAATGCACATTTGCATATGCACTATCTTCCAAGCACAGACAGCGAACTTAAGTGTTGGAAAAATTGGAACCGTTTTGAGAGTTTCAGCCCCGTAGACGATACCTATCCTTACTATTAATCAATGACATTAAATTACTGGTGTTCTGATTTTTTCCCCCATGTTATTCTTGCTACTTTGCATTTTATTTCTTTCACATGGGTGGCAACATTTCCATCTCCCTTGAGGAGGCAAAGTCGTGTAGTGTCAGAAAAAAAGAACTGTGTTGAGAGAGGGGGGGGGTCTTAATTTTTTCATAACCAGTAGCGGATCCAGGGGAGGGGCTGGGGGATTCAACCCCTCCCCAAAGAGATTGCTAAAGGGTAGCATTCTGCTTTATTATACATAGATAAAAGGATCTTTTTTTATAACTTAGCCCCTCCCAAAAAATTTTACATTACTTTAGACTAAAATTTTGCTTTATTGTACATTTTGTTTGGGTGAAATAAGCTTTTTTTCAAAATTTAGCCCTTCCCAAAAAAATTTCTGGATCCGCTACTAATTATAACCTATTGTGTTTTAGATAATGAGTATGTTCACGCCTTGACAGCAGCGCCCGAGTACAGTAATAACTATCGCCGAGTGAAACTGTAAACAAACTTACTCCACAGGGTGTAGCTCCCACAACCATGTTTCCGGAAAATAGGATCGTATTTCTTCTGTCGGTTCCTTCTTTTCCTCATGCACTGGCACGCTTGGCTCGTAATCCGAGCCATCGTTATCAATCCTCCTGGAAATCCCTGATCGGCCACCCTTTCTGAACTTGATATTCATCATTAGCTCTGAGTTGGAAAAAAGAAAGAACAAGAATACTATAGAATACTACCTTCAGGAATGGCATACCTATTTGGTTTAAAGGCAACACAGTAGGACCTGTTACAGTTCCTGAAGTGTCCTACTGTCCTGCTGAACCCCAGCCCAGGCCCGGGTCCAGCAGAGAAGCGGCTTCTATTCATTTTTACAGAAATCACAGATTTTAAATTACAATTGATAATACACGTGAAATCAACAGAATATGAAAACAGCTAACTTGCAATAGTTCACAATATTGTACTTTTGTAACAAATCTGAGCATACATTTATAACACTTTTTTGGGGGGTTACAATTTTAAATAACAATTACCAATTTTGAGAAAGATCAATTATTTCGATTATTAAACTCTTATCTAACATAATCTCATTTATGCATTCAGTACTACGTAACGAATAGTCAAGGATGCCAGCATGTTTTATTCGGGAGGGTCGCATCGAGGTACATACACCAGGTGCCCAGCAAATAACACTTTCATTTCAATGTAAAAAATCTATTTTTTAAAAAAGAGAAAAAAAGAGAGATATCGATTGAATTGTGAACCAAATAACTTTCATCTTAATAATAACCGGTATGTTTATTATGTAAGATGTAAGAATTTTATTCAGAAGTTTCGAAAAAATAGTTACAAAAGCCGCTAACAGATAGCGCTGTGATCGCAGGCTGGCCTCCATTTTTTCCCCACCTGACTCCCTGCGATTACGTTCTGTAGCGATACATTGAAATACATGGAGCACCTTCAATATGTATCCTATTTTGATTTTTGGTGCAAAAATGCCATTTTTGACGGTGCCATGGAAACAAAGTAGCTCCGAAATCGCGTTTCTAAACGTGTTTTCCAACAGGAGACACTAATAAAATTTGAATATTTGTTAAAATAACTGAGGGTTAAGAATCTAAACAACATTTTAATTCCAAGAAAATTAACTAAGAATTGATGGCCGCGAATTCGCGTTTTCTAACCGGATACACTAATAAAATTTGAATATTTGTTACAAAAGTTTAGGGTTATGAACCTAAACAGCATAAATTTCAAAAATACTAACAATTGATTTTTAAGTGAGGGAGGTTCTGCAACCCTCAACCACCCTCGTTTCATTTTAACGATAAAAATAGTCGAAAAACTGAAAAGTAACAACAGAAAAGAGTTTGTTAAGAAAACGTTGTGAAAAAGATTAAAAACAGAATGTAGCACAGAATTCATTCGCATTACCAGAAAAAGGCCAATTTTGGAGCCATAAACGAAGGTAGGTTGTGTATTGAAGCATAGCCAAAAATATATTACCTACAGGAAGCACCCCAACTCCGTGGACGAGCTTGATTCGTCCGTTTTGTGTGGCGTTAATCCATTTCCTTTCGGTCATCACGGAACTGCCATCGCAAATTTCATTATTCGTTTACGCCACCTTTGCATGTCGAACGGTGGACATTATGGAAAGGTCGTGTTGTGACTGCTTGCAGAGAATGAGTTTATGCTTATATGTGATGATCGTCGAATGGTTTTGACGTGCAGAGATATTTATTAGAACTGTAGTCCGCATCGGTGCGTTTGTGGTTTCTAACCCACCTCGTCAAAGATTTTTTTTAAATATATAGCACATACATTTTCAATTTTGAAATCAGGGAGTTATTTTCTAGATACCCTGTATACATTTGTATGTTATGAAAAAGAATTAATCAAAATCAAAAGTAAATATGTAGACGATGCCTCAAAATTTAAAATTAATGTAAAACGATAGGAAGCAATAAATCAACATATCAGCTTAGTGCGACAATTAGAAAACTAAATATCACTCAGGCTCTCTCCCCCCCCCCCCTTCATTTCTCTTTCTCTCCCTTTTCCCTCTCTAACAGATGACCACTCATGAGTTTTTGAAAACAGAATTAAAAATTAGTCTAATCTTTCATAATTAATCCATAAAATCGAACTAAAAAGTAAACTGTAATTGAACAAACAAACAAGAAAACGAGAAAACAAGCACGTACACACCACAACAAAAGCTTAGTCGTTAACTTGCGGACTTAATATATTTCTCTAAAAACAAAAAAGAAAATATATTTAAGCAGATACTGCCTAAAGTTTCTGCATAACATTATACGATTCAATTTTTATGTGCTTTTTCATTAATAACTATCTTATTAATCTATACTCTATATCTATATCTATAAATAATGAAAACTTTACTCTTTTCAAATGTAGACTTATAAACTGAAAATATAATTTTTTAAAACTATTTATTTTGATAGAGAACACTAAAATTGATTTGAAACAGAATAAAAATATAACTTGTGTTAGGATTTTATTTCATCCTGCACTAATAAGACAGCCTGTGCTAGAAGGTGATTTATAATCAATGCATTTATGATAATTCACATTTGTTATTCTGATTTGTGCTTTTACAATGAATTAATTTATCAATAATGTTTTTGTTCATTAAAAAACATAAATAATCAATTATGTATATTTTAAACATTTAAAAGATTTGACAGACAAAAGTAGAATGAAATAAAACTTTTCAACCTGGAGCCATTATTGGAACAGCCATGTGATTATATCGAATCCAAGGATTTTGACAGGTGTAGCTTTTCATATTCAAATCTGTTATAACAACCATTCCAGCATCCTAGAGAATTCATACAATAAAACACTTTATTAATATTTTTAAAGACTCTTCTAGAATTCAGCATGCACAAAACAGGATATAAAATTCTATTTACCTTATACAATACATTATTTTTCAAATCAAATTAGGGTCTTAATTACAATCACTACGTATAGACAATTGACTGGTGGAGTGTGGTGCCTCGCACTATCTTAATGTCTGAGAAAACAATCATGTATTTCCCCATTTTCGGTTTATGTTATTGTTATCTCTAAAGTGTTGGAATCACAGTTATTCTGCAGATTATCTAGCTAATTTGCAAATTAACTAGACTGATTCGTTAAAGTGCGGAAAATTGTTTCGTTTCTCAAATTACCTAGATAATCTGTAAATTAGATAAATAAAACTTTGCATAATAGCACACATAAAAAGATACTTATTAAACTGAACTAATCGTTTTGGCAGAAAAAAATTTCAGCCTTCTTCAGCAGTCAACTATTCTGCGACACTATGTGTTGACTTTCCAGTTTGATAAGTATCTTTTTATGTGTGTTATTAACATATTATACTCAATATATAAAAAACTCATTATATAAAAAAGTATTATTTATCTCATCTTTTAACACCAATTCCTCTTTGAGTACTTTTGTTAATCTACAAATTACCTAGATAATCTACACGTTACCCAATAGGCACTCGTTAAAGTGAGAAAAAATCTTCGCTGTTTATAACATTAAAAAAAATCTTTAAAACAAATTAATACAATAAAGGAAATTGACATTATGTTATTTATTTATTTTTTGATCGCTAAAGAATGAGTGAATATGTAAAAAATCAAACAATCAACAAATTAGTTGATAGAATTTATGAATTGAAATAATATAAAACAGAGAACCAAAATATTTAAATTATTATTACAACTAAGAAATGAATTTGCAAAAATATATGATAAAATTATGATTACTTACAACACTATTATCACTCTAGGAAAACAGACTTTTGAGGTTTCAGGAGAGAAAAGTCTTTGATTTGCATATTATGCCGGTAAAGTGCGGAAAACTTTTGATTCCACACTTTTAGCTAGGCGATGTGTACATTAATGTCTTGGGATGACGGTAACATTACCACAGCACTTAAAAAATGTAGAAGTGCAATGCACTAGAAAAACGTGACGAGCAACATCAATCAGTAAACTGTTATCTAATCTAATTCATGAGCGAAACAGCGTAAATCTTATTTATTTACTGCGTACAGCAATGATTTTAGCCTAGGTAAAAGCATAAGGATTAGCAGTATGTATCAAAGAGAATATTCCATTGATTTGATTAAGGATTCCTTCGGAAGTTCATGTGATTTTAGAAGTGACTAAAATTTTAATGATAGTTAGCACTATTTGTCTTTTGCTAATTTCTAGGGATCGACCGATACCACATTTTCGCCGATGACCGATACCGATACTTTACCTATAAATTCATTTTCAGAAATAGCCGATACCGATACTTTTAAGTTATAGTATCGGCCGATACCGATACTTAACCGATACCGATACTTTACATAATTTAATGTCATTTAAACCTACATCTGTTGGGCAGTTTTTGTACGAGAGTGTAGTTCTCGTTAAAATGAATAACAGAATGATGAAATTTGATCCCAGTAGAAAGCATTAATAAAAAAGCCGTGGATACATTGAAATGTGAATTTACAGTAGTTCTAGTCTTTCTTTTCTATTCAATCATGCCGACGAATGGGCGAATTTATAAAAAGTTGAGCTCTGGGAAGCGTCTTAGTGTGCAGATTCGGAATTCTTTCTCATCGCGTGTCTGTCGATGTAGTGGTCTAGAGTTTTGGGCGATTTTCTCCAGATGTTACGTGAGTATGCGTTAGACTCCCTTAAAAAGTCCTCCGCCCAAGCCCCCCCCCTTATAGGTAGATGCCCCTCATGTAGGCTTGACAGAACACAAACACGGTGAGTTAAAGGGATATATTAATTAGAGAATCCATTTCCAGTGCCGACTGGGGCAAATATTTAAATCAATTTTTCTGAACCTCTATTTTGTCGCCGTCGCCTGTTTGTGGCTATGAGCCAGATAAAAGGTTTCCATATTAGACCCAAAACAGCTTCCTGCTTGCTCTTACAATATGTGTCTGTTTTTTGGTCATGCCCCGATTTTGTGTTTACAAAAGTAAACACATGAAGTTTATTCAACTTCAAAGCTGGCAAGTTTTATATAGATTTTCCTTAATTATAATTCTTTCACATATGAAAATACTTTTTAGATTACTTAAACTGCATTAAATTGTGATAATGTATAAACTGTACAGTATTATGTAAGTATACATATGTATTTACATATTGTTCATTAAATACGTATGTAAATTCTTCCCTTAAAATGCATAATAAGTTCACATTAATTAATGGTTTTATTTATCTGCTCCAATTACTTAATCACTAAGTGAATTATTAAATGTTTTAGCAAGATTTCTTTTTAGTATGAACTCATATGATCATTTTTAAGTTCTTTTGGAAAATCCGAATATTTTGATTCTCCGGACAGGGTTAAGTCACAATTAATCCGGATAATCCATGTATTTGATCTTTTCCGTACGAAGAACAGGTACACACCGATTATTCCTGTGTTTCCCTTATATATAAAACAAATACTATTCACAAGAAATATGTTTTTTACCCCAAAATTTGAAATAAACTAAATAATAATTAGTATTACTAATGATACTAATACAGCTTCAATTTTTTAAATTAACAATATAAATAATTATTAGATATTGATAGTTATTACACTTCTCAAAACAGAATTATACACAAATCCTACGTTCTCTCGTTAATCTGATAGATAATAAAATCATTAAATGTTTGATAATTCGTACTTTTGATAGTGTGTAATGTTTTAAAAATGAATCATTTAACTTCTGGACCAACATAATTAAAGTTCACGGGAGTCGCCAGTTTTCAAGTCACTGCCAAAAAGTTAACTTCTTTGCGACACAAAGAAGGAATAAATTGTTTTTACATATAGGTTTCGTTTATAATTTTAGTATAATTAATTTTGTCATTGAAGCAGCTTCAATATCAAGAAAAATATTTTTGTTAGTTTTCAAGCTACGCCTTGGAGGATCTAAATAAAAGATGCTTAAAAATAAAGAGATTAAACGAAGGTTAAAGAAAAATCCGAAAACGATAAACTAAATTCAATTTTCAAGTCTTAAAAAAAGTTGTTACTTAAAGTATCCATATTTAATGAAATTGCTCTTCAGTGTTTTTGCTTTTATAATCATTGTTAACATGTTTTTCTGTGATTGATATGTACAAATTTTATCTGTTTCAATTCTAAGCTCTGAGCAGGGGTAGAGTAAGATTCACTTCCGATAAGCAAGGTCTGGGTGGCATCGTCGAAAGGGGGGCCATTTCGAACTCAAATTGAGAAAATCTTGATCTAGAGCAGTGGTTCCCAAACTTTTTTGTCCTTCTCTTCAAAAAATCTTCAACTAGATTCTTTTTTTTTTTTTTTTTTTTTTTTTTTGCGACCCACTACTACATAACGATAAACAATATAAGCTATATAAAATAGTATTACTAGATATATAAAATACTAAAGTTTAATTTTTCCCACCTTTTCCGACCCACCGAAATTGCTCTCGTGACCAAACATTGGGTCGCGGCCAATAATTTGGGAACCACTGATCTAGAGCACAAAAGGGGCGGCTTTTTTACGTTTGCAGGGGGACATTATGGGTAGGGGGATGTCCTGCAAACGTCATTCGGTTCAGACCCTATCCCCGTTTGCAAGCGCAGAAATAAGATTCACTTCCGATAGCAGAATGCTACTTTCGGTTTCAAATATTTCCGGCTGACTAATATTAAAATGCCTGTATCTGAAGTACTATAAGCTAAATAGAAACAAATTACTCATACGTATTTCGAAGGCTGAAATATTACACTTTAACACACATATGGGCAACCGCCGGCCGGCATCGTGGATTTGGCCCGCCACGGCTTTTGATCCGGTCCGCGGAACATTTGAAAACTCCGTATAAACCATTCAATATCCCATATAAATCCCAATTATACGGCCCGCCACTTCGCTAAAATCCGGAAGTTTGGCCCGCGACTTCGCTAACATCCCAAGTTTGGCCCACAACTTTTCAAAGGTTGCCCATACCTGCTTTAACACTTTAAAAGTCGTCATCCCCTGAAATATCAAACGATGTCAAGGACCGTCTCCCCCATCAATTTCGATATCTATATCATACCCAAGCAGAATCAGATGTCCTTACGGTAATTTTTTTAAATAAAAATTTAAAACATGTCTCTTAAGCGTGAAATCTATATCAAGAAAGATAGACTTTCTCCAACGATATCAAAAGCCTATAAATACAGTAGAATCTTCCTATAACGAAGTCTTCTTACAACGAGTTTCTCACTTTAACGAAATTTTTCATGGAAACGATAACTTTAAGGCTTAAATAACAATATAAACATTCTCCATATAACGAAAAGCTTATCTTCCCATAGCGAATATTTCAGATTTACATTTGATTTTTTTTCCTTAGTTTTGAAGAAAATTTTAATTTTTGGACAGACCACTTAGTGGAAGAGTAACAAAGGATAAAAATGGAAGCCAGGAAAGTGAAACTGACTCCGATAATGAAGACACTTCACCAGCGTCCTTTTATGACTAACAGGGGCACCGGACATTGATGAATTTGGGGGCCCACATCTATGAAATTTGTTATATTTTTCATAAAAGTTTGATATTAAAAAAATATTTCAGAAAAACATTTAAAATTGGGGGCCCTTTCAAGTCGGGGGCCATGGGCAAAGTCTCGATTTGCCCAGATAATAATATGGCGCCGCGCTTCACGACCAAAACCACATCATACTGAAAAGCTTCAAACTTTCAAAACCATTAAAAAGAGGTTTACAAATGGAAGAATGTGCCTCACTCTATTTCAGCGCACTTTTAAAATGTGAATATTTTTATGAAAATTTAAAATCACAGAATACAAAACAATGTAAAATAACGTAATTTTGGAGTAAAATAAACGTAAGTGCATTACAAATTTCATTCTCTAAATTCGTGGATTGTCTTTACTTTTGAACATTTCATTCATACAATGAAAAGCAAGAAACTATAAGTTTAACAAATTTATAATAAATACCAACTTATTTTTAACTGAAAGTCATAATTTAATACTTTTAAACTTCGAATTAACTAAAAAGTTTGTAATATTTGCTGAAATAACTGCAAAAATCTCTTATCTCTGTATAACGAAAGAGAATTTTTTTAACTGGAACCGAGCGAGTTCGTTATAGGGAGATTCAATTGTGTGTGTATATATATCAGGGGCGTAGCCAAGGGGTGGGGTTAGGGGGTCATAACCCCCCATGAGGAATTTTTTGCCATACAAAATGTATGTTCTTCTCTCCCTCGTCACACACATGTATGCATATATGTGAGTTGCAGTAGTCGTAACCCCCCCCCGGAAAAATTTCTGGCTACGCCCCTGATATATATATATATACATGAATGAACTCTTTTACGAGTCCACACAGCGAGAAAATAAACGTTTATAAAACTGAAGTAAAATTGTAGCCTACCTCTCGACATTTGTTTTTTGCAATCCTTGCAGATAGCCTATTTAGCGGTCCAAATCAAAATAATTTAGAAGAATAAACGATTGTCCTTTTAAACTGTCATCTAACGATTCTTCGTTCATAATTTCGACCACACTTGGTGATACGACATCCATTCAGTGATGGTTAAAATTTAAAAAAAAAAAAAAAAAAAAAAAAAAAAAAAAAAAAAAACAGTTCGAAAACACTCGCGCAAACAAATGTGCCAATGAAAAGACGCCTCTCATCTCATTAACAAAATAAAGATTCTAGAATGCTGTTGCGCCTGCGTGGTTTTCTTTTGAAAAGCGAAGTATCGGTTGAAAAGTATCGGTGAAAATGGATGAAAGCAACAGAAACCGATACTTTCCTGATACTTTTAGAATCGAAAGAACCAATACCGATACCTAAAAAAATAGGAGGTATCGGCGCCGATACTATCGGTCGATCCCTACTAATTTCATTCAACTGACAAGAAATATTTATATTCTTTTTGAGCACGTTTACCAAAATGTTATTCCTATCAGAGTTGCCAACTGCTCCAGAATATAACAAATTCCTTTTTCTTAAATAACAATTTTTGGCTTAAATTATACAAATATTTCGGAGTTAAACTTGCGGGCCGATTACCCTTTCTAAAAAAATATTTAAAAAAAAACACTGCTAACAAAAAGTGGTTAATTACATTCCGGATCAGTTGGTAACTCTGTTCCTAATTGATTGAATAGAAAATTTAATTTTTGGAACACAACTCTATACAGGGTGGCCATAAAGAAACTTTGCCAGTATATGGACTCAAAATTCCGTAAGCAGCAACAAAGTGGCGCTCACGGTTATAGGGAACAGTAACTCGAAATTTTCGCACGACAACACATTTTTTCCGTCGCAAAATGCTCAGTTCAGATATTCAGCTTAGAAATAATAAAAGAACAGGGTGGGAATGGTTGTTCTTCAGTCGAGAGTTTTCACATAATGACGCAATGTTATCGAAAGTTCAGTTGCGGGCATAACGGATTTCTACGCTGAATATATGGTGAACGTCGCTGTGTGATTGGTGTCCTGCCTCTGTCATATGCGAAATTCTTCCGTGTCCCTATCGTGTTTTTATTGGCCGTTCACAGACCTGTTTTAGTGCGTGGATAAGGCGTCCATTTTTTATGGTGCACGTACTGTTTCAACAATCTTCATGGTTTTAGCATACGCTGATCATTTTGCGAAGAAAAACAAATGAATATTGCCATTCAGAAATTCAAATTTTTGTAACCGTAATCAATACCGCGAAGCTTTGTTACCGTTCACAAAATCTCAAGAACATACCTCTGAATAACCATCGGTGAAATTTCATCTCGATTACTTGACCAGACCGGTCCCTAGAGGTCCATATATCGACACAGTTTTTTAGGGTCACCCTGTACATCAAAACGCAGGAGCAGAAAAAGAAAAAGAGAGATGACTAGCGGACTAAATAAGTAAAACGAAGTACAGTGGAACCCCGATCTATCGTTCCCGCATTCATCGTTTTCCCGTATTGATCGTTTTATTTCTATGGTCCCTGCACAAACTGTATTCAAATAACGTTAACAAAACCTGCATGTATCGTTCGTTAAAAGTTCGCTTTCCCGCGTTCATCGTTGTAAAATGTTTCTTCTGACAGAAATGAAATGGAAGATCAAGTGGATCAATATGGCTTACAAATCGAATTACTTCCTGCTCTGATATCTTGGGTTGATGATGGTATGGGGGAAGAGTTCTTACATCTAGCAAGGATGAGTATGGTGTGAAATGTAGTGATTTTTTTATTTCCATTGATTTAGAAGTAGCAACGTGCGGTATCCTAAGAATGGAAGCAAAAAATGAAAATAATAGCGAAGAAGCTGAGAATAATATTCATGCCGATGAGACTGAGCCTAGTGTATCCTACTCAATAACAGTATTTGAAATTGTATGATTTTTACATACAAACATGAATACACATAAAAAGACAAAAAAATAATTGTAAATCTTGAAAATTTTGTTTAATTAAAAGATTAATCAAAAACCCATTGTAAAATTACTGATTTTTTAAAAATAAGTATCACTTAATTTCTACACAACTTCAGTTCATTTCTTTTGCAGTTTGGATTTTTGTATACTATATTCATTGTGTGTATTCATAAGTACTGTTTTCTTCTTATTTTGATTTTAACCCGCATTCGTCGTTTTCCCGCATGCATCGTTTTTTACTACGCACCCATCGAAAAACGATAGATCGAGGTTCTACTGTACCTGAAAGCAGCTTTAGTATCTGCCACTCTTGTCGATTTTTAAATTTTGGATGATTTTAAAAAAGATGAAATTTTTCTTTCGTCATTATGATTGGTGTAAATACACAATACGATTTCTTTTTTTTTTTTTTTTCTTTTTTCTTTTTTTTTTTTTTGAACTGCCAGAATTGGCCTAATTATCGCCACGAAAAATTCAAAAGTCGCCAAGAGCTGTTGTAAATGCACTTGAATTCACAAGATAAGTCAATCTTTTGTAATGTAAATTTATTTGGAGGGGCGTGTATGTGCCTCCGTGTCTCCCCACCACTTCGATCCGTCACCGAATACTGGAGCCCTTACCTGAAACGCCTGTAATGTGTCAACAAATTCCAGAGGTCGGACATGGCCAGGTGAGTTTTCAAAGTAGGGAAGACTGCTTCTTTTAGCTCGGCCTTTTCCCCTTGACGATCTCTTAACTCGGGGTACAGTTTTAAAATCTTAAAAAGAAAAATAAAAGCATTTCATTAGTAAACTATTTTACAAAATATTTGACTTCAAACTAATTTAAACATTTATTAGAATTGGGGAATTGGGAATTGACAGGCATGTGAAATCTTTTTTTTTTTTTTTTTTTTTTTTTCCATTCTCTTATGGTTAGTTTCAATTAATTTCACAGTAATATCTCAAAAGTGGAAATTCTAATCTATTTTTAGAAGACGTCTTTACTCACACGTGCCTTTAGGTTATATGTCATAATGACCATATTTCTTAGGTGAGGTGGGTGTATATATGGGCACCCTTTCTTGGTGTAAATATGGGCCCCCATTTAAAGTGGAATATGATGATTCAAGATTATCGTGATATACAAGCACATTAGACTCTAGCTGTGTACCAATTGATGAGGCTGCTGATTTACTTATGGACTCAAATCAGCAAGGTCCAGCCTCGTCACTGAATCCCCATACAAGGATAAGTTAAGAAGCCACCTGACAAAAGTTCTCTCTCCTGGGTAAGAGATCAGCCTGAGGGCAGGGGTCGGAAGACCAAAAGGATTTAAAAAAAAATGAAGAAAATTCGATCTACGAAACGATACGATTCATCATTGGACTTATCAGACGATTTGTGACCCTTCCCTTGTGGGCAGCGATGATAATATCAGCCTAAATATATACCAGCGATGGGGATAACCACACTCCAGCGATACAACTTGTATATTTTGTGATAAGTTCTCTGAAGACACTAGCGGAGAAGTGTGGGTTAAATGTGTTATGTACCAATCGTGGGCACACTTGCATTGCGCCGGGGCTGAGAGAGCCAACTATTTTTTCAATTTCTGTAAAGAAAAGAAAAAAAAATCTGTTATAGATCAGTTTTTAGCATCTGTGTAGTTTTATCTTGTTTAAAACAACTTTTTTGAGAGGCCCATATTTGCACCCAATTTTTTTCTGACACTTACAGCTACTTTCAAAAAAGCTTTTTGTAAATCTTCTTTTTTAAATTGAAAGAATTGATATCAATCATTGTTTCGCCTCCTCTTATTTAGTAAAGTTGTTATATTTGTTAATGAAGTTGAAAAATCCAGAATTTTTCAAAAGGAAAGAAACTTTAAGTCAAAAACAAAAGAGGATAGTCATATTTACACCTTTTCCTCTACTGATTTCCCAAGTTAAAAATCTGAGAAACAAAGATCAATAGAAGGGTGCAGCAAACTGTATGTTTGCTATGTAAGCTGAAAAAAAAATTATACAGAAGTTTGGAAGTAATAGTTACAGAAACCACCAACAGATGGCGTTGAAATTGTAGGCCTCCATATTCTTCCGATCTGGCTCTTTGTGGTTACTTTCTGTGGGGCACATTGAAAGATACTGCCTACCACAGGGATGAGGAAGTAGCCATTTAGGGAAGGGCCATATAAAATAATTAAAATATTAAGTCGGGCCAAATAGATTTATTTTTTTCATTTATTCTTATGGACGTACTGGGCCCGTGTGAGAAATGAAATGAAATTTTTTGACTGTTCTTTAATCATTTCGTTGAAATATGGCTCCAAGCTACTAGAAGTAATTCGTAAAACGTTTTCAAGATGTTGACGGTCACCTTATTCCTCAATTTGCTTTTCGGAGATTCATTGTTGAAAACACCTGTTCTCATATGTATTTTGACCCAAACATCGAGATAATTTTCTCAGCGTGTTTTATGAAATTGGGGAATTGAGACTTCGGTAACCTTTTGTAGAAATCAAACTTTGATGAATTGTTAAACAGCTACTTTAGAGAATCGGTGTATTGTAGTTCAATTATTTCAAGTTCGGTTTGAATCTCCTCCGATTGACAGCGAATACCGATGAAAATATTTGTAAGTCACCTTCTATCTTTTTAAAATCTTCAAATCTTCTGTTGAACACGTTTTCCGAGTGATTTAGTTGACTAACGTAAAAATTAACTTTTCCAGTGGCCAATTTAGCGGGCCGGCATTTCCGCATCCCTGGCCTACCAGAACAATCCCAACACGCTAGACGAGCTTGAATCGTCAGTTTGTGTGGCATGCGAATCCGGTTTTGTTGAGACATGTGGGATTACAAACCTCATTATCCGTTTGCGACACCTCGATATGTCGAAAGGCGAACATTTCGAAAAGATTTTGTGATTGCTTACTGAGAATTAGTTATTACCCATACATGATGGTCGCCTATCGATTTTGATGTGCATCTACTAACATCGGAGTACGCAAGTGGGTATTTTGTGGTTCTAACTGCCCTTGTCGATGTTTAAGGTAAATTCGCAATCCATATGTAGGCTAGGAAAACATTCCTTACGCAAGAGGGTCAGTATTCACCATACGAGAGAAATATCTGTAGACACCAGTGGCGTAGCGAGAAATTTTTCATAGGGGGGGGGTTTACGACTACTGCAATTCATATATATGTATATGTATGTGTGATAATGTAGTGAAGAGTATACATTTTGTATGGCAAAAATTTCTCATGGGGGGGGGGTTATGAACCCTAACCCCCCCTTGGCTACGCCCCTGGGGGGGGTACGACTACTGCAACTCATATGTATATGTGTGTGAGCAGGGGTCGTGCTGGCTTCTTTAAAGTTTCGCCAATCCATTAGCCAAATTAGATTTTGCCGGACATCATTAAGAAATACAATTGCCAATGTTTTCGCCAAATCGTATTTTCTTTCGCCAAATTAATTTTATTATCGCAATTTGCGAAGTTGGCGATCGACAGCGTGACCCCTGTGTGTGAGAGAGTGAAGAAAATGCATTTTGGACGACAAAAAAGTTCCTCGTGGTGGGGTATAACTCTTTAAAGACCGCCCCTTCCCGCCTCCCTTAGCTAAGCCACTGGTCGACACATAAAAACCCTATCAGCAAACTTGCGTCTTGGTGGAATTACTTAACACGATGTCCCTCAATGTTTGACCTTTTCTGATCCCAACACCCTAACAGTCTAGTATGCCACGTTCTCTTAAATCCTGAACTACATTGGCAATTTTCGGTGAAGTTCCAGTTTAAAAATTATTAAAACGTTCTAGTCAGATACTTTTTACCTAGTCTTTTGCTTATGAAATGCTTGAGACTTGCTTGTGAAATCAATATAAAAAGGTTGACTTACTTTTTAAAGACATGCTTTGAGTGCATGTAGTACAATGAGCGAACTGAACTATGCTAAAAAACTGTTGCAAATCAAGGTGTCTACCTTGGTTTCACAGACTATGCATGGGTTTTCTTGTTAGACGAGGGCATCTGACATCGCTAAATTTGTCAATTACATTTAGTACCTGCTCTAGAATTATGGAGAGTTTCTAACCAATTTAGATCCTCATCAGAGGATTTTTTTTAATATTGGAAAGGAGCAGAATTGAGCAATGAGCCTAATGAGTGCAGAGAGGATAATCAAAACCATGCATTTTACGTGCACGTACAACGCACGTGCATTGTGAATTTCTGTTGTAAGTTGAGAATCGAAGAAGCATCCCATTGATCACAACGGAATTAACAATGAACTGTTTGTGCTGTAAGGTGACAGGTTGGGCTAAAACTTTTGAATTATTGTCTTAAATAGCGAAATATACTGACAGAAAGTGTGTCTTTAAGAGTTAGAAAATACCAGTAAAATTGCAATCTACAACTATTTGGAAACACTGATACTTTTAACATCAATATTTGTCAAGTTTAGTGAATTTTTTTCAGTAGATACACAACTCTTTATAGTGATTACTTTTAACTTTTCCTGAATTTTAACAGACTATTAGCTGATAAACTTTTTCAAAAGAAAAAGTAAAAGTTTCGCTGCACAGTGTTGCACATCAAAATATAAATTTGAATAACTTATTTGCTATGGATTTTTAAAAAAATATGTTTATTCAAGTTAAATATAAAATATATATTTAAATATTAGAGCATACCATCCATGCAAAAGGTTTTTTCATGTTTCAAATACGCAAGCTTGTCTTTTCCAGTGTCGTAAGATTCTAGAATACTGAAAATCTACAATAAAAATATAAAGAGTCATATAAATATAAGAAATAAAATGTATAAAGTGTGCTTAGGAAATTAGTGCTAGAAAATGTTGAATTAAACATTTTAATGTGCTTTATTTATGATATTTACCAGTTCTTTAAGCTAAGGAACCGAAAAAATTCTTGCAAAGTTTTGATTAATTACGCAAACATGTTTTATGGCAATTAGAGCATGGACAGATAGGTAAACCAATATCATAAACATGTTTACTTTGCTGGAAAGTATTAAAAATAAGAGAATAATAATACAAAGCTGACTCTGTCGTTGTTTTTCAGATTTTTAAAAGTGTAATTAAATTAGATCATGCAACAAGTCTGCGTTGCTTAAACTAGACGTTACCTTTTCTGCATTAAAAGTTTTATCATCTTCTAGTAGTTTGACGCTTTTGTCCACCATGTGGATGCCACAGAGGGAGGAAGGGCTAGCTGATAGAAGCATCGAAGCCTCCGTGTTCGGATATTGCTGTTCATGACGAAATTGCAGATTTACCTATGATTTAATGAAAAGGAAAATGCTGAAAAAAATCTCTAATCTGTTCTCGTTCATATACTGTTAACATTTTACATTATTATATTATACAAAAGGAAAATGGAAAAAAAAACCAAAAACTTACCAAATCTTCAAAGTTATCAATGTTTTTAGTTATAGTACGATTTGATCAGTACTTTTTGGTGCGTTTGCATTAGGTATACTCACTGTAAATGTATATTTACTAATAGCCTCTAAATGTTTTACTCAAACTGGAAGTTAATTTTTAATTTTATATGTATTTATAATATTTTATATGTAATTATAATTTTACATTTACTTATAATATTATTAATGTATTTTTTATCGAGTAAAAGATTAGAGAGATTTTATTGCTTTAATAATTAATATTGATACTTCGTATATACAGAGTGCCCTAAAAAGGCGGTGTAACGGGCATCAATTAGTTACCTATTAGTGATAAGTAGGCAGTGCATATCACAAAAATGTTTAAAATAAGGCCGGGAATTATACTCCGTTAAGAGAAAATTCCTCTCATTCATTTCCTAAAAGATACACTTTTTAAATTTTTATGCGACCCCTCGAATGAAGCAATTCCCAATTAGTAAAATGTGCCCCATACACTAAAGTGGTGACATATAAAATTTGAGAATGTTTATTTGTGAAGAAGTGTCAGAGATATGAAGATAAATATAACGCTGACTTAAACCACTTTTCAATCGTTCTCGAAGGGAAAAAATCACGTCGAATGATCGCATTTCAGGGGTCGTACAGAAATGACGAAAGAATTTTTTTTTTTTTTTTCACTCTAGGAATGAAGGTTTACATACAAAATCATATGTAGTCCCCGATCATCTGCCTTTAAAGATATCTCTGCGACTTAGCATGATGAAAGGCTCCAATTTGGTACATCCCTTCATTAGTTTATGGAGCACATTTTACTAATTGGGAATTTTTTTGTGCGGGGTTCGTATACAAATTTAGAATGTGCAACTTTTTGAAAATGAGCGAGAGGTATTTTTTCTTAACGGAGTCTTATTTCTAATCTTATTTTGAACATTTTTTCAATTTACACTGACCATTTATCTCTAATAGATAAAGAATTAAAGCCCGTTAGCCCCTTTTTGGGATACCCTGTATATTGATTGTTTATGTATTCCATGTTGGTTGTTAATTTTGTTAAATTGAATGTTTATCTGTGAAGAATGCCACCTAGTGGACATGTTTTGAATTATTATTTTTTTTTAAATCGAAATTCCTGGAGTGCATCTCATGTCTATTCTACTATAGAGTTAAGCTGATATCCGACTCACTGATTCTATAACAATTCTGAGTAACCACTCAAAGACAAAACTTTTACAACCGTTACTTCAAAAATTTAGCTTATTTGTAATTTGGCTTTATTGTATGGCGAAATGTTGAACCACTTCTGTTATAAAACGTAGAACCAACCCAAAATTTAGTGGAATCAACAACTTTTTTTTTTTTTTCAAGTGGAGATAAGTTGTCCTCCTATCAGCCGCTGGCCAATGTTGGCGCTACTAGACTTCCGGTACTTAGATGAGAACCGAGGTTTAACCGATTTTCTCGGCCACTGCGGGGCTAATTTCACAGAAACTTAATAACATTATTAAAGACATTATTTTTCACTTTGAAAACGAAATGAAAATTCATTTACTTTATTCTTCAGACATTTTTCGATGCGAAACTTCTTCGAGTCCGCAACGACTTCTCCGTCGTCTCGTATGTAGAAAATGAGCAACCGGGATATGGGCGACATGGTGGCCTTGGTGTCAAAAGTGAGAATGAACTCTCCAATTTCCGTGTCCGTTTCGTTTCGCGTACCGTCTTCGCTTTCCCGCGAGTCCACGAAGTCGTATTGCAACTCTTCCATCTTGGAGTAAAATGTGCGCTGGTGAGATCCTTGCTGGACTATACGGCTTTTTGAAAGAACCTGCAAAGCAAGGATACACTCGTAAGGTGGATGGTAGCAACGAAAGAAACTCTTCTTGTGAAATGAATCTACCATTAAACCCCTTTAACGCGCAGCGTTCCCGCTCTGGGAACACCGAACTCTGAAGATATGACTGTTGCCAGTCACGAATAATAGATTTGATTTCGATAAAAAAATGTTGCGGGTGACATATCTCCACTATAATCCTTTACTTTTTAGCACGTCATTTCACGTAAAAAAATTCTCTCGATTATTTTTAACAGCACTGACATCTGCTGAAAAATGGAAGAATGCGAGAACGGCTGGATAGAATGCCCAATGCTGAAAAAAGGGCAGCCGTTGCCATCGCTCGACTTAAGTACCAGCAAGAGGGCGGACAATCGAAACGTTCATCGCGGGCCACAGATCTAGAGACCCTTTTCTGACGCAGCCGGCTGTGCCGCACAGCCAGCTGTCGTCAAAAAAGGGTCTCTAGATCTGTGGCACGCGATGAACGTTTCGATTGTCCGCCCTCTTGCTGGTAGTTAAGTCGAGCGATGGCAACGGCTGCCCTTTTTTCAGCATTGGGAAAGGGTTGCGCCTCAAAGGGTTAAAACAACGGCCAATCTGAAGGCGGGGCCCCCGTGATTCTACCGGGCCTGCTTGTGCACTGCGATGAGTCATCCATAGAGGCCTACGGATGCTCACTTATTGGCTCCAGCAATTAGATACGCCATCTAACGGCCGAATCTAACCAACGAGGAAACGTTGTAGGCCTCTTTCGGAGTGCACAAGCTAGCCGATAGAATCACAATGGCCCCGCTGAAAGCGGTCATTTTTATGCACTAAAGGCAGGAGCGTGTTTAGGGTTTCAGCGATCCGTTGCAAAACACACTTAGTAGCCTTTGATTCTCTACTCACTCAGTAGTGGATCTTAAAAGTTACCTATATAAAGAAAAGAAAAAAAACCGCTAATGATTGTATTAACTAATATTTAAATTCTAATAAAATACGTTCTTATATGGAAAAAAGAAAAGCGACAGCTTATTTTAAAATTCCAGAAAACAAATTTTCGTTCCTTTTAGACCAGAAATTTTGAAATGTCTGCTTATATAATTACAATCAAACCTTAAGAAATCGTATGAGACATTTTACACTGGAGCGCACAGCTCCCTAATATTATAGCTAAATCTTCATATGGTCTTCACAATCTCAAACATGCTCACATTTCATCACAGAGCAAAGAAATTCGATCTTTGGGAGCAATAAAATAAAAATAACGTTTTCTTTTAAATTTTATATCTTTAAAATTTAATATTTATTAAATTTTAATCCCGTAAAAAATATTATTTACGCGATTCTTAAAAAAAAAGTGGTTTATGCAGAAAATACAAACATATTTAAAATATATTTCCATAATGCAGAAATTAAGTAAAGCTATAATTTTTGGCTGAGTAGCCTTTAATTGCAACATCACAATAACAAAAGATGTTTTCGCGAAGTAGTAACCGAAATGATAAACCAAATATATGAATATAATAATAAATGTATCTGTTTGAGTTATTATAGCACGTTACGTTCGACATTTAATGAAATTCAACACTTTTAAAAACAATTTCTCTGAAAAGTTTGTCAGAGCTGAACTGCATTGTCTCAATTTACAGTGCAAGAACAAGTTCCCCCCCTCCCCACTTCAACAAATAAATTTTGCAAATAAAAGCAATAACTGATGCAAACCTGATGATAAAATTTAACAGTGCTGCCTTGCTCAGCTGTATACTGAACGTTCACTTTTTGTGCTTTATCACATTCAAACTCTTCTGTTGTGGGCACTATTTGAAGATAGTTCCAAGATGCCGAGTACCATGGATTCAAGACCATTGTAGCCGATGCTTTACTTGCGGGTAAGTCATGGGGAGAGTTTTTATTCATCCTTGTTGAAGCCTGAAAGATAGTTACCAAAATTATTTGTTCTTATATTTCTTAAAAAACTTTAAGCTGTTTTATACCTTCATAAACTTATCAAAATAACTAAGCCTAACTTAAAAAAAAAAATCTACGAACGTGTAATCGAAATATCACTGAATCATCATCAGATCTCAGAAACTACAAAACCCAGAAACGTGAAAATTGGCATGTAAGCTCCTTTCAGCTTCTAAGTGCTCACTAAAGGATTTTTCGAAAATTGAACTACAATACAAAGGGGGTGCACGCGTGTACAAAAAATAATCAAATCTTTACGCCAAATATCGTGCCACGTGCGATTCATTAGAGTTTGTTTTTAGCTTAAAGCATGAAAGTTTGAAATGATTGTAATAATAATCCCTGTAATTTAAGCAGTCACGTGACAATCACCATTATTATATCACAATTTCATAATTTCGCATTTTTTTTTTTTAATAAGTCCGAATCCACGGAATAAATTTCGTTCATTCGAGTAAAGAAATATTTGATTTCTTCCGTGCGAAGAAAGAGTATTCAGATTGTATGAGTATATGTTATACACAGAAGTCGTGGTAACCTCTTAAATTTGAGTCCCAGGCTCGGAAACATAATTTTTTGCATCAATCTGCTGCATTAGCATCACAAACCAAAATTCATTTGTGACCGTAATGAAAATTTGACTATTCTGCAAGCTCTAGAATAATCTGAAGCGCCAAGCATCGTGAAACGCCGACCGCGTTGTATGGTGGGTAAAGCATCGTACTCCGGTTTCGGGTTCAACTCCCGGCGGCCGGGGTTCGATCCCCGACTGGCCGTGGTTGTCCTTGTGTCCGTCCCTTCATACGGCGTAACGTGGCCGCCCACTGGGTGCCCCCATAATAAAATGGCCACACTTTCTGGCAGCTATAAGGAACAATGCCGTATCGGCAAGTTCCCGCCCATTATATATATAAAACTATCGTGAAACTGATTTATTTATTTTTTTTTATGAGGGCCCCAGTGACTTACAAGTTTAATTATTTGGAGTCCCTAATTGGTTGTTTAAACACAATTACTTGAAAACATTAACATTGAGACGTGAAAGTGGATTCTCAAGTATGACTAAAGTCTTTTGGAAGGAAATGGATTGAATAGCCTTTGTGTAAGTTTGTCAAGCGAGAATCTTGTGTATACTTTGCAAATGCAATTATTTCTTGTTTCACTTACTTCGACCTTGATTTCTTTCGGAATAGAAGAGGGTTTGATTGTGAATTTTATCAAACCACGCTTGTCAGTAGTAAACATATTGCATATTTTCGAGTCGAGTGTGACACATATTTGGATTCTTCTAGAGGTAACGGGAGTTCCGTCCGGCTCTGTCGCTTTCAGCTGAAAAAGTGGGGAGAAAATCAAAAGGTAAGCAAACATTAAAAAAAAATATATATATATATATGACTATTTACATATATTTTATGTTCTATAGGCACAGGACTCCACTCCTAACTTTGTTTAAACATATCTCTCAGCCTTTCTATGATGAAAAACCGGAATGTTTTACATTATTTAACTAATGTATGTGGCACATTTTACTAGTAGGGATTTTTTGTATGGGAGCAGTATAAAAATTTTAAATTTGTATTTATTTAAATTTAATCTCTTGAAAATTTTAATCGATACCACCAAATCCTGTACCTCTTTTTATACGCACTGTAATTTATTCTATATGTCTGTGATCAATATTTAAGAAATAAAACCTAGGCTTAATTTTAGGGCAGCCTGTACATGATAATAACAACTTGAGATTTCTTTGGAGTCGTGTGATTTTTCAGCAAGGTATTTATAACTTACATAATTATGAGAAAAAGTTTTTGTTTACAGTCGAGTTTTTTCAGGAAGTATATTAGTTACAAATGGACGCGAGATCGCGAGACGAGAGAAAACATTAGCCATTTCTCGTCTCGCACGGTCTTGCGTCCATCCTTAATATTGTCTTCATACAAAGTTATTTGCATTTTATTATTTACGGAAGTTTATAGCTCTTTCCAAGTATAAAAATTGTAACTATTTTGAAAAATCAACTTTGCATTATCCTTTATGATACGCATGATTATTTTTCACTTCTCTAAATAAATATTACGTCAACATTATCTACACACATATAGTTCTTTATAAAGCTATGATTCTTTTGTGTAAAAAATACTTATTAAAAGTGGTGTGCTTTTGATTTCAAACCTCGAAAATGTGTCAACAATTTTGAAAAGTCGTGTTTTTCCATTTCCAAAAAATATATATTTTTTTAATGTTTCATTTTTGAATACTTTAATACTGTTTTTTGATTTTTGCAGAATACATTTTTACCGCTATCCATTCTTACCATTATATTTCGATCATCACCATCATATTTAACCTATCGTCACCATTACATTCTTCCCATACAGCCATTCTTTCTACTAACTTAAAATACGGAATCCGAATTAGTTTAGAAAATATTGATAAGGAATTGCCAAAATAACCATTAAAGTTGCCATGTTTGACGAAAAATAGTTTAGATTCTTGTATCAAAGTCACAGATAAAATATATTCTGATGAAAAACATAATAAATAATAAAATTTCGTGTTTTGGTTAAATAAAAATATCGTCTGGATGCTTAAGGGGGTGAAAACGAATAACTTTTAAGTAAATGAACATGGGTTATAATACATAATGATCATAACACACTCCTTGATCATAATACACTCTTTCCAATATGAAGAAACGGAAGAAACAAAGCCAACGAAGCATGGATTATGTTAATACTAGCCGCCTCCTGCGACCAGTTCGTTTGCCATCTTGTTTCTGACCGGCTTCCCAGGCACTGAAATATCTGATTCTAAATGGAAATTAAAATTAAGAGGGTTATAAACAGGGGCTGTCCCAGTGTAAGTGGCGCCCCCTGCTAATATAAAAAAGACGCCCCTTCGAAGGTGGCGCCCCGATGCGATTATTACTTTGCTTATCGTGTCGGGCCTCCCCTGGTTACAAAAACAAGATAGTTAAATGATAAAAACCTACAAAAAGGAACAAATTATTTTCTTCCTATATTAATTCTGAAGAGCTTCTAGATATATTGGCCTTTATCAAAAAACGTAAAGGGAAAAAAAAGTAAGAAAATCTGAAACACTCACAGATTTTAAATACGCACTAAAGTGCTATGTATTAAAAGAGTATCATATCCATGCCTCTTCCCTATTTTCTTTCCTTATTTCTATTAAGTTGGAAAGTGTATCATTATTAATGAGTCGTGATTAAACAAAATTAAATGGATATTTCTAACACCCTTTTTCTGGATGTAATACAATAGAAATAAAATTGGGGGAAAGACGCGCAGAAAGTACATAATTCGAGCTGAATGAAGTTCCAAAAACTTATTTTTTTGTTTATTTGTTTGTGTAAAATGTACTTCGGATGTGTGTGCTTGGCCCGTAATCCGCTTATAAATCCACGTCAGAAGGAAAAATTTATTCAGGTGATTTTATTTATTAAAAATTGCGTATTTTATAAGTTTGCGCCATTCATCGACGGCTTTGTAAAAAAAAAAGCTCAATTGTATTTTTTTTTTCTTTTTTTAGAACTAGGTTGCTATTTCGCTCAGTGCGAGAATTTTGTCTACGTATTTTTGTCAACGCTATTTTGTCTACGCGATCCTGTCGATAAGTTTTGCAGATATGAACTGTCACGGTGAAGATATTTTCAAATGTCTTTGCCAGATAACGTGGAGAGGGGGGGAGGGAGCGTTAATAAAATGTTGAAAGTCGTACAAGGTTTGCAATTTTTGATAATTAATCGATAAATTTGGTGCCAAAAGCCAAAACGCGACAATTTATTATAAATATATTTCGAGTATAGTTAGAAAACGCCTGCCGAATATTGTAAAATAGTTTTAGTAAGCGAGTTTAATATAGATTTTAATCCCGAAGAAGTGTTTTATAGAACAGAGAAGACAAATACGGTACCGGTACACTCATAGATTAAGATACACTTTAAAAATGGTACTTATAAAGGTGAAGTATAGTTTGACTATGCCTGGCGAAAATTGTTAAACAGTTTATGTAGGCGTTTTGTTTATGGTAGTGTTTTATGGAACAAGGAAGGAAAACACAGTACACTCATGGATTAAGATGCTCATTCCAAACAATATTTAAAATGGTGAAGCCTAGGTAAAATATGCCTGGCGAAGATTGTAAAACAGTTTCAGTAGGCGATTTTAATATATATTTCGATTCCAAAGATGTATTTTATGGTAGCAGAAAGAGTTGATTGCTATTTTAAAGCCCCCACTCTTGCCAGCCTAAAAAATCGCACCACTTTGGTTAGCTTTTCAGTCATGGGTCTCACATGGGAGTTATGCACAAGTTTCAACGCTCCCAAAAGAACTAGATGAAAACTAAAGTGAACAAATTAGCGATAAACGCACCAGTTAGGGAATTTGAAGACACTTAATTATTAAAACTACATTAATTGACAACCCAAAATAAATAAAAATGTAACGGAATACTTAAATGTTGTTCCAAACCGCCATTTTAATTCTAAATTACGATCGCCACGTAAATGCAAGAAATCGTCATGGTAACTGCATATGTTTAATTATCGCTATCATGGCGAGAGTCCGCGTTTTAAAGTAGGAATCAATCCAAGAAATACAAACACGACACACTCATGGATTAGGATGCACATTCGAAACAATAGTTAAAATGGTGAAATATAGTTTGTAATATACTTGGCGAAGATTGTAAAATAGTTTTAGTAGGCGATTTTAAGATGAATTTCGATTCCAAAGATGGGTTCTATGGAACAAGGAAGCAAAATACGGCACATTCATGAATAATGATACACTTTCTAACTGAATGGAATAGGGAAGAAAAATAGGGACGACGCATAAATTATGATACGCTTTTAATATGTAGCACTATATTGCGTATTTAAAATATGAAAGTGTTTAACAATGTGTGAAAGTGCTTAAAATATGAAAGTGTTAATAAAACATACACACAAACATTGACATTTATAATAGTAGTAGGACAGGATTTTCTGATAAATCAAACATGACGACAAATACGGGCGTATGGATTATGAATATGATACACTTTTAATATACAACACTTATAGTGAATATTAAAATTCTAAGCGTACTTCAGATTTTTTTTATTGGATTCCTTATGAACTATAGTATATGTTCGAATGCACTTAATATTTGCAAACTATTTACTTACAAATCCAACGTACGGCATTCTTGGTTTATAGTAGTCATTATCTCTTATGAACTCCAGATTCACTCTATGCATATGAAATGTGATAGCAGCTGTCGCATTTCTTACAATTCCTAAAAAATTAAAACAGAGGAACCACCAATTAAAAAAAGAGAAAAATGACTTACTTGCATCCATCGTGAATAATTAAAGAAAAATGCACGTTTCAACATGAAGAGGAAAATTACTTTATAAAAGTGAGTGTGTTTCTAATTATGATTTACTGTGTACAGTGGAACATTAAAAAAGCTGAATCGAAAATTTCTCCCTTTTTTGGAAAGTAAAATCCTGTTCACTAAAGTAATGGGTTGACCCATAAATCTTGGCTGTTTTTTTGTTTTTAAATGAAAAATTTTGCGTGAAAAATAAAACTTTCAAATGCGTTTTATGTTACTCGATAGAAAATTATGTGCTCTACAAAATAGTGTGTTCAATTTTTTTTTGTTTTTTTTTTAGCTGATCTTTTTTTGTTCTTATCAGGTCATTAAATTGGTGAGTCAATTTGAAAAAAAATAATAAAAAAAGAGCATTTTTGGCATCCTCCGCTTATTGGGTTTAATCAGGCTGCCAAAGCTATTGACGCTTCTCAACTTGAAAAGAACAAAACGTATACCAGCACAAAAAACTAAACGCACTTATTTTGTGGAGTACATAATCCTAATCGAATAACAAAAACGCATTGGAAAAAATACTTTCTTTTTCAGACAAACTTTTCACTTTAAAAAAATCCTCGTGTACTTATGGGCCAAACAATAGATGCCTCATGTCAAATTTTCGTTGCAATACATAAAAATTTCGTTGCAATATGTAAAAACGAAACATTCTTTACCAGTGGTGTTTTCGGTAACTTCAGCAAATACATTCAGAAGATTTCCAATGGTATCATATGGTCCAAAATCAAAATGGTTCACATGAATTCGAAATTTATGACAGCCAGTGATCTGCAATGTTAAAAAGATATATCAAAATTCTTTACAAATATAAAATCAAAAAAATTTGGAAATATTCACAGCTTTAGAGAAACTTTTGAAAAGCAACTACAGAAACCTTTTGACCTAATAATCTAAAAAAATAAAACTAATTTTATTTTTCTTTTATTACAAGAGTTTGTAATTTCTATTATTTATCGCCTAGTCCCTTTTCGAGCTGACCAAAATTAGATCCGGAAAAAAAAGAGTAATGTAGTGCTCTACCTGTAAATCGTGTAAGAGTGGTTTTGAGAGCAATGCCATATCTTGATCCTTTTTTTTTCATTTACGGAAGATGAATAAATATTTTAAGCTATACAACCTACATAACTTAACCTATACAACCTATATAGCTAATATTTTTCTCCTATACAAAATGAAAAATAAAACAAAATAATGCACTAAAGCAATGGATTTTTTTTTTTCGGCAGCCGGAAGGAATAATTCCTAAAAAACGTACTTATTTGACTTACAGAGAGTATTAATGTATAATGAAGCGAAATGTTACCTGCAAGCCATGTCTTTTGGGAGGGGTTGATGCCCTTCTATCCCCTTCTCTAAATCCAGCACTGTTTGAGAAAAGATAGATTTCAGTCTGAAAATAATTTTCTACTTCTAGCAACTACTTCCAAAACATACTGTTTCTGTCTTTCGTCTCTTGTTTTGATTACATTGTAATCTTGAATTAATTTGATATCCCTTTCACCAGTGTCGCTAACAACACTGAGATGTTTGACAAACTAGAGTTGTAACGAATACTTGGGCTATTCGGTATTTGGCCTATTCGGTTTGCTTACCGAATTTTCGGTCTTGCCGAATAGTACACAGATATTCGGCCGAATACTTTAGGCATAACAAAAGAAAAAATTTATTAAAAAAATAACACTGCATTTTTATTTGAGTACATTAGTTTTTGAGTACATTACAGCATTTTTATTGAGTATTATTTAAAAAATATTACAACATTCAATCAATATTGCGTTATATGATACATTTTTATAAGTAAATGAATGATTTACCTAATTAAAAATATTTTTATTTAAGAGTCATGTGCATTTTAATCAACATCCCAACCATTTACAAAATGTATTAAATAATTTTGTGAAGTTGAACCAAATTGGCTTCTGTTATTAAATTGTTATTAAAAATAATGCCCGTGTTTCATAAAGCAGTATAATCATGTGAAGAATATAATGTCGTTTGATTTCAATTTTAAATGAATATTTTAAAAAATACATGTAGGTTATAATGAATTTCTTTAATCAATCAATCTTTCGAGGTGCACATAAATACATTGCTTTACGGTAACTTTTGCTTTACTGTACATTTTGCTTAGGCTATTTTTTTAAGCGTCTCCTCCCTACTTCCCTCAAAAAGAAAAAAGAAAGTGTCTGTTATTGGCATACTGAAAATAAACTTTTTGTGTCTGAGTACAAAACTGATCAAAGAAGTAAAATAAAAGTTTATTTTTAGGCTTCAATGCAGTGGCGGCTCGTGACCTGTTTCAGTAATGGGGCTAAAAAAATATCATGAGTTCAAATAAAAAGTTATATACACATTGAGCACCATATCTAGGGATGGATGCGAGACGATTTTTTGCGAGAAAAGTTTTGCGAGACAGCTATTTTCCGCCCCGCGTCTATCCCTAACCATATCCCCAGCGCACACAGTGTAAAGTATTCAAATTCAAACGGCAAATGATTATCCAAATTAATATGTAACTTTTATTGTTTTGTACCTAATTACGTTAGTATTAAAAACCTAATAATGTTGAAATAAAAAGCTTCTTCTATCAAAAAGCCCTTTTCTATAATACATTTAATTTTCTTAAACAATTATTTTTTTATAACTGCCTGTTCATAATTTTTTAATTTATAATTTTAATTCGCAGAATGTCTTTATTTCAAAATCAATATTTGAATATAAAATATATTTACAAATCGCATTTTATAAATCAGGAAAAGAGAACAGTAAAATATATGACAGCAAAGAATATTAGATCGCGTGAATAAAAAATGATTTCCTACTGAACGTAAAATTTCACCAATAGCTACCGATTTGATGAAATTTCTCCTCTCAGTGGGAAGAACAAGGAGCAGGCAAATCTGTGACCCAACGTCAGCGCCAAATAAGCCGTTTTGAAGCCAAATTAACGGCGCTTTTAAATATATATGGAGCTTATTAGGCGGCTTTTATGCTCTGTAGCCAAATATGAGAACTCGATAAACGGAAAAGACGTCCAGTTCAGGCCACGCAAAGATATATACCTATACCTATGAAAGTTATTTAGCTTTAAAAGTCTTGTTGACATCAAGCTTTTGTAACTTATTGCCTTCTCCCGAAGAAATTGATTAGTTAATTAAAAAATAAATTTATTTTCCATTCTTTATTCTCTTACGAAAAATTCAGTCTTACTTTCACAATATCAGTTCCTGTAGTAATCAAATCCATTAAAACGTTTTAGAAAACTGAAGTAACGAGGACGTCTAAAGAACTTGTTTCATAAATTTTGAACGACATAATATCTACTTCCTTCAGCTATATCTTGTATCAGACCATGCAACCTATTTGTTCCCACCTTTGTGTCTTTTTAATGATGTAAATAGATAAGTTCAGCTTACCTGGCTTTGGTGTTCAATCGATGGTATGGATTCCGTAGCCCCACGTCTACCAACAAATCGTTTCTTCGCCGAAGTTACTTTAACTTTCAAGCTGCCCTCCACAAGTTTTCCGTACGTATACCTGCAAAAATAATATAAATATCTTACGTAGGCTACAATGGTGCATTTTACGATGTGTAGTTACCCGTAATTAAAACGACAGAACAAATCAGTGATAAGAATAATTAAAAAGCTCGTGTTTAAAGGTTAAAATTCATTAAAAATTTTGTACAATAACACACTTACGTAAAATATACCACTAACGATCGTTTCGGGTAGTTCAGAAGGTCCATTCTTCCTCAGCTACAAAAAGCCTGTTGTGTTCCGAAACTTTTTGCAGCATAGTAAGTGGACTTTTCGTACCACCTGAAACGATCGTTCTGTGGTATTTTTTTACTTATGTGTGTAAATTAATTTTAACGAAACAAATTGTTTATAAAAATACACATTAATTCCAAGGAGCCACTTCAGATTGCATGGTAATTACCGCATCCCTTTCTACGATTATCGGCTCGGGTTCGTCTCTCGACTAAGGTTTAATTGCTAATTCGCTATTTTTTCACAAGAGGTAAGTTGGTCACCTTCTGGGTCTCACCATATTGGAATGACCCACACTTCGGGAAGGGACGAATGCCTACACAGCATCTACCCAGGCCTACCCTTAGCGAAAAAAAAAGGTTAAAATAAGTTGGCTGAGCAGGCCATAAAACATCTTTAGCTCTGTGGTGCCAGATGGGCTATTCGATCGATCGCTATGTTGTTGGTAGTTAAATGGACCGATAGAAACACCTGCACTTTTTCAGAGTTGGGCAATCTATCTAGCTGGTCTTCCGCTTCAAAGGATCAATAAGGAAAAGGACAAATCTCAGACACTAACTATAAGACACTAACTATTAGCTCAGACACTAACTATTTACAAAACTGATCTTTATTTGAACTGTATTGTAAAATTTATTAATTTAGTAGAAGACGGGAAATTTGTAAATAAACATTAAATAGAATGTGTTATCTATTAAAGTACCATATTAAACATACAATTAACTTTTTACATTATTTTATAAGAACTCCGAAGATTATGTACTTTTCTCGAAATATATTTTTCTTTCTATTTAAAAATTTTCCCTTTTCCTTTTACATTTTATCATAACTATTTCACATGATATAAGGTACAAACACTATGCTTTTGTAATTTTACATGAAATTCATGCCATAAAATTTAAACTTACTTTGCACAAACCTCAATCGGTATGATGTCCATATCAAACATAACTATTCTCGGAGGCTTAATAACCACATCAAACTTTGGCAGCACTGAAACAAAATGTTATTTATTATAAAACACGCAGACTTGTGCATTTGCACTTTTTAACCATCACAAAGCAGCTGTTGGAATGAATATCATATTAACAACCAGGAAGGTCTGCTTATCGAGTTATATGCTTTGATAATAACACAACCTGAAAAACTTGTTTCTAGTGATTACTACAGTAAAAAAATACAATATTTCCAATTTATGGACAGATACAACAATCATTAACATCAGCAATCAGCTTGTAGAACCCCAGTTATAGTATATTACTACAATATACTATAACTCATTTTTGAATTAAACATTAAATAGAATGTGTTATATATTAAAATACCATATTAAACATACAATTTACTTTTTACAGTATTTTATAAGAACTTCGTGTATAACTATATTATTAGTATATTATAACAAAAGCCTTTGTAAAGGCTAACTTGTGCTTTCCCAGTTGTTCGTCAACTAACAAAATGGCCTATTAAAAAAAAAAAAAAAAAAGAAAAGAAAAGAAAAGATACAAGGGCTTAGTAAAGATAAAATATCATATATTTCTTTGTTGCATCTTTAGAATGAATATTAATTCTGGAACTCTGAAATCGGAAATTCGACAGCTTTATGTACATTTAGCAAAGCACCAAAATTATAAATTAGTTACTTCAAGTAGATGAAAATAACTGAAAAAAATTCTTTTGGGATTAATTTGAAGAAATCGATCGTAATTTTTTTTCTTTGTGCTACTTTTCAAGAACTGCTGGATTTGTATCTGAGGTGCCTCCAGATTTTACTAAAAAGCCTGAAAGTGGGGCTCAAGGAAAAAAAAATTCCAGAACTCCAATTTTCTGGGCAGAATTTAAAAAAGGGGTATTTTTTTAGATAATTGGGATACTACTGTAAACAGGTTCCTTACAAACTGTGAAGTCGATGTAAAAAATGTGTTTCGGTGTCTGAAAAAAAAATGAAGTATCGATCACAAAGAAAATTTTATGGAAAAACAAAATAAAAAACTGTGTTACTAATGGAGTACAGCACTTTTTGACACAAATAGTACACCAGATAAAAGCAATTTAAGATACACTGGCATCTAAAACTTAAGGTACAACATATTTTTCGAAGCTCACCTTAAAAAAATGGCAGTAGCAGTCAAATTCTTAATTTATATAAATAACGAGCTTAAAAGAAAAGAACTTACCCAAAAACGAAAGCTAGGATTTTTATTTTATCGAAAAGAAAAGAAGAGGTTTATGTGAGTGAGAGAAGAATATGCAAATATCAAGCTTTCGTAATTACGCGTGTAACTTTTGTTGATTTACAACTGTTATTGGTAGATTCGTTAAGAATCGACAGTAGATTCCAGCAATGCCTAGGTAAGAAGCCGTTTGCCCGATTCGTTAAGGTAGCGGTCGGTCGGATGAGGTTGTCACAGGCTGATGTTGCTAGGGGTCTCCCACGACTTTGGAATCATTATCAACCCGAAGATTCTGAGCCCAGAAGATATGTCCCAGGCAGACCACGAGCTACAGCACCTGTAGAAGACCATTTTCAAGCTCTTCTCTGCTACCACTCGTTGTAGACCACCTCGGAGCGTCAGGGAAAAAGATATCCGCAAGAATGGAGCGAAGATGCCTTTATGTCTCTATGCCAGGCGACCAGTTGCGTGTATCCCACACAACGGACGACAGAGAAAGGCCCACATATGTCGAGCACGTTTCCTGGACCAGACAGCGATCGGCTTCTGTACTCTTCACAGACAAGTCCAGATTCACTGGATCCAATGGAGAGCGATTCAGGGTGTCTTCTGATCTATATAGAACAATGTACCAGATATCACCAATTCAATACTGTTGACAGACAAAGTTACAGAGGTGGTGGAATAATGGTCTGGACAGAGATCTCAATCGGTGGTCACACTGACCTGCATGTATTCCACGGAGGAACCCTGGATGGTGTGAGATATCGGGACGTGATCCTTTATTCATATGTCCGCCCATATTCCGGTGCTATAGGCAATGATTACGTTCTGGTAGTTGACAATGCACGACCTCAGTAAGCTGTAATTGTTCGAGACTATCTTGAGGATCATGGTTTGGAACAAATACAATGGAAAACTCAATCTTCAGACTTGAATCCGATAAAACATCTTTGGAACTGTCTTGGCAGCGGTGACGGATTAATGCAATATTGTAGATAGGGGCGATTAGTTAGAAGATTCACATATAAATCCATCTTATGGAAGTAAAATAAAATCTTTTACATTCATTTTTTTCCCAGGAGCGTCGTTCCCTCCTTCCGACCCCCTCTTTAATCGTCCTTGCTTGACAGACAGGTTAGTGCTTCAAGTCCTCCTCCAAGATCGTGAAATGAGTTGGAACAAGGCTTACTGAGTATGGTCTTCGCTTCCCATTTCGGTGTCTGACAACTCAACTGGCAGCATGGAAAGTCCATGCCACCTATGTATTCAAATTAAGGGTGCAAGCATTCTTCATCAGAACTTGATTTGTTATGTTTCTATGACATTTTACCACACATAAAACTGGGATGTACTGTTTTTTCAAAATGGACTTTTCCCCCAAAATTGCTTTTTGTGGTAAATCATTTTTGCTTTAACTTTTGTAAATGTCTATGCCGCATTCAATAAATAACTGCTAAGTGCACATTTTCTCCAAATTTGTTGATTTTACATCCATTCATTTGCAAATTAGACGAAAAAAAACCGGTTGTACCTTAAATTATGGATGCCAAAGCATTTTAGATTAAATGGAAAATATTTTGCATTTTCTAAATAAATTTTAACATTCTCATTACATTATTTTCTCTATAAAAAATTCAATGAGTGCTAGATATATGAAGTGAAATATAACCTTAGCAATATCGTGTAAATATTGTCAAAAATGAGAAGAAATATTGCGAAATTTATTGCGTTGCTTACGATTTGAATATGCTTTTAATAGAGAAATGCCAACTTAATGTTCCAATATTAAGTGAATTTTTATTTTTGTTAGTTTGTTCATGATGAGAATTTATTGTTAGTGTAAGTCAGTACGCTATTATTATTATTATAATTGGGTGTTTTAATGAATAATTTTATGGTATTGATGATTTATTAAGAATTTCCTTAATGTGAGGCCATCATTATGCAACACTTGTCTTTCCTGGGGTCCACCTTACCATATTTTTTTACGATGAAAGTTTGACTTGATGTCACCTGATTGATGAGCGTATGAATTGTCCACGTTCCTAATGGTGGCTCTTCAGAGAGTGGTAACTCAAACTGCTTTATTCCTGTTCAAAGAGAGGGAAAAAAAATCAACATCGACACATTATAGAGAGTATAAACATTGTAAAAGATTTTATCAGTAGCATGTCATTGAAAAAATATTGTAATTGAAAAAATGACACTACTCTTCCCATTAATAAAAAAAAAAAACTGTTATTACTATGCAAATTAAAAAAAAGTTTATTGAATAAAATAAGAAATAAAGAAGTAAAATTATAATATTGCACAGAAAGGAATTTTAGCTCATTTGTTTCGTTTTAATAAAGTGAATCCGAATGAAACATCCTTTTCAACATTAAGCAAAAAATCCAAAAGTATTACTTAAAAGTTGTTCTACGTGTAGAGCGATCGTCATACGCTTTAAAAAACAAACCAATGGTGTTAAACACTCGAAAAAATTAATAATGCTTCTTCACCCATTCCACTGTGGACTAATTACTAACAGTAAAGTTATGTCTCTTGCAACTTTCGGAAAAAATTCATAAGCATAAAAATTGCCATCAAAAATGGACTGAAGAGCTATCTGTTTTGATCAATATTGCGAAATTCCGTATTTTTAGCATTTTTTACTGAATGTTTCGTAACTCCTGCAGGTTCATTGTTTGTAACATTTCACAGTACAACTTGTAAAGAGAAATTTAAAATTCTCGAGTCTCTAACACAAATTAGATTCTTTAAAAAGCTTAAAGTAAAGGCGCCAAATAGCTCCTAAGCCAAATATGATTTTACAAACAGTAGGAGGGGAGGGGGGCAAACAGGTATCGTGCCTCGGGCGACAGTTCGGGTCTCTACGCCACTGACAGTTCTTTACTTTTACTTTACAATACAGTGCAGTCCAAAAAATATTTTAACAAAATGCAACCTAATTTGAATTTATATTTATATTTTTAGTTTTTTGGACTGAATTTTATTTTGTTAACCCTTTAACGCGCAATGTTCCCGCTCTGGGAACACCAAACTCTGACGTTTTGACTGTTGCCAGTCACGAAGAATAGATTTGATTTCTATAAAAATAGTTGCACGTGACATAGCTCCATTACTTTTTAGAACGTCGTTTCCCGTAAAAAAAATGGTCACAATTATTTTTACCAGCACTGACATCTGCTGAAAAAGGGAAGAATGCGAGAACAGCTGGATAGATTGCCCAATGCTGAAAAAAGGGCGGCCGTTTCTATCACTCGACTTAACTACCAGCAAGATGGCAGACGATTGAAATGTTCATCGCGTGCCACAGATCTAGAGACCCCTTTTTTGACGACAGCTGGCTGTGCAGCGATGGCAACGGCCGCCCTTTTTTCAGCATTGGGAAAGGGTTGCGCCTCAAAGGGTTAAGAGTTTGAAGCACACTCAGTGCCGACACATTGGATTAGGGCACTCCTATAAACCAACAAAAGTTGGAAGAATTTTTGCTTGGACAACTTTTTCTTTCGAAGAAGAGTGGCGTTGTTTCGTTTTTTTTTTTTGCAATATGTGATTTACTGACTTAGAAAAGAGGTGGGGAGTGTTTTTAGTACGTTATGCTATATTACGACATGTCTGACTGGTAGTTGCAACTTTTGGCTGTGCTGGGTTATTACATGGAAATTGCTAGCAAGAGACACACAAAGAGAGAGAGAGCATAAAACAATAGTACCTTCCGTAAACCGTACTTCTTTCCATTGAGCTATTCTTATGCCTGTAGGATCCTCTATCCATATATCCCCTTCCTGAAACAAAAATCCTTCTGTTAAATATGACGATAAAATTTTAAACCTCAATTAAAATTATAAGGCCATCAAACTTCTAGCTTGGCAGTATTTCTCAACTCTGAAAGAAAAATTAAGACAGTGGTCTGGCGTCATTGATCGACCAGAGTCACGTAAAATACGCAGTGAGGAATCAACAACACCAATACGGTAGAAATAAGATTGTAGACAATGATGTCCCGCCAGTCTAAATGAAGTAACTGCAACAGTGTGCGGAATGTCTGGTACAACAGTGGTTTGTTTGTTTGTGAATATGGCAACGCTACGCTAGGGCGATCTGCCAAGGATGGGGGGGGGGTGCCTTGGTAGGAGGACTTTCCAAGGGGTTCTAACGCGTATTCACGTTACATATGGAGAAAACCTGCCAAAACTTCAGACAGTTAGATAGACAGCCGCGCGATGGGACCCGAACCCGGGACCTTCACACTTCGGCCGTCTACAATTTTCAGTGACATAACCACTGTGCCATGGTGAGGCTGGTGCAATAGTAAGGTCAACATACTTTTCAGTACTTGCATGAGAGGTAAATTTCTTAAACGATTCATGATATAAGAGAGAAGACAGAAGTTTTATTGAGTGTAAATCCATGTTCATTTTAGGGTTTTAATGAACTGCAGCTCCCTTCTTTTCAAGCAGACCTGCTATTTCGTTTCCATGAACTCCGCAGTTAGTGGGGACCCACTAGAAAGAAATTCTTTTCGAAAGCTATTTAACGACACCCCTGCACTCCTGAACACATGGGCTCTTGCACTCTTAATTATAGGAGATGGTCTGCAGTTCGGACATAGAAACAGAAAGGACAACAGTCATCCCAAACGAATTCTCAGAAGACTTTTAAAAGGATTATAAGGTGCATTCACGTTACATCTGTAGAAAACAGCCCAAGACTCCAGACCGTTAGATCAATAGCCACGAGAGAGAGGCCAGAACCCTGGACCTGCACACTCAGCCATCTCCCAATGTACAGTGTTTTATCTACTCGTCCATTGTTCGGCGAATGTTGTTTTGTAAATGTGTTTTCAGACCAGATGTTATTTCGGAAAAAAATTATTTGTGTTTTTCATACGCTACTCTACTAAATGACTTACTTTTTTATCGTTTTTTTATTACGTGCGCCATTTCATGACTTTTCAGTGTTACGGCCATTCTTTTGTTGGTCGAAAAAGGTGGCATAAGACATAAAGTGCAGCAATGGACTCACTTCAGTGATTATTGATTGTTTACATAAAGCCTCCCTAACACCAGGTATGGTATTTTAACATGCCGATTATTTTAAGGTAGAAAAATGAGGGGGAAACCATTTGAAAATTCTGAAATTCGTTTGCTGCAATCATTATTTTACGAGTTCTATCATGACTATTTACAAGTTCTATCTTACAACAATCTTGAACGCATATCTTCTGATAACTATGCCTTCTAAAAATTGAACAGACCGATCGCTGGAAGTGTTTAGGAATTTCAGTGATTGTCCTATACGATTATCGAAGTCCAGTGGTGTAATGGTTAGCACATGGTGCTAACCGTGCCGAAGTGGTGCTACCGTGGCCGAATGATAGCCGTAGCCGAATGGCGCTACCGTGCGACAGGCCTGCGGTTCGATTACCGGGGTAGTTAAGGCTGATTTAGCCTTTCATCTCTATAATGGATCGATGATATGAAGACCAAGCCTGAATGGGGACTAAACACTAGGGGTTCCAAGACCATCGGACTGCGACAAATGTTTCTGACCTCAGAGCCCATAGTCGCGCGAGCATAGATGGGAAGCTCAGTCCATGTAGTCTTTTACGCCACTGCGTTCAGTTTATTTTATGTGATTATCTCTCAATAAAAAGATTGAACAGAAAAAAATATACATGCGCAAAATACTCTACTAAAACTTATTTACATCTTTTTCTTTATTGTACTATATTCATTTTCTGCTTTTATCAATGTTTAAAATGCCTTCTTACCGTTTTTTCATCCAAAGGTATCAAATGGTTGTCCATGGGCAAAACTCGAAATCTAACTAGAAAAAGAAAGCATGTGTTTCATTAAAAATCAAATATTTTGTTTGAAATCGTACTCATAGCTATTAATTGTAGAAAAGTAACATTTCATAAGCTAGAATTTCGATGGCTAATTTGAAAAAACTGTTTCAAGGATAGAGTTAATTTATAGGAGCGCATAACGCAGCTCCTAATGAAATATTCTGAAATATTTAAAGTCTTTGGTATAATTTATTTGCTGTTAAAATTGGTGTACGGTCATGTAATGAAAGTTGTTTCTTTTAACAGAATATTTTTAAGACAAAAGTTCGAAAAATGAAATGTGATTTACAGCCCTTAAACACAAATTAAAATTAATCTAATTGCACCGACTCTAAAAATTTCAGAAAGCCTCTTTGTACTCTATACGTCCTAATAAACGATACAGATATGAGAATTATGAAATTCCTAAAAAATCTATAATTATATTGCAAAATTTTCAGAAGTAAGAGACCTTTCGCAAAATATTGCACACTTGAGAATCTTTTTCATAATGTGCTTGTGTAGAGACAACTAAAGAATAAAGTCAGTGACGTAATTAATATGTTTTAGAATACGTTCGTAAATCTAACTCATTTTTTTCGAATTAGAGTGCTAAAAAAAGAAATTATCTGCAGCAAAAAATAAAATATATTACATTATGAAGCATTGTACGAACTAATGCATTAACCTTTTGACGTGCGGTGGTTGCGCCGTGAAACCACCTTATTTTAGCACTTTAGTTGTAAAAAAATATAGTTAAATGGTCCCAACGCCGAAAAAGTGCAGCCATTGCCATCGATCCATTTAATTACCAACAACATAGCGATGGATTAAAAATAGCCCATTGCGCCACAGAGCTGAGGAATTTTTCTGGCACAGCTGATTGTGCACATAGACAGATGGGCTATTCGATCGACGCCATGTTGTTGGTAGTTAAATAGATCGATGGCAACGGCTGCACTTTTTCAGCGTTGGTCAGTCTATCGAGTTGGTCTCCTATATTGATGTGAAAGTGCTTGCCCTTCAAAGGGTTAAATAAATGATTGAACTTTATATACACTAGAATTATGAAACATTACTTGTTTGTCCAGGTTTGTACACCGGCTTGTCCGTTTGTATGAACGACAGAATTGTGTTGTGCCTGATTTGCACTTTTTCGAAAGACTCTATATTGTAACCGTTGCTGAACGAGCCTATCACGTGCAGCTTTGCAGACACATCTGAGGACATGGAGGGAACAGCCATCTCAACCCACATACTGTAGTCTGGAAGAGGAAGATGTAAGTCAGTTTTGGAATCAGTAAAAACATAAGAAACGAGGAGACAAACACTGAAGAATATACATTTTGTATGGCAAAAAATTCCTCATGGAGGGATTATGACCCCCCTATCCCCCACCCCCTTAGCTAAGCCACTGCATGTATATATGTACTCTCTGGTTCCAGCACAATCTTATTTATACACACAATAAAATGCAACGAATAGTTACCAGATCATTCCCACCTTGATAGGAATGATGCAAATTGCAAATTAAAAAAAATAAAATATTACATTTTTTTTAATTTGCAACTCACTTACCAATCGCAAATTTTCATGATATAGCCATTATTTTTAACATAGAATATCACTTCATCATTTGATGCTTATCCTGAGTAAATTACAGGGTAATGTTTCCTTATAGGTTGATTGCAGATTATTTATTACTATTTAAAAGTGAAATGGTGAAACTTTTCGATTTACAGTGAATGATCAAGTTCATTTCTAAGTAATTGATTGTTTGATGATAAATTTACTCTAATTTTATCTCTTCGTGGGTTATTTTTCACATTACATAATTTTAAAAATTTAAATTTATTTGACAATGGCTATAATTTGTACATTTTTTTCACTTAAGAGACTTTTTTAAACGTTTGTTTATAAAATCATTTGAACTATCCATTCTTTTATAGGAGAATAAGCAGATGAATTTTACAATTAAGAGATATACAGAAAAGTCATAATAATAGTTATCTGTGCAAAATTTCAAGCCGACAGGTTTTTAAAGCTGCCTTTTCCTGCGAAATTGACAATTACCTAAAAATTGGTGATTGGGTAAGTGTTCGAGATTTATAAAGATTTTTCCCCCTTCGCAATTTCTATAAATATCTGTAAAATTTTAAACCAATGTAACGTCAAAGTTACAAATTGTTTGGAGAATGGATGATAGTCTAATTTTTAAAGCAGTTCTTATTGTTCTTTTATATTTCTCTTTATATTTGTGAAAATTTTCAAGCAATTGATCACACGGTATCGTATACAAAAATTGCGAAAAATGTAAGTGGGTTTCCTAATTTTAAAAGTAGGTAAGATTTTTTTACTGCTAAGTACTTTACCGACTAATACAAGTGGAAAGAAATATTAAGTATGTATTTTAGCTCTGTATTTGTTGGCATATATGGATAAAATTTCAGGCCATTTGTTTGAACGTCTCTCGAAGACATTTTCTTTAAAAGTTGAAAACTTGCAAAATATCACTAAAAATCGGTGGAAGGAATTTTTTCGATTTTAAAAGAATAAAGCTTTTTTTCTTTATTTTCCTTAACATATGTGCCAAATTTCAAAGAAGTTGGTCAACCAGCAATAACCCAGACAGCACATAAGCTTAAATCAAGCTTCACATTTCTTTGAATTTGACGTATTAATACAAGCTTGACAGTTCAATTCATTTTAAGCTTGCAGCAAGCTTGGAGAAGTCATTTGAACTGTCAAGCTTGAATTCAACTTCATGACTGTTTGATTTGGAAAGCCATAATTTATTACCAGTCTAAATGTACTTGACCATAGAATTAAAAAAAAAAAGATTCTATATTTCCAAATATTGAAATTCTTCAAAATAAAATACAATTATACTACGAAATTGATTTCAAAATCAGTCGTTTGTCTCGATGTTGGCCAATATTACCCAACGCATGAGTGTCGCGATATTGAAAGTTTTAAAACGTGTGCTGCTTTTAAGTTTATATTATGCTCATTTCCCTATTAGTAGAGTCTATAAATCACACATAACATTATTTTAATTTTGATTCATCCCATGGAAAAATAAAAGAAACAGATCGGCATCGGCCATTAATCAATCTCGCCAGAAAACGGCATGATAACCATAACAGTCACTTCAAACTTTAGTCCTATCAGCACGAGTCAGGTTGGGTTAGTGGTTAGATCGCTGGCTTCTCAAACCTGAGGTCCCGAGATCGATCCCAGCCGCTGATTCTTGATGGAAACAGATTAAAATAACTTAAAATTTCAGCGTAGAGGGCCTCACCATGGCACAGTGTTTATATCGCTGAAAATGGTAGACGGCCGAAGTGTGAAGGTCCCGGGTTCGGGTCCCATCGCGCGGTCGTCGATCTAACGGTCTGGAGTTTTGGTAGGTTTTCTCCAGATGTAACGTGAATACGCGTTAGAACCCCTTTGAAAGTCCTTCTACCAAAGGCATCCCTCATCTTAGGCAGATACCCCTCGCGCAGGTTTGCCTCAATCACACACAATCACAATTCAGCGTAGAGGGGGAAATGCGTGGAAAAATAAAATACAGTAGAATCTCGCTACAACGATATCCTTTATAACGATAATTCTCTCTATTACGATATTTTTTCATAGTCCTGGTTGAATTCCCTTTAGATTAATGTAAAACAGTTCTCTGTATTACGATATCCTTTAAAACGATAATTCTCTCTACAACGATGGTAATAATTATCCCTTACATCACAATAATTCTCTCTACTACGATATATTTTTTTTTCTACGATGCATCAGAAGCCCAACTCATGCACACACATTGAAAGCTACACAAAGAAAGTCGAGGTAAAATGTGGTTGAAACGGGTTGGACCACGCCTCTGCCAAAGAACGTCTTCTAAGTTTCGTTTTGCTGATGTAACACTATGGTAATGAGAAAGTGCATTTCTCGTAAGGTGGAAGGGCAGTTGGCATTTCCTGGATGACACATCTTTGATTCTTATCCCCCTCTTTAAAAAATGGTCAAGGATTCCTTTCACCGGAACTGATAAAGAAAACGATACGTTCTTTTGTCTGAACTTGAGTAAGAATTTTAACCTCCGATAAATCCTATCGAGGTCGATTATTACACGAGGATATTTTAAATTATTTATAAGTTTTGTTTACTTTGAAGTTTGTTTAGTGAAAATCGAAGGCAAATGGCTAAAAGAAAACAAATATCTATCGAAGTGAAATTCAACATCATAAAAGATTTTGATAAAGTCATGAAGCAAAATAAATAAGGATAAATTAATGGGTATGTATTTTCAATTAATATCTAATACATTTTAAAAAACGCTTCTGCGGCATTCAGGTATTATTTTTTTTTTTTCTAAGGGCAGGCACTGGCCACAAGCCTTTGCCATCAACGGCCCTAGTTACTGTCCATTTTATTATGGGAGCACCCAGTGGGCGGACAGCATTACCCCCTATGAAGGGACGGACAAGTTAACATCCATGCCCAAGCGAGGCATGAAAGCCGGGATTCGAACCCGGACCCACGGCGTGATAGAATGGTTCTCTAGCCACTACACCACCTGGGCGGCGGTATTATTTATTTAGACATTATATATTTGTTATTCAAATATGCTATAAATATTTATAAGCTATGTCGCCGCTAAAATCCCTGGCGAGGCGGCAAGGGTATTTAACTAAAATTTGTGAGTGTTGTGAAAATTACTGAAAACTATAAACATGTTTTTCTCCTTTCATTTATTATATATTACTTGCGAGGGTGTGCTGAATGAAAACAGATCACTTTCTGGTGACACCGCAGGGTATGGGATATATGAAGAACAAAAATCAAAAATCTTTTCGTTCCAATATCGATTCTCTCTATAATGATAATTCTCTTTACAGCGATATATTAATTTGACCCCCAAAATATCGTTATAGAGAGATTTCATTGTATGTTGGGCGAGTTCGCCGACGGGCTCCCCGTGTATTTCGGAAATTTTTTTAAGCTTGCTATGCCAAGCTTGATTCAAACTTGCTATGTCAAGCTTAATGCAAATTGGGCAAGTGTAAACTTGAACACTTGATTCAAGTTTGCATTAAGCTTACACGCTTGAAATTTTCAAGCTTAATTCAAGTTTATTGACTTGATAAATCAAGCTTACTGCAAGTTTGATGCAAATTTGCTGTGCTGTCTGGGAATGTCTAATTTAATACTAACGCAGCACATGACATAACAGTGACCTGGATGTCACATCTGATTTAACAACAACAACAAAAGAAAAAAAGAAAAAACTTGGAATAAGACTTGAGTTGATGTTAACTTAAGTAATTAATTAGTTATGATGTCTTCTTAAGTAATAAGACTAATATTGCTCATTCTAAGAATTCATATTTCTGTTGTTTTTTTTTAGGGATGAAAGGAAAACTGATCTAATACTGAAACCTGATTTCGTTTTTCTGAAGGAAATTGATCTGGATGATTCCGAAGAAATTATAAGCTCAAAAGATGCAAGTTTATTTTGGTCATAACATAATTTTTGGCATAGTATTTATTCAATCAAAATTTAAATTTTTGGATTGAAATGAATGATGGGAAAGAAAGAATATCATATTGATAACTTACTACAGTTTTAAAGATTAGAGGGAGATTTCTAAAACTGAAAAAAAAAATAATTAAAGAATGGGTGGATTTTTAGACTCTAAAAAATATTTTTTTAAGCGTTTGTGAAAAATTTCAAGCCCATCGATCCAACGGTGTGGATTTGAATACGATACAAAAAGATTTCCTGCTTTATATATATATATATATATATATATATATATGTGATGTTTGTGTATGCATCATTCGTGTTATTAGATACCATTGGCAGTACATGATGGCAATTGAAGCTAAGCACTTACTGTTGTGAACCGAGACTTCGCTTGTTGCAATGAGTGCATTGGAACTCTCGTGCGTCAGCTGTAGCGTCACTTTTTCACCTTGAGGAACATTGAACATTGTGAGGGTGAAATACACCAAGTTGCCAGCATCAATGACCCTGGGCGATGTCAGTATGAAATTCCTGAACGAATAAAAAAGTCAGTAAGTTACACATGGCTGGAAAGTAAAGCACTCAAACAGTGTTCAGTCCAGCAACATCTTCCTGTAGCAAAAATGTAATAATTACAGTTATGCGTTGCAGATACAGAGTTTCTACAGATTTCACAGCTTTTGCTTCCCTGACTTTCCCTGACATCTATCATGCTCTTCCCCGACTTTTTATCTAGCGTGCTTTCCTGAATTTTCCGTTTCTATTTTTAATATTACATCCTTTAATTAATAACTTTTTATGTATTGTGCCCCTTTTTTTACAAATAATAATAATAAAATCAGTATACACAAAAATATTATTTGACATCACTGGATTCTAACAAAAACCATGTTTGATAATAATTTAGGATAAAATTAAGAATATTTCAACTGAATAAGATTTGTTAATAAAGGGCACATTTTAAAATTATTTATAAGGTTAAATAAGAAAATGAAAATACAACAATTTCTACAGCTAGGTTCAAACAGGAAGTATTTTCTTGATTTTGCCGCAAACGCAAAATTCAAATATTCTTGCATTTCCCTGACCTTTCTTCAATTTTTTCAAATTTCCCTGACTTTTCCTGACCAAAACTCATTTCCCCGACTTTCCCTGATATTCCCTGACTTTACAGGTCTGTAGAAACCCTGAAATAACTAATACAAAACGATTATAAAAACTTTACAGTTCTTGTAAATTCAAGATGCCAAAATTCACAGTTTCATTACGATTTCCTCCAAAGTTTTGAGCCCCACCAAATGGGGAAAAATCTTGAATATTGTCAGTCCTGTGAAATTTCTTTGAAATTTCTTTGCTTCCAAATAATGTACCTCGTCAAGTATTTAATGTTATCCTACTTTTATGGGTTTCATAATGTTAACGTAATGTTAATGCTAAAAAAAATTATGGAAATTGCAGCTCGGCAATTAGTATAATTAATACGTTCAAGAGTTATACAGAATAACATCATTATCAATAAATGCAATCCCGATCCCGCGGGATCGGGATTGCATTCCCTAGCGGGGAATTGTTGGGGAATTGAGGGCATTTGTGCGGAATCCAGCGGGATCCCGCACAAATATTTGCGGGACTGAAACTGAAAAATAAATTATTATAATTGCAATTTCATGCCTCTTTTCCGATCATCAACTGAACAATAATTTTTTGCATAAGATGAACAAGAAGAACCAGTGATCTTGGACCTCATACCTTTTGGCAGGTAGGCGCCTTGTCCCCCCCCCCCCCCAGCTCCCGTATTGTAATGATTTACGTACAGGTATAACGCAGAAGTTCTTCAACACTAAATATTGCAGCTTTCTGGGACAGGACCCTTGACTTAACAGCCGTATGGTCGCGTCTGCTAGTGATATCTTTAAGAGGTGAACTTCAGTCAACCACTAAAGAATGTGTGGCTCCTTCCTTTGTTTCATCCAAAGAAAAAAAAAAATCTTTTGTTAAGCTCTTTTGTATTCTCTGTCAAAATTAGATGAAGACTAGGAAGACGAGTGCCTCGTTACGTTGTCTTTTTTACATTCTTCTTTTTTAGCAACTAAGAAATAACAGTATAATGAATATCATGACTATAATTTTCATATTTATGTAAGACATTGTATTAATTATCAAATAAGATAAAGTATTATTATTAAAAACTTCATAGAGCTTACAATCTTACTTTTTCCTACCTTTCTCTATCGAAATCAATTTTTAGTTCTATGTAATATTAGTTCAGCGGGATTGTGGGATCCCGCGGACTCAACAAATCTCAGTCCTGCAATCTCGCTGAGCGAAAAACAGTACGGGGTTGCACTCCCTAGTGACTGCCGAGCTAAGATAGTATTAAAGGCGTAACCAAAAGGGGGAAGGAGTTGGATAAGGAAATCTCCTTGTGTACTTATGAAGCTAATAGAAATACAAATAATTTACTCACCCCCGCCCCTAAATTTTGGTTATGAAAGATACATAAGCCTTATCTTTACTGAAACCTGAATGCACCATTGAGACAGAATAGAGTCATTATGGACTCTATTATGTAAACCAAAATAGAGTCACTAAGCAGAAGTAACGAAAACAGGCGTACGTTGTTCATTGGTGAACGCAAGGCTTTTTACAGATTTTTGTGCTCAAAGAGAAAAAAATGAATACGTTTAATATAATGTAAAGTAGTTGAATCATTGGTTATAGTTTAACATCTTTTTGCATGCAAAAAATACATCATCACAACTAAAAGCTATTTAGATTTATTCCATGAGAGCTATAAAAAGTTTATTTGAGCTTTGTATCAAAAAGTTTTTTTTCTGTATTAAATCACTATGATTTGATATGCATTTCATATGAGTTCCAATGTTTCCAATTCTCCTTAAGTTAAGTTCATCGTGCTAATTACAACATACATAACTCATTTATTACATGGTATAATTCAGTAATAATTTTGTTTTTATGAACAAGGTAATTAATAATAAAATTAATGTAAACCTTATTAACTAAGAATTTAAAAAATATAGAAAAAATTCATTCGCTACTACACAAATATGCACTTATAAAATCAGTGTATTTTTCTCAAAAATAAGATAAAATAAATCTACGATGATCAATGTATTTTTTTTTTCGCATTCAAGGAATAAAAACCTCTACATTTACAATGATTTAATAAAAAGAGATGTTTCAGAGTACCTGTATTAAAATTATGGACTTTTTGACACTTTTCTGAATTTCGCAATCAAAAGAAAAAACTCCTTAATCTTATATAGTACAATTATAGCTTTGCTTATGACTTTTACTGTTAAAACATGGTAAGGCATTATAAACTCTAAAGATTGTAAAATTCAGTCTATTTAAGTATTTGAAAAAATAAATAAGTAAAAACTAATTTTAAAAATATGTGCAAACTAAATATTTCGATACCTCGGAACATTTTAACGTTTTGAAGAAAAGTACAAAAGCACGTAACATAAAATTATATTCACTCCATAATATATTCAGAATTTGACGTATTTAAGGAGAGCGGTTGTAATAAAGGGTTTTCCATTAAGAGTGGTACAATTAAAAAATAAAAGAACACATGAATTATTCAATGAGACACATATACGCATTTTCTTTTATTTAAAAGCTTACATTATGCCATTAAGTATGAAAAATAATATCGTTCATCTGAGCACCACGACTTCTCTGTACATACCGCATTCTGTCAACCCAATTTTCAATCACTCTTTCACATGAATTTGGTGTTATTTCACGAATAACATGTTTAATGCTGGTTTTTAATTGATCCATTGTTATTGAATTATCAGCATAAACTTGTGACTTAACATATCCCCAAAGAAAGAAATCACGAGGTGTTAAATCACAAGAACTGAATAATGTCGTCCATGAATTCTCTAATTTCTCTCAGTATTCACATATGAATACTGATTTTTATAAAATAATTTAAAAAGTTTGAAACGTTGTTCAAGCGTGTATCTTCCCATGATCAAATTGCATAGCATACTAAACACAAATGACACAAGAAATGTTAAAAGAGAATACGCAGTGTTGCCATTCTAACCATTTAAAATTGTATCATTCCTATTGAAAAACACTTTAGAATTTAATTCTTAAATGCCTGAATTTTAAACACGCTCACTGCGATCATGCAATAGCCATGATTGTAAGCAAATTTTTTCTTTGTCAGTTTTGTGAATAACTAATTATTTTTCGAAAATCACGTAGTCTGAAGAGCATATGGGAAATTTTTATTATTCATGACATGAATCATTTATTTTTAAAAACTATATTTTGTATGTGAAATTGGAGCGAGAAATTTGGCTTGTGCTCAAATCCGGTAGTGAACATGTTTCAAAGGTCAGGTATCAAATATGAAACTCAGGGCATTTAAGGTTTACACGCGACGGTGAGTAAGACATTTTCTGCTCAGCGTTGCTTTCCTGCATGACTCTACAAGAATAATTCTCAAGGTGAAGGTTTAAAAAGAAAGAAGAAATCACGTAAAAATTTGCATACGGAACTGTGTGTAAGGAAGTTTTAAAACAATACATTTTGATGGAAGGCAGCTGCGAAGAAAAACAGCTCTGAAGGGTTGTCCATAAATGATGTCGTACTTTTTTTTTCAAAATTTTTTTCCCTCATCCGCACCCTTTCAAACCCCATTGCACATACGTGTCACATGTCAAGCTATATTACATAAACATATACTTGCAGTTATGAAACAAAACACTATAGATTATATTTAAAATTTTATTTTTAAATCTTAACTATGTGTTTTAATCACAGTTATGTGCATTATTAAAATAAATAAAAAAATAAAAGACATTAAAGTTATTTTAGCCCCAATTAAAAAATACCTTCAAATTCAGGTGTACTTTATAAATTACTTCAAAATTAAATCTGATTTTAAATGTTTTTATGTTAACCAAACTGGATGATGTCAAACTTCTTGTTACAACCCCCCCCTCCCCCCGTCACAAACGGTCACCCCTTTCCCCCGAGTGCGCGTGACATCCTTTGTGGACGGTGACTAGGTATTACATTTTTATGATTTAAGAATGAAAGCCAGGGCATTTGCTAAAAGGGAACCCCTTGATAAAGGGGTCCCCTCCAACACTCGCATCGCAAGTTCTGTTAAACTTGGTTAAAATTAGATTCCTAGTTGGCAAATTTGGTTTAAAAAAAAAAAAAAAAAAAACGGAAACTATAACTTCAGTTTCTATCTCTAGCACACTTGGCAAAATTACTCAAATCCAGTTGGCAAAAGTAAGAAGTTGGTAATATAGTTCGTTAAAAAAAAAAAAAAAAAATAGTTGGTAAAAACCGTCATTTGACGTGGCAGTTTATAAACGTCTCCTCCACCTCCCCTTAAAAAAGTTTAAATGTTTCCTATTCTCCTTTAGTTCATCATACAATTAAAACAGTACCTAACTCATTTATTACAATGTAATAAATATGACATATACTGAATTATGTCATATGACATAATTCAGTATTAATTTTATTTTTATAAACAAGGTAATTAGTTAATGGCCTTGATGAAAGCTAGCTCATAAAGTATGTGAGTATTTCAGTTTATAAAACACGTAGGTCTATTTTAGTGAAACTGTATATCAGTAAATGCAATTTTACTGTTCAGAGGTTTAAAACCGTGTGAAATAGTCATTATAAATTCCCACTCACTAGCGCGTGTTCGCAGATAACATTATCTGCTAAATAGCTATGTAACACTGCCAGCTTTTGAAAACAAGTTCGGTGATAATTGTGTTAGTACATTTAACATTATATCAAAAGAATACATTCGCGATAGAGATGTATCAGTTTCAATTTCAATTCAGACTTTCTATTTCAGAATTACTGTACGAAATTTTCAATTTCGCTAGGAGAAATTCCATTGACAACAACAACTCTTGAGTTTTCATTTCTGTAAACATCATTTTATCATTAATAATATCTCTGTAAAAAAATAATAAAACGTGCTTCGAGAACAAATTGGGCTCAGTGATAAAACTGAGCCCGAAAATATTCGTTCAAAAAAAAAAAAGGTGGGCGTGTTTTCTTATTTTCATATCTGCAGTGTTTGGGCAATTTTGTGCAAAAGAATTTTATGACACTAAGTGGATTTTTTTCAACAGATTCATGTGTGTCATCATGTGTGTCGTGAAATCAAGGGTCATGTTTTGTTGACACTTCCTCAACGTTTGATAAGGAAAGGCTATTTAGGGTGTTTCCCCTGAGATTTTTAAAAATCTGTTTAATCGCCAGTGTAACTTCAACAATGGCGTCGTTGGGAAACAAACTATTCAATATAATTGCATTTATGTAATATATTGTGATTTATTCATATCATCCTTACAAACCTAATAATATTACCTATTACGTACATTAATACTATCTATCTTCGCTTCTCCCTCTTCAAAGCTCCTTTAAAAGAAACAGCTTAGATTATTTGGCCCCAATGGGATCTTTTGATTCTATGGCGATTCTTTGCAATTTACGCATTAGCATAAATAATAATCATTTCACATAATGGTTGCCATTAAGTAAGCTTGCCAGATTTCTGAAATATTCAACCGGGACACCGGTATGCCCCCAGTGTCACGGGTATTCAAGGGTACATTTGCCCGACCTGTGGCTGAACGCGTTTGCGCTCTCAATTGGGAGACGGAAGATGCCAGGTTCAAAACCAGGTTGAGTCCGACTCAAACCGTTCGGAGTTTCCCGTGGTTTTCTACGAAACTTCACGTAAATACGGGTTAGGATCCCTTAGAAAGTCCACCACGGAGGGAAATCTCCTCCCTTCGGTCCAGATTTCTGGCCGTAACACTACTTTTTCATTTTCCCCTCAAGGGTACACACTTTTGGCGGGTTTTTGGAGTGTTTTAGAGGATAGTTTATTCTCAATGCTCTGAATAAATGGTTACTGATTAAGAACCTGAACCAGGGGTATTAATAAATGACACAAGCATATAAACATTTTATTTCTTACATGTTAATATTTATAAGTTGCTTAAGTAAAAACAATCACTGAATGAGGAATAAAAATTTGAACAATACTTATTAGCATACTACCACTCTTCGATAATTCTCACTTTTTATACAGTACAGTGAAACAAATGACAGAGATCCTTAATTTGATCCTTAAAAATCCTTCACAGTTAATTATTTTTAGACTTTTTTGGTCATCTATAATCAAATTTAATTTTTACCGGGACGTGAAGTAAACCGGCCGGGACACCGGGATTTTGTCTGCAAACCGGAACGTCTGGCAAGCGTACCATTAAGGAAACTCTCCATATATATTTAATTTATACATAGTTTTATAAGATTGTGGTATTTAGCATCGCAAACCATTTTATCTCACCTCACATCTTATATATCCTCTATGGTCCTGTCTCCTGAAAAACATCAAACTGTGTAATCTCGAGGAGCTATTTATTCCCGCTTTAATTGTGACAGGGCGTTAGAGTAGCAGGGTTTACAAATTTCACGCATTTTTTAAAATTTATGACGTCACTGTTTAACTGCCCTAAAGGATACCCCGGTTGGTTGAGGGAGTTAATTTCGATATTTCGCATAGTAGTTTTCAAACGGTATCATTGAAACTGTGCTTTATGTAGGACCACTATGAAGGAACGTAATTCAATATTAAAATAAAACTATAGTCGCAAAATGCATGCATATGTTAGGCAACGCCTGCGCAATAATTAAATGCCAAAAATAAAAAAAGTAAATAGAAAAAATTTAATATACCGCGCTTTAAAACGAAATTTTAAAATGAAGATTTTCAGCTGCGTTAAGACATTTCAATTTTTAAATAAGCAACGGATTAAAATACCACTTCTAATAATAATAATCGTGAATTTCTTATATATATAGTTTATTTCTACAGTAAATTTTAATCAAAATATCGTCTCCCTGTGTTGAAAAAAGAGCTGGAATAAATGAGTTAAAATTGTGACGTAAATTTTACGTATCTTAAAGCAACTGATGTCATCGATCCTCACTTGCGAATTGAAAATGCGGACGGTGCCCCATAAAAAATTTCTATGGATAGGTTGAAAAACCTTTTTTCTAATCCTTTTTGTGGCAATAAAATTCTGGTGCCATGATTGCAATGCAATGACGAAAGCTGTCCGCGTTGATGCTATTAAATTCTAAACATTAGGTTGCATTAAAATTCGTAAAAAATCATCTAATTTACATAATTTTTTCGCTTTCATTTTAAAAGAGGGAGAAAAGAATGTTTCACGATTTGTCAAAATATCACAATGTTATGACGGATAGAACTCAAGATGCGACAGTTTTAAAATTATTTTACGAAAAAACTCGCCAAAACAGATGCTTAGTAAAAGAATTCCTAAAAATCGGTAAATCATGTTACCGATTTAACCTGTTTTTAAAAGAAAATTTTCTTCTCTATCCAATGATACAAATGCCGTTTTGCTGCGAGCGTAATTTCCGCCGTTATTACGAAAAGAGAGAAAAAATGCCAAAAATCGCATAAAACATAAAATGAAAAAGAATTCTAGGTCGAATTTTGAAAAAATCGCTTCGAGGTGCACAACTTCATGTATAGAACTTCCTGGGTACCAAATTTGGTGTTTCTAGTTGTAGCCGTTTGTCCGTAACGCCGCCGACACACACACAGACATCTTCTTTTATAATAAGTAGAGAAAAGATGTCTTGGACTGATCCATCACTGCCCAGCTAAAACTAGTACAAATATTAAAGCTTAGAAGCTTATTCCTTTTGTATCGAAGACTTAATTGAATAAGCATTTTTTCAAAATTGAAGGGTTTGCTGTAAAATAGGAAGTAGCTCCGGAATTTCGCTGTTACATAGGGTACTATCCCTCAGTAAATAAAAGTGTCTTTCGTTCAGTGCCAAAAGGATGTAGCTTCAATCGTTAGTTTCTGCATTACTCAAGAGATGAAGCTACCTGTCTCGTTAGTTTGTGTTGAATATACAAACTATATTAACGTTTTTTACAGTTTTCCGCAAACTCTAATAGTTGCAGCTGCATCTTTTTTTGCTTCAAGGTAGAGGTCAAATCGTGTCCTTCATAACTCAAAAATACGGATAGCCATGCAATTCTTGCTTTAAAATGTAATAAACACGAATACTTAAAATATAATTTCAGGATTTTTTTCTAAATTCTCCCTCCCCAAGACAAAGGGGCCCAAAATCTGTTTTTTCCATGTAAAATTTTTGCTTTAAAATTATCACCTCCACTTAATGTTCCTTACGTATCAACAACAATGAAAACTTCAAATGAGGCTGGTAGGTGTGTGTGTGTCTAGGTATCTCGTTTTTTTGTGCATATTATGTTTAGTGGTTTAGCTTACACTACACAGAGCCATACGGAGATGAAATTTTTACCTCAAATTATCTTTATCAATCTGGCAATGACAATTGATTCAGATAGTAACTGTATAAGTTCATGAGAGTGTATAGCACATCTTATGAAGGGGTATTCTGATTTTTTTAAAGCGACGGTGTAATTTGGTTATTTTAGAGACAACTGCCTTAAATTAGCAACATTTCATAAAATAATGCTTATATTAACTATCAGCCATCAAACCTTTTTTCTTTCTTTTTTTTTTTTTTTTTTTTTTTAAACAGCAAGAAGATGAAAAATCCAAAGAAGAAATTTAAGAGTATATATGACATAAATAAAATATAATCATCCTACAAAAAAAAGACAATTTCAATTTTTTAAAATTATTAAAATTTTATCCTTTGTTGAAAATTTCAGCTAAATGTCAGCCCACCTCATAAATGGGATTACGGATGTATATAAGAGGAGGGGGGGGGGTTAGGGTGTCTGGACACCCCCGTTAACCTACGCACCAATGCTAATTACAACAAACTATTCATCTTTTAAATCCATCGCTCAAAATAGTAAATGATAAAAAAAGATTTAAATTTTATAAACTTTATATTAAAACTTAAAAAATAGTAATTTTATAAATTTTATGATTTGTGCGTAACAAAAACACTTTTTTTTTTATAAGGAATTAAAAAATTTTATGTGCTATTGAAAAATTTTAGCAGATATGAATTGTAAAATTTAATGTCAATTAAATATTGTAGTAAGATGGGACCACCCTCTTCCCCATTAGCTGCACCCCCCCCCCCCCATCATGAGAGACCTATAGCTACGCCCGTGGATGAAATCATATAATATTAAGAGTTTAAGAAACCATTAACACAGTTAATTGACTTAGTGAATTATATGCGCTCGCAAATAAGCATTTGTACTTACCCAGAAGACTCAACAAATGAAAATAATATACTGAAAAATGAGCTGCACAAAACAAAATTTCGGAATGATTTGTTCATCATGATGTGTTAAACTTTCGTTAAAATGCTTAAAACAAAATAATCGATGCAAGTATTCGGTTTTAGAACATTATTATCGCACTAATGTATTTGTCCAAATCGCCATTTTTAATCCAGTGATAGGACGGAATCAACGCAAATGCTCCGATGCTGTTGTTGATGGTTAGAGCTACTGGAATATCTGGCAGTTCATCTGCGGTTGGTCAGAGTTCAGAGGTCTGTTGAGTGATAAGCAGTACGAGGTCACCTCAACTTGACATGTTGCACTTATTACATATTTCTTGAGACTGATCGTGAGAAATGGTATTGCGAAATCGCACCGAAACATTTCTTGTGACACTAATCTCGGACGACAAAAAAAGTGCGAAAAACATTAGTGGAAAGGTGTTGAGAATTCGTGAATTCATGTAAAGTCATTTAATTGTGGAATGCGAAAGACCAGTTTGAAGTGGTCTGCTCATGTAGCCCGTTGACTTTCAAATTCTTTACTGGAGTAGAGCAGTTTAGCCAAGCAAGATTTGTTTTTGATCACGTGCAGTTATAACGTAAATTGTTTTTAGAAAAAGAGAATAATGCTTTCTTTTTTCTTCTTGAGTTTTTTAGAAAAAGTATTTCGTGATTTATTTTTGATACACATGGAATTCCATGCTGTGATAAAATATTTGGTTAAAATAAAGGAGTGAAATATGTTAAACAAACTCACTATGCAAATAAGCAATAATACTTATCAGGCATTTTATTTGAAAGAATGAAATATAATCATTTTTTTATACGAGGATTTTTTAAAAATTCTTCACTTTTAAAATAAAAATTGAAGTAACATAAAAATTTGGATTTCTCGGATTAAGAACAATGAAATCTCATTTAAGGGTACTGTTTGATTTTGAAAATAAGCATACCAATAAAATGACAATTAAAACAACCATAGCGCTTTCTAGAAAGCTTTTCTTTAGAAAACGCGTTCATTTTTCACTTACTATGATATTAAATATTAATTGCTAACGCTGTATAAACATTCATAAAATGTTACTTAATTTAAAGAGGTGATTGGCCTTTTCTTCGTTATTTAATCATTTACAATCGTTATCTCTGCATATTTATATACTTAATGATCCTTACCCACTAATCAGTTTGGTAACAAAAGAGATCTCTCTTTCGATAAATATGCATCACATTTAGTTTTGCCTCTCGCTAAATTGAAGTTTTTTAAAACTTAAAAAAGCAAAATGTCACCCCACTGCATCAGAGAAATCTAATAATTAGTCAGACACCATGTAGGAGTTTCCATGAGTAAATATTGTAAATATTTTGAGAAAAAATTCCAAAAGGGTGTAAATTTACTTGTTATGGTAATATATATATATATATATATAATTCTGAAAATAATCTTTCAAACTAAAACATTTGGTTTGACAGTTCATATGTCAAGATTGAAAGAAATCATCGAAAATTGTTGATGAAATTGCATATTTCTTGAACCAACAAGATTAGAGGCTAGTTTTGGCGAGAATATTCTGAAAAATTAAGTAAACGTGCATTTTTAACTTAATGAAGTTAAAAAAATGAGCACATATAATATTTAAAAAAATATATTAAAAAAATACATATATATTAAAAAAATATATTAAAAATCACGTAATAAGTCTAAAAAACAAGGAAAAACCTAATTTAATGAAAAACAAAACAACGATAGATTAGTAAATGAAATATAAACAAAACAATGTAGAGACTTGAAATGCGATTAAATGAAGTACAGGCACTATTTTGTTTGTTCCATTCTCACAAACTAATGCATAGAAAGCTGCCCAGTGGATAAGACACTGAAAATGGTTGATAGCTCAAATGTAACAAAAAAAGAACTGCGTTTCTTTGAGTACCATATATCTTCTATCAATTTACGTATTTTCCATCAGTTTAAAACTTAATACAAAATGATTGCAATAAATATAATGTAGAACTTATTAATTTTGTTCTGGCTTGTACTACTTGGATACTTCAGATGCGCTTGAATGGAATTTTAAGCATCAAATGGAACAGTGAGAGTTTTCATAAATGCATAAAAACACCGCCAAGGTAATACTTAAAAAAATCACAAACAAACTTCTTTGTCAGCCTTGACAATAAAGCATATTCCATAATGACGATTGTAGTTTATTAATATTATTCATATTTTTTGCTTTTCCATCTCATTCACGATAATGACCTTATTATGATGAGAAATTAGTTATTTTTTTTGCACTGCACTTATGTACAGGGAACAGTGAAACGTATCATTGGTAACTGTTCCATAAATAAGCAAAAATAATTAGCATTTACTCATGTTTTGTTTATTAGATTTGTATACTTAGACCTAAGTTACTTTTAGAAGCCTGCCTCATCATTCCACCACAGTGTTGATCTAGATTAGAAGAAACTCCTGAATGTTAGCTAAAAGGATTTTTGTCTCCACCTGCACATTTACTGCTTTTAAGAGTTCGTCTTTAACTATCCTGGGATCAATGTGTGGTCCTATAATTCTGCATACGACGCCTTGCTGTTCGGCATAAAGAGACCAAATACAGTGAAATCCCTCTATAACGATATTTTGGGGGTCAAGATAATATATCGTTGTAAAGAGAATTATCGTTATAGAGAGAATCGATATTGGAACGAAAAGATTTTTGATTTTTGTTCTTCATATATCTCATACCCTGCGGTATCACCAGAAAGTCGTCTGTTTTCATTCAGCACACCCCCGCAAGTAATATATAACAAATAAAAGGAGAAAAGCATGTTATAGTTTTCAGTAATTTTCACAACGCTCACAAATTTCTTTTAGCCATTTGCTTTCGATTTTTACTAAACAAACTTCAAAGTAAACAAAACTCATAAATGATTTAAAATATCCTCGTGTAATAATCGACCTCGATAGGATTTATCGGAGGTTAAAATTCTTACTCAAGTTCAGACAAAAGAACGTATCGTTTTCTATATCAGTTCCGGTGAAAGGAATCCTTGACCATTTTTTAAAGAGGGGGATAGGAATCAAAGATGTGTCATACAACTGCCCTTCCACTTTACGAAGAAATGCACTTTCTCATTACCATAGTGTTACATCAGCAAAACGAAACTTAGAAGACGTTCTTTGGCAGAGGCGTGGTCCAACCCGTTCCAACCACATTTTACCTCGACTTTCTTTGTGTAGCTTTCAATGTCTGTGCATGAGTTGGCTTCTGATGCATCGTAGAAAAAAAAAATATATCGTAGTAGAGGAGAATTATTGTGATGTAAGGCATAATTATTACCATCGTTGTAGAGAGAATTATCGTTTTAAAGGGTATCGTAATACAGAGAACTGTTTTACATTAATCTAAAGGGAATTCAGCCAGGACTGTGAAAAAATATCGTAATAGAGAGAATTATCGTTATTGAGGATATCGTTGTAGCGAGATTCTACTGTACTTCCAAAAGTTCTACGAAGGTCGAAAAAGCAGAAATTTTCACGAAAAGGTTTGATAATAGATAATTTTTTAGTATGTTCTGGGTGGGTGGGGCGGGACCCTGACCCCTCAAATACCTTCTGGCTATACCCTTACCTTACTAATCTGGCTTCTTTATCATTCACAATAATCGTTTAGCTACCAACTTTCACGCTTTTTTTTCGAAAAAATATCTACCACTAATTGTTTTTTTAGTGATTTGTTGTTTGAATCAATCGGCGCGTTTCTAATATAAAATAAAATTATTCGAATGTCGTGATAGATAGTCTTCCGAAGAAAAAGTAAAAGTTGGCAGCTATGCAATCGATAAACGCGTGATTTCCGTTTAAACTAATATGAGAAAATCTAATGTTTTGTTTTACACTTGATTCTTTTGGCGCAATTTTTTAAGTATAGAAAGAATTGCGTTACTTTTTTTTTTTTTCACCCGCAACCATAGCCGAGTGGAAAAAAACACTGACTATGGTAGATGACTGTAACATGAAGGTCCAGGATTCTGATCTACCACGCGGCTGTCTATCAAACGGACTGGAGTTTTGAGCGAATTTCTTCAGATGTAGTATGAATACACGTTAGAACCCCTTAAAAAGTTCTCCACTGTCTTAAAAGCACTATACACCGTCCGCTATGTTTCTTGTAACTACACCACAACTTAACTTGTAACTGCAGCACGTTCTGCTGTAGTTAAAAAGATTAAGAGTTATTAAAAAAATAATCAAGCAGTGATTTTTTTAAGTTAAATTAATTTTGTATAATCTAAAATCAGGGGCGTAGCCAGAAATTTTTCATGGGGGGGGGGTTACGACTACTGCAACTCATATATATGCATACATGTGTGTGATAATGTAGTGAAGAATATACATTTTGTATGGTAAAAAATTTCTCATGGGGGGGGTTATGACCCCTAACCCCCCCCCCTTGGCTACGCCCCTGACCGCTATAGACCACCGTGTACATGCGGTGTACTTTCACGCTAAAACCGTGATTCCGAAAGTCTTCTCGGCGGTCGCTAATAGTTTCCGAAGATTACCAATATTCACAAGTCCCCCCTCCTTTTTTTTTCTGATAAGGATCCAAGTTGTGGTATGAAAGACTTAATTAGCTCTAAACAACACATTCAGCACGCTTAAATCTATTCAGTAGAATAATAATCAAACGGAGTCTATTTTTACTCAATTTTTGACTTCAAACAGCCATTCTCCCGATTGAGTAAAATTTGCTCCATTAATCGACAAAAATCAATGGAGAGAAAAATTTTCAATTTTTGAGCATTATACAACAGCTCCATATAGGCTAAATAATAATCAAAAATGAGGAGTGTCTGTCCGTTTTTGATTAATATAAGTGTACTCAATTATGATTATTATTTTAAGCTATAAAAAGGATGTTTTATTAAAATTTGCTGTTTTTGATTAATATATTGAATGATTCGTTTTCTTCATTTTTTATTATCAGAGCTGTAATCTATGATTATAAGCCCGAGAAAATAAATTTTAAATCAAGGCAAATACATTACATATATCTTAATACACTATAAAAAAGTATTTTTTATAAATAGAATATAATTTCACTATAGTCTCTAGCAGGGGCGTAGCCAGAAATTTTTTCATGGGGGGGGTTACGACTACTACAACTCATATATATGTATACGTGTGTGTGATAATGTAGTGAAGAATGTACATTTTGTATGGCAAAAAATTCCTCATGGGGGGTTATGACCCCCCTAACCCCCCCCTTGGCTACGCCCCTGTCTAAAATATATAAAAAAATAAACTCATCATGATGTACATCATATTCTGCGTACTCAGAAACATCCGAAAGCACTTCTGACTAAATTACACCGGTTATGTGATGCTCTATTGTTGTTTTAAATGATACATACTTATCTCTGTACATAAATGAATTTTGTGAGCGTACTTTATCATAAGTTGTCTCTGTCGGAAAAAATCAAAGCAAAGGAATATTTCATAACATGATTCTAACTTTTAGATAACTTTTTATGATTTATAAAGTTTTATTTCAGTTCTTGTATTCAAGACATCAATTTTCTTTTCCTTTTGTTTTTTGGTAACGCTTATATAACAATTATTAAGTTATACTCCTATATATAACACAATTAAGGATCAATTTCAGGAAACTCGAAATAGTGTGCGCAGTTTACGTTTAAACTAATATATTGCTTCAAGCAGAAATGTAATTTTAAAACTAGTTTTTATACTGCAAAATAAATAAAAATAGTTGTACCTACTATACTTCTGTTACCATACATTCAATATAATAAGTAGTACACTAGAATAGCAAAGTTGTCTATTCACTGTAGGAACGTCTAAATTCGAGAGGGATTTATAAAATGTTGCAGTTTGTTTGACCTGCATTCGTGAGTTTATAAAAGGAATAAGAATAATAACGTATTAATATAATTTGAGAAGAGAGATGTCAAAAATGCAGAGGATCAATTAAAATAAGAATTGAATAAAAATTGATGATCCTATTTCAATTGAAAAACATATCAGTGCGTTGAGTGCATATCAGTGAGTTTAAAACAATTAAAAAGTAATTTGTTAAAAGCCCCTGTATAGTTCTGTGTATAAGAAACTAGCTGCGTTAGCCCGGCTTGCCCGGGTGTATTAGGTATTAGAAAATTGTTTGCTAGTTTAGTGCCGATAATTTAGTCGGTTAATCTCCTGGTGTTATGTTGTTGCTTTGTTTTGTGTTAAGGTAAAGCTACTCGAAGGCTATCTGCTTAAGGAGAGGGATGATTTGGGCGGAGGACTTTTTAAGGGGTTCTAACGCGTATGCACGTTACATCTAGAGAAAATCGCCCAAAACCCCTGACCGTTAGATCGGCAGCTATGCTGTTGGGCAGATTCCTGGAACTTCACACTTAAACCATCTACTGCGTTCAATGTCTTATCTACTCGGCCATGGAGAAACAGTTAGAGTGTTAAATAATGAAGCTTATTTTCATAACCATTAATGTGTATGATAACTAGGAATTTTTGAAAACATTACTCTATATATGTGTGAAATTCTTCAAACATTAATACGTATACATATAATCTGTATGCATCAAATACCTCCGATAAATTAATAACTTCCCGACCATAGAAAAAGGCTTAAAGATTTATTTTTTGATTGTGTGTGTGTGTGTGTTTTATTCTATGAAAAAGAAAACTGCTACAGTTGAATTTGCCTCCCTCTTTTCTTTACAGCTTTCATCCCGTACCCTTCAACAAATTGGAACGCAGGGAAAGTTTAAACTACCTGGCGTATTTCTCTAGTTTCAAAATCAAAGTGAAGAATGGAGAATGCCACAAAAATTTAAAACTATATAAGTAATAAAAATCACTATTTTTCAAATATTTTTAATAGAGGGGGGGGGGGAATCTCATGATTTTATCAGTCTTTAAAAAATAGTCTGAGAAATAAATTAATATCCTCGTTAGAAAGAATTCACTAAGCATTGGAATAAGCTATGATGCTGAACCAGAACCTTGAAAAAGCATTCCCTGTACTTTTGGACGAAAAAAAAAAAAACGGTTGTTAAATACAAAATGAGTTTGCTAGCTAGAACATGAAATACGCTATAAATGGTCGATAAAGAGACCGAAGCATGAAAGAAAAATAAATAAATAAAAAGAAAAAAGAAAATTATAATTTTCTCCCATTAGCAATGACTGCCTCTTGGACTTTTTAATCAATTTGACAAATTTGGTGTAGGTACAACTGATAAAAATGACTACTGCTGTCTTGTGTGAATGAATTTGCTTTACAAATGTTAATAGTGTGATATTTGCTATTCTTGGCACTTTTTCATACTTTGGCGATTCACTCGAGCATAATCCATAATCATTTCCTATTAAGGTTATCATTAAAACAGTTCTCCATGTATTCTTGCTTTTGAAGCTGCCTAATGGCATAATCAACCCTCTCAAATATTACATCTCGCCCAAAGGTGGAAAATATCCAAGCTGGACCAACACATGAACTAACCATCACCAAGTACCTTTGCTAGATTGCTGGTGTTGTAGACGAGTTACTTAAAAGAGCAAAACCTGCTCAACTAGGCTTTGATGGTGGTTGGTTGATTCATTTGTGAAACAAGTTCGCTTGATGAAGAAAGCAGTAATCATTATGCCAGCTCTCATTTTAAAGTCAGTTAATGTGATAAATTGAGAGTATAATAAAACTTCATTCAATTAAAAAATAGACTTTAAAAAACTATGAAAGTTTTAAACAGAAGCTTTTGACACTGTTGAGTAAATCTGATTTCATTAAAAGCTGCAATTTTTTCCGTTTATAGTTAACTTTGTTAATTTTAAATCTCGCCGATGTTTGTCTATACTTAGGGAAAAAAAATCTTACTGGAGAGAAATGGGTTTAGAAGTTAAGTTTCTTTCGCGTGTCTTTGAGTTTTTGCATTGAAATTTTCGTGACTAAATTTACGAGATCTTTAATCAACGTTGGGCTTTCGAGCTTCGGGGAACTTGAGATTTCACGATGTATAGAGCATTAACGCAATTTAACTATAAGCTTACATTAGATTTGATCGAAGTAATAAGATCGAAACAATTTCAAAGAGTAACTTTCTGAGATTTTGATTTGGTAGAGTAATCTTCCTAGCACTGTAATAATTGTAATAAAAAAAAACAGATGGAGGAGGACGAAAAATATTAATCATACCAAATGCACTAATTATCAAACCCTTCTCAAGACAATTTTCTTTCATTACAAAAAATTCAAAAACTAAAGCGAGCATTAATCTGTTGTTACATATTAGGCGGTTGATCTGTTATTCCGATCTTTAGGCTTAAATAAATACTCGTGTGAGAAACTGACAGCTTTTGGATTTTGTTGTAAGTCGGTTAAGGTTTCGAATCTTGGTAGTTAAATTCTGCTTTATTAACAGCAGGATTTGGTGGTAATAGCTTCAAACTCCCATGATATCGCCAAACAAAAAGCAGTTTTGGAGACGTATTTTACTGTCAAATTTGGCACTTCAACTTTAAAAAGATCTCCTAACTTAGTGACCATCTGGCAAAAATTTCAACATAACCTGAAGAAAGCCGCATCACTATTAATGTAAGTTTTCAGAGACGCGGCAAAAGAACTACAATTTCATTCCTTTTAAATGAAGACTAAGCTTTTAGAAACGTCTATATACCTACTACCTTTTGTTTGAAATGGATTAATGTTTCTAAACTGACGCTGATCGTAATTTATATGAATTCTTCGGGTGGTTTTGTAAAATAAAATGCAAATGCTACTTACAAATTTACAGTGGAGAGCATTATTTTGTAAACCTTCATAAAAGTATTAATTTTGTTTTCATTAAATTATAAATATAGTATCTAAAATACACTTTGAGGAATGACTACCTATAGAATGTCATGCGATTGGAATTTTTTTGGCTGTATCTGTAAAAGAACTATAAATGCTACACATACCAGTTTCAGTAGGGTACATGGCACTATACATAGCAATAATAATGTATACAAATTTCGTAGTAATCTGTTCATGTTCCCTGCGTTTAGAGAACTAACAGACAAAAAAACCCAAATTATAAATACTTACCATCTTTGTTGAAAAGTATTAAAAGACAATTCATTCACAACAGTCTCTGGAAACTTTATTGCTCAACTCGAACGTCCTTTTTTATCAGAAGCCTTCAATAAACTTTATTCCATCCTTTCAATTTTACTCCCATCCTTTTAATTTTAGTCCGGTTTTCATCTGGTCTTTTATTAGAAACCTTGAAAAAAAGAAGTAATCAAGGCTCTTTCGGGAAAAAAAATGGGTTGGACTACTATCGCCGCCATTAAATTTTGAAACGTAACTCTGCGTTACAATAAAACACACCGTCCTGATAAAACCTCATGTTTATTCAACACTAAAGAAACACTGCAAGGCGAGGACACACACTCACACGCACAAAGAAAAAAGAAATTTCATTTTATGTTGCTCAAGAAACATATCTGCATATGATGACATTGCAATAAAAGATACGCCAGTCCATATATATTAACCGTTTCTTTCCCGGGATCGTCAGTTTTTCGGGAGTAAAAAAGAGTTAACTGGGGGAACGGTCAGGTGGTGTGGCACTTTTCTATGATCTTTACCTGTGATGCGTGATCAGCGGGCACTGGGCACCGATCTTCCTATATGGTCAATCTTTGGACGAAGTCTGTTCCTATTCCGTCTTCCGAGGTTCGTCACTATCATCTTCTGCTTCTACCCTTCGTATTTGAAAGTGATTTAGTCTTGGACTTCCCCGTGACACTCAGTGCATCTTTCGTGTGGACGTTTCCAGCAAGAATAATGTCGCCTTAGATGTGCATTCTATCGTAACACGGACTAGAATCGTCGGAGCAGACAAATAGAGCGAAGAGGATGGAACCCAATGGAAACTGTTCAGGTATTTAAGGAAGTTCATTTTAACCCTTTAATGCGCAGTGTTCCCGCTCTGGGAACACCAAACTCTGACGTTTTGACTGTTGCCAGTCACGAAGAATAGATTTGATTTCTATAAAAATAGTTGCGGTGACATAGTTCCACGAGAATCCTTTGCTTTTTAGCATGCCATTTCTCGTAAAAAAATTGTCACGATTATTTTTAACAGCACTGACATCTGCTGAAAATTGAAAGAATGCGAGAACAGCTGGATAGATTGCCTAATGCTGAAGAAAGGGCAGCCGTTGCCATCGCTCGACTTAACTACCAGCAAGATGGCGGACGATCGAAACGTTCATCGCATGCCATATATATAGAGACCCTTTATGACGACAGCTAGCTGTGTTGCACAGCCAGCTGTCGTCAAAAAAGGGTCTCTAGATATGTGGCACGCGATGAACGTTTCGATCGTCCGCCATCTTGTTGGTAGGTAAGTCGAGCGATGGCAACGGCTGCCCTTTTTTGCAGCATTGGGAAAGGTTTCACCTCAAAGGGTTAATGTCATTTTTAGGCTGACCATGGCCGAGTGGATAAGACACTGAGCATGGTAGATGACTGAGGCGTAAAGATCTCGGGTTCGGGCTTACCGCGCGGCTCTGGTGTTTTGGAGGTTTTCTCCAGATGTGACGTGAATAAGAGTTAGAGCCCCTTAAAAAGGTCCTACGCCAATGGATTCTCTCCGCTTAGATGGATAGCCCTTGCACAGCTTTGTCTTAAACAAAAAAATTCAAATTTATGTTATTTATGGAAAAGTATTTAATAAATTTTTTTTTACTTAAATTATAGAACATTTAAGCAGAATATTAAGAATTACACTATGTTCTTTCAACAAATACGTGCATTTAATAAATTGTGAATTCACTGCATTCACGGACTACCAGAGTGGTTTCTTCGACCTGATTGCATGCTATTGCAAGACACATGTCTCAATGGCCGGAGGCGACTATGTGGAAAAATATTGTAAGTTGCAAAGTTCATGACGCCATGATGTAATTATTTTTGTTAATAAAGTTTCTGTGTAGAAAAAATGATGAAGCTGACGACCCTCGCTGCAAAACTTCTCGCAAAATATCTATATACTGAGGGTCGTTCCGAAAGTAATGTTTCATCATTTTCTTTTCTACACGGTAACCTTATTACCAAAAATAATTACATCACGGTCATCATGAACTTGACGCCTTGCCTTATTTTTCCACATAGTCGCCTCCGACATTGAGACATTTGTCTTAGCATGTAATCAGTTTGAAGAAACCACTCTGGTAAAACTCCGTGACCAGCGATGCGCTGAAAAGCCGCACTTTCGGGAGCTGAGGTAGAGCAGGCAGCGCGGCAATTCCTTGCATAGCAGGGCACGGAAATTTTTCAGAGTGATTTCTTCAATCTGCCACAAATGTCTCAATGTCGGAGGCAGCTATGTGGAAACATAATGCAAGGCATAGAGTTTATGATGCCATGGTGTAATTTTTTTGAGTTGAAAAAAAAATGACGAAACTTACTTACGGAACGGTCCTCGTAGTAGTGATAAAAAAAGTCTGTCTCGTCTCGCATAAAAGCTGTAAATTTCTGCTTCGTCTCGTCTCGCATAACTACTCGACCTAAAAAAGAGGGCTTCACTTTGTAAAAGTAATAGGTTTGGAACAAGGAGAACAGTAATAAATAACTGTATCTACGTTTCAAAAGTTACAAAAAGTGCCTTTTTTTTATCAACATCTTGGCACTTACCAATCACTTCTTGGTAGGAAATCGAATGATAACGGAACGTTTAAGGCAAAGGGATAATCATTTTTACTGTATTTTTTAGATGCTGCATTTTTGAGACTTCGGACTACGTTCAATTGAATATTTTAAGTAAAAAGATTCTTTTAAAAAATTACTCATTTTAGTCTGTCCAATATTTAAAGCAGAATTATTGCTATTTTTGTATAACAAATCGGAAATGACTCAAATAAACTAAGTGAGCTCTTAAAAAAACGATTTAGGTCAATTAGTTTTAAATTTATTTTGAAAGGGTGAACATTAAATATGGAGAGCACAATAAATGCCCTTATGCGAGACTATTGAGATAAAAAAGTGTTTTTAATGATAATTCGCAATTTAACTTCCCTCAATAAAAAATTGCATTTTATAAAAATTAATATTTGAATGATTTATTAATTACAAATTTAGTTATTGATAAAACTACTATAAACTTTTCATAGATAGTTCAAAAGATATTGTAAGCAAAGCATAATCAGCTGAGATGTTAATGCAGATTTTAAAAAAAAAGTAATTATTCTGAGAAAAAGTTTTTTAAAAATTAAACATTTCGAGTGCTGTTTGTTGGCTCTTGAACTTATTTGTATGTACATCGTACGACTCTAATTCAATACATTTTTGCTAAACGAAAATATGTTTATGATTTGCCAGTGCTTATTTTAAGTTACATTTCAAGCTGGATGCTGCAGCTGTTGATAGGCATTAATGAGTAATCTGTAAATGGTCGAAATATTAGGAAATGTTATTTCAGAATATTAATAAATTTCACTTTAATGTGTTCTTGTATCCACACACACATACACACAAACGTACGTGCTTGTACAGTATAAATGATTCTGTATATTTAAATCTCTAAATCAGGCATCAAAAATTAGTTTTATTGAAGGGCACTATTTAAAAAAATCAAGAACTTTTCGCGGGCCATCAATATTCAATATATAGGATTTAACATACTTGAAAAAAATTAAAGCTAAAAGAATAAATAAAATAAAGAGAGACTAACGCAAAGATCTAATTTAATTAAAATATTTTAGTAATTAGTAGTAATTTTCTTCTTTTTTGTAAATTAAATTTACAAAAAAAAAAAAAATAATGTAAAGAAAGAAAGAAGAAAAAATGTATTTTTTTACAATTATTTGCCTAAAATTTGGACTAATTAGTGCATGATATTTCTTCTTATTCATTACCTTCATTATTACGGAAATTCACATTGCAAAATAAAAATAAATGTACATAACAAAATTTGTGTTACATACATGTACCCGATAAAACTACGTTTCTTAATATTTTTTAATTTTTGTGTCTTCCTTTTAATATAAATTAGATTTGTTTTTAAAGTGTAAGTGATTTAACCCTTTGAAGCGCGGTGGTTGCGCCTTGCAACCACTTTATTTCGGCTCTTTCACTGCCAATCGCAAAAAAAAAAAAATGGTTAAATGGCTCCAATGCTGAAAAAGTACAACCGTTGCCATTGATCCATTTAACTACCAATGACATGGGGGCGGAACAAATAACCTATCTCGCGTCACAGAGATAAAGAAGTTTTCTGATATAGCTGGCCGTGCTCTGTGACGCCAGATGGGTTAAATGGATGGATGGTAACGACTGCACTTTTTCTGCGCTGGGCAGTATATACAGTCGGTCCCCTAGATTGACCAGAAAATGCTTACGCTTCAAAGGGTTTAAACATTATTATTCTTGTGCAACTGCAGATCTATTTAAACCTTCTCTTGTGCCTTTTGAAAATGATGAAAATCGAAAAAAGCGCTTTCATGTACGTAATAATAAAATAGACTTTGACAATTTAATCTAATTTAATATTAAGTCATCTGAAAAACCATCTATGTGAAACAGAGTACTTTCACTGTAAAGTTTGTTTCTCGGCCAGGCAAATATTACTTTCAGAGACAATTTTTGAGAGCAGTTAAGAATCAAAAGCGCGAATTAAGCAAAATTTGCAGGCATTTGCGGTTTCCGGTTGACCATCCTAAAATTCTTGAGCTAAGTAAGTAAATGACATCACTTTTCAGAACCAATTAGAGAATGGGTAACGCCCGTTGCTCCTAGCGACAAGTTGGGGAACTAAGGGGTATGTAGGCCAGGAGCGAGAATTTTCCGAGGGACTTTCGATATTGTGACTGCCCAGAAAACACGCAACGAGTTTGTCGATAGGTCACCGGTCCTTCTCCAGCAAAGTATGAGAAATAATAAAGATCCAGTTTAACCTCAACCAGCCTCGACTGCCATTGTTTCGGAAAAGACGAAGTCATTGTAAAGAGAGTGCCCGAACATTCTTCGCATGTACATGATCCTGTATTTACACAAATAATTTATTTACATTAAAGAAATTTTGCATGTCAATACAATGGCCTTTTCTGTTTACGTTAATATCTTCATAAGGATTTTTCAAGTTTATTAGGAAATTTAAATTAATTAACTGATTAAAAGCTATTTTCCGTACGTGGCTCACTGCGCGCAGCCTAACACAGCTAAAAATCATTGTACAGACTCAATATTTTTTCTACATTTACTCAGATAATGCGTAATTAAAATGACCAATTTTTATACCCGAAATTATATAATTTTTTAATTTACAAATTATTTAATTTGCTAATTCATAAAAAATTAATTATTATTTTTCTGTAGATAGGGTATGCAATATCTACATAAAAATAGATTATTTCAATTTCATATTATCGGAGTGTATGTAGAAAAAATCTGATGTGTCCAACACATGACTTCCTTGCACGTCCATTAGATCAAAAATATTTTCGACGCACTTCCTCTAAATTTATTTGTTTGAAAGAGATAAAATATCAATAATAGTAAGGTTTAGCGATTTCTAGCCAAATATTTCGATATCGCCAAGCTGAGTTCAATTTGAAAGATTTCCTTCTGACACTTTATTTGGCGATATTTCACCAAAAGCCGACAAACTTGAGATAGTTTGCGAGATTTTGGGGATAGCCAAAGTAGTCATTGACCACAGACTTTCAATGAATTGAATGCATCTATACACCTCAATGTATTCAAAAGTCATTTGGCTCACCATGTAAATAAATTCTCAGTCGATTGCTGTCAAAAAAGATATTGAAAACAGTTAGATATTACAATAGTTCTAAATACAAAGTTAAAAATCTACGGGTTAAAGTTTTAGAGTTATACAAAATAGGAAATAATTTTTGGCGCCAAATTTGGCGATATTTCGGCGGAAACTCGTCAATGTCGACGACATTGGCGAGATTTTAAGTATGAACCAAACAATGACAGATTATCGCCAAATTTGGCGATATTTCGCCAAAACTCTCCAAGAACGATGACAAATGGCGATACTTTGGGCATGGACCAAATGATTGACTATCGCCAAATTTGGAGATATTTCGCCAAAACTCGCCAAGGTCGAGGACAGACGGCGAGATTTTGGGCATGTACCAAACAATGACTGTCTACAGTTGTATTATATTGAAGATGTCCATAGACATTAAGGTACTGAAATTCTTTTCGATGGTCCTGTAAATAAACTCTCCAGTAGATTGGAACCAAAAATCGAGATGCACAACTAGATGTTACAACATTCTTATATATGAAATTTCCTAATAGTTTTTGAGATTTGAGAGTTAAATATGCACACACGTATACCAAAAGTCCCCAAGCTTGGCGACTTTTGGCATAGTTCTTGAGGGAGGCACGTGACCGTGGTCGGACCATTACCTAACTTATGTGGTAGGACGGTATTGTGCTTGAAATGGATGAATGCCCTAAAATTGCCATTGACCGTAAATATATTGGAAATCTTTTGAGTGTTCCTGTAGCAGAACTATAAATGATAAAGACACTTTTTTTAATGGAGAAATTCATTTTCTAACTCTTTACAGCATATATCACTTCTGAGTCGTTTGAAATAGCCCAATACCTCTAAAAAACGCTTTGATGAATTTCGGCCCATAGAGCGTAATGTATTTCGAATCTTTTGGGCGGTCCTGTAGATAAACTATTCAGTCGAATGGAACCGAAAGGGAGGTGCACAACTAGATGTTACAACAATCCTAAATATAAAGTTTCAACATTCAACGCCTAACAGTTTTTGAGATATGCGAGTTTAATGAATTTCGGCCCATTGAGTGTTATGTATTTCGAATGTTTTGGGGCAGTCCTGTAGATAAACTATCGAGTCGAATGGAATCAAAAGGGGGTGCACAACTAGATGTTACAACTATCCAAAATATGAAGTTTCAACATTCAACGCCTAACAGTTTTTGAGATATGCGAGTTTAATGAATTTCGGCCATTGAGTGTTATGTATTTCGAATGTTTTGGGCAGTCCTGTAGATAAACTATCCAGTCGAATGGAACCAAAAGGGAGGTGCACAACTAGATGTTACAACTATCCAAAATATGAAGTTTCGACATTCTACGCCTAATAGTTTTTGAGATATGCGAGTTACATACATACATACATACGTGTGTACGTACGTACAGACGGCATGGAAAAACTGGCCACAGTAGACTCGCCACTGGTCAAAATGAGTTGCAGACGCGTTAATATGATCGTGCATGCTAGCCTACGATGAGAAGCATCGAAAAATTTTTTAAAATTAAATTTAGAGGTAGTCAAAATCGGGTTTTATGTCGAAATTTGGCCCCCAAAATTTTTCGGGATCACATTACTTTCTTATACTACGTACAAGGAAGTAAAAATATTGTCTCTAAAATGATTTGTATATGTGTTACGCTGCGCGCAATGAACCAAATACGAAAAATATTTGCTTTTTATCAGTTTACAAATTAATTATTCCTAATTAACCTTGAAAACTTTAGAAGACATTAATGTAAACAGAAAAGGTCATTGTACTGATGTACAAAATTTCTTACATGTAAATAAATTATTTTTATAAATACAGGATCGTATATATAAAAGAACTTTTTCGATTTTCATCAGTTTTAAAGGATACAAAGACGCCCTATACAGTGTACCTAATTTCCTGCATTTTTATCTATTAAGTAGGAAACCGCTTTAAGGTTTCTTCAGTTGTCTGTGACAACCCAGCATTTGAACTTGAAGACAATGGAACCTCGTCAACCAGTCTTCGGAACGGAGGAGGAGTGTCTCAGAATTCATTTCCAGTTTTATTCCAGGATCGAAAAAGTCCTTCAGTGCAAATCAAGGCGATGACGGTAAGTTATTAAGATATGAGTGTTACCGTGATTTCTATTTTCATTCTATTCCTATCATAAATTGATCTTATTTAGTGATTTCAATACCATAATATAAGGATTGCCCAAATGAAAGCGGTACAACAGGTAGCTTGAGAAACGGTTTAATGGTATTAATATAAATTAGTATACAAAAGAAAGAAGTAATACAGGGGTAATAGATAGGCTAGACAAAGTCACTTTGTAGACTGAAACAAGTGTCAACGTGACTCCTGGGTGGATACCTGGGTGAAGAAGCTACAGCTACGGGGAAAGGGGCAACCTTTCATGCAGCATTGCGTGCACACTTCCTTTGATCATAGACATTTCCTCCGTTATTTCGCCGTGGTGATTCGCCGATTCATTCTCATGAGACGAGACGATCCACAGATGCAACTGCTTCCTTGCTGATAATCACATGCGCTTGACGAAGTCGTGAACTGCCGTCAGTCCTGCTTTTCTGATTACGAAAATCCCTACACCATCGGAATACCGATCTGCGTTACATACACTTCATAGAATACGCATTTTGCATGACCGTCTCTTGAAAATGAATCGGCGAATCACCACTTGCAAAATAGCGGAGGAAATGTCTATGAGCAAATGAAGTATGCATACAATACGGCATGAATGGTTTCCCCTTTCCCCGGAGCTTCTTCACTCAGGTATCCATCATCTCGTTGACCGCTGGTACCCTTGTTTTAATCTATAAGGTGACTTTGTCTAGCCTATCTGTTACCCTTGTATTAGTTCTTTCTTTTGTATACTAATTTATATTAATACCATTAAACCATTTATCAAACTACCTGTAGTGCCACTTTCATTTTTGCGACCCTTATACTTATTTTTTCCAGGTGCTTCTAGGACAAACAGTCGTGCAAACTCTATATTCAGTGAGTTTTTCAAGGAGACTGACGGTCGCGTCATGGACTATAACCAGGAGGCTGCACCGAGATTGGAAAGTTACAGGAATTCGCTGACGGTTAATAAGTACTTGGTTAGACCGACTCTTGACGAACTTCATGACGCACAGCTAGTAAGTTCCTAATTTCCAGAAAAAATCCAGTTTTCGAGAATTAAAATTCCTCTTCATTTTTAGATTAAAAATACCTTTTTTTTTTTTTGTTGGCTCAACTGACGTTGTAGTCTGCTGTTCAGCTATCTCATAACGATTGTAATAGCAATCGCTCTGATTCGAACATTTAATGATCTATGATTTAATGATTATTTTTCAAAACATACGTTTTCCGTATACTTCGAAAGCACAAAACTCATAACTCAAGAATTCACGCCGATTATGAATCTGCAGTCGAAAATTCTCTTTAAGTTAAATCGCAGAGCAACTTAAGAAGAACTGGTGAATAAGAACGAAACTAATATAGGAAAATTAGACACAATATCTATTTACAAGGAAAAAACTCACTCTCAGCCCCGCTGGGTAGGAATACAAGATAAAAGAGTAAAAAAAAAAAAAAAGAGGAACAAAAGTTTCCGCCCAAATAAAATCAGTACTTTTAATAGCCAATATATTCGACATGTTTACATATGACTTCGATGACAGTCGATGTGGGATATCATTTACCAATCCTTGGAGGACATTAGCATTAATATTATCCCAGTGTCCAATGATGGCGGCCTTCAATTCTGCCACCGACAGACATTTGCATATTCATTCTACTGAGGATACCTCACTCAGTAGAATGGATGTTGCCAATTTTCTTGGGGATTGAGATCAAGCTGAAAGGGTAGAACATTTCATGACATACACCCCAATATCGAAAAACCATTCTCAGGCGGATTTTGCAACGCGAATGTATACGTTGTCCTGATGGAAAATCAAACTTAGGCCATCAATTCTCCCTGTAAATGTCAGTAAATGGATTTCTAGCATTTCTAATTGATCAGCAGCTTTTATATGGCCTGAAGGAAAAGCCAAGTTAAGTTTAGCACCAGGTAAAACCTCTCCACATTGTATAATGAACCCTTGTATTTTGGAGAAGAAACAACAGCTCCTGAACATTATCCACAAGCAAAGAGTACATCTTGCCAAATATCACCAAACCAGGAAGGACCAGTGATGTCAGGTTGTGGTCTGAGATGAAAAAAAGTAATAATAATAATTTAGATGGTCCACACGGCGTTGCGTTCTATTGACATGACATGAGGAAATCTTCTCCAAAAGACAAGAAGGTGGCAACTCATTATACTGTGTTGAGAGGCTTTACCTAGTGGTAAACTCAACCTGGCTTTTCCTTCAAGCTATATAAAAGCTATTTATTACCAAGAAATGCTAGAAACCTATTTACTGCCATTTGCAGGGAAAATTGATGGCCGAAGTTCAATTTTCCATCAGGGCAACATATCCATTCGCGTTGCAGAATCCTCCATAGAATGGTTTTTCGATATTGGGGTGTATGTCATGAAATGTTCTGACCTTTTAGCTCGATCTCAGTCCCCAAGAAAATGCGTGGGGTATCCTCAGTTGGATGAATATGCAAATGCCACCCAGTTTAAGTCTGTGGCAGAATTGAAGTCCGCCATCATAGGACACTGGGGTAATATTGATGTCCTCCAGAGATTACTAAATGAAATCCCACATTGACTATTCAAAGTCATATGTAGACAAGTCAAAAAATTGGATATTAACAGTTACTGTCTTTATTCGGTGATACACTTTTCTCCCTCTTCTTTTACATTTTTATTTCTCATTCCTGCCCAGACGGGGCAGGGAGTGTTTTTCCTTGTAAATACATATTTGTGTATACTTTCCTAAGATATCCATTTGTTCTTATTCGTCAGTTTCGTATCCTGTTACAGCACACAATTACGGTGGCTTTATTTCGATGGGACACAGAGTATGACTTCGTTCATTGTACTGCAACATAGAAATACGTATTTTAAATCGAAATAGAACATGATGTTACTCTTAAAGAAAGAATTCTTATTTGAGAAACATACGAAACAATTTAAGCAGAAATTGTGGTGGATTTAACAGTTCATTATTTTTGAATTTAATTTTCATAAAATTCATAAATAATATTGCTTTAAAAATATTTTGGTTTGAAGTTTTCTTATTGATATTTTCATTTTTAAGGGAAGTCACCCAGCTTTATCTGAAGGTAAAGGACAAAGCACAGGAGCTATTAAATTTGGTTGGATCAAAGGTGTTTATGTAAGTAAGCACAAGCTCTTTGAATCTCCGATTTTTGAGCTCTCTTTTTATTATGGAAATTAATAGGTGAAATTGTAGATTTGTTGTTTTTAGTATTTATTCTCTTTGCGTAACGTCTAATATATTGACGTTATATATTATGTTATGTATAAGACTTATTTATTATCTAACATTAATATTACGTCTTATTTTGTTACGTCTTATTATATTTTAATATAAGATGTAAAATTAAAATCATTTAAATGTGTTTGTATGCAGCATTTTTTTTTTATTGCTACAAAGGTATTTTCAATAATAATAGCTTAATTTGTAAAACATCATTTTATAATTAGCCAATAAATTTTGGCGATTTTATTTTGGTGACGTGAATTCCACATCAAGCATATACTTTGTACCTTCATCGTTCTGGAAAATTTAGATCGGTGAATATTTTTAAATAATAGCTGTACACTTGTGTTTATTTGCCAAATTTCACAAATTAAGTGTGATGTCTTATCGATTTGGACATTTCTAAAAATTAGATATACATAAATGGGCATATTACTAAGTAATGCTAGATAATATCTTTTATAGCCAAGAAATAATAAGATTTTTGAGTTGCATTTTCCTCCTTGAATATATTTAGTACATTTTTTTTTTCAGCATTATGTTACATGTATATAATGTAAAGAGCCTCTGTTAAAATTAGACCTATAAAATGATTAGCAGTTAGTTTTGTATGTATATATTTATATATGAGGGACTTCGACATTTTGGTGTTATTTTCATAGATAAGATGTCTTCTGAACATATGGGGAGTTATGCTGTTCTTAAGAATGGGATGGATGACCGGTCAGTGTGGAATCGGTAAGCAGCCAATAAAAATGCTTGATTACTCTCGCATTAGTCAATTTTTAAACTAGCATTTACTCTGTTTATAACAATTTATTCTGAATGCATAATATGCTTTCTTATTACAGATGCATTGTAATTTATTACAAAATGATAGATATTCTTAAAACAAACGACAGATATTCTTACAACAAAACTTTCTTTCAAAGAACATTCTTTAAACAAAAGATAGATATTCTTAAAAATATTTGAGATTTTAGGCATAGTAATTTAATTCAATTCAATTTGAGCAAGACTCAACAGTTTATTTAATTTTCACTGATATTTATACAGAACAATCTTGGTACTACGACATATATGGGACTAGGCAGCTACCGGATTATTGAAAAACTCTATCAAGATCTATTGTTTTTGACACGAACTTAAAGTCATGTCCTTTCGTTTGGTCGACATTGTAATACACTAGATAAATATACTACCGCATCTGTCGACGAAAATTAATCCAGACTTCTCATTAAAAACATATCTTTATTGGAGAGCATTTCACAGATTCATGAGGCTACAGAGGTCACGTAAAATCTGCTTTCTGAGCAGTGTTTCAACTTATATTATCGCAGGTCACATGATTTATATGGTAATCGCATGCTCCATAAAAGGTGCATTTATTGGTTATTAAAATGCGCGCAACTCATAGCCCCTGAAAATTCTTGCGAGGTATGGAGACAAAAAACCGTGTGAAAGAGGGGATGTGCATCAATCGCGTTTTTATTAATTTTAGATCCCGAGACTATGCTACAATTTGGTAATGTGCTAATCTGTATCGATCTTTGCATAATCTGGATTAGGTTATGTTTCTGTCTCTTACAATTCTGCTCTCTGAGTTCCAATAAATTAATTCTGAAGGAAAGTTGGATCATGTTTATAAATTTTTTATGTAATGTTGCCAAGCAAACTCATAGATTAAAATATCAACTTAGTTATTCTAAGACACCTTTAAACTTTAACAGCCGCAATTTTTTTTCTTAGGACTAGAACAAAAAAAATTGTCTGTTTCACCAAGAAAGAACATTTTGAGAAAAATTTGAATGACTGAAACAAATTGGCCTGCTAATTTTACTTTCATTCCAAACGCGGCATGCTTCAAGAATGCAACATGGCGTCTGAGTCATACTTTGAACCAAACACTAAGCAATTGTTTTTTGAACTAACATCGTAACACTAATATTGGTATTGATAAAGGAAGTTTAGTCAGATAGTTTGGTTTTAATATTTTATCTACTAAGCATTATGCGTATTTTAAAGGAGTTTTTAAAACTGACAATTAATGCAATATTTAAACAAACAAAACCGTAGAAAGTTCTCTTTTTAGTTAGTTCATATTACCTTTGCACTAGCCTATGTTTACCTTTTGCTTGGTTGAAAAATTTCAGATTTCTATAGTTGAAATTAAAAATAAATTACTTTGTATAGAACACACACATAATGAACAGCAATACATACGTTTTGGGTAGTACAAATGGTTCACAATTTAGTTTGATGAAAATTCCAATCCCTACACAGGCAGCAGAGTGAGAATTAAAAGTTTTCCCCCTTTTCCTGCCTGCGTGGAGGTTGGAACGCTTTTGTGACTGAAGAAGGGTGGACCTTTTGTACCATTCGAAACATAAACTATTATGGTATTTTCTATTAAGTGTGTCCAATACAGAATTAATATTTTTATTTTGAAATGAACACCAGATATTTAGAGCTTTTATTTTTTTTTCATTGCTTTTAAAAATACTCATTTTGTGCATTGATGTGGAGGTGGTCATTTTTTATATAAATTTTTTATTTCAATATTTCGGCAAAAAAAGTTTCAAAAATATATTGGGGGTGTATCCTTCGGCAATCCAGTCATTTCTGTAAATGGCCCTTCTCTGGTAAAGTTTGTGCTCTCGTTGTTATGTGGCGAGACTGGTACAGGAAAAATTTCATAGTTGCAGTTATCTGATAGACCGGTATATTGTGCAAAAGGTAAAAAGTTATTAGACCTAGTAGCAGAATGATACACAGAATGAATTTTTTTTCGGAGTTATGTCACTTTTCATGTGAGATGTGACCGTTTACATGTGCAAGTAATGCATAGGTCTTGCCCTGGTCATAATTTTACTATCCACTGTCGTGACCGTAATAACCACGCTGTCTATGTCAGCCATATGCACAAATGGAGATGTACGAGGAGGTAAGTTTATTAAAGATTTCGATTAATTATTTTAAATATAACTGCAAATGTTTTAGTTGAATTATATATTGTTATTTTTTTTAATTACTTCCTAAAATAGTTCCAGAAATGTTTTAAACAATTCTGAGATTTATTAATTTCCCGTTTTAATTGCGATATTGTCTTGGGGCACAAACATTTACTGCTTGCCAGTCCTTGTAAAATGGAAGCACCGGAAACGTTGAGCGAACTCGCATTACATGAATTTAATGCTTTGGCGCGTGCAGAGGTAAACTGTGTCATTTAATCATGGATACAGAAGAACAACTGGATTGACTACTCAGTGACGACGAAAAAGTGCAGCCGTTGTCATCGCTCTATTTAACTACCAGCTGAGTGACGGTTGATCGAATCGCCAATCGCGTGCCCCTCTCAGCCAACCATTTCAAAAATGTTTGTCTGTTTGTGTTGTTATAGCAAAGGCTTTCTGACAAATTTAGCGGGTGTGTTGGTCAGGGGACTTTCTAAGGGTTCTAACGGCATTGACGTTACATCTGGTGGAAACCGACCAAAACTACAGACTGTCAGAACGACATCCCAGCGATGGGTCAGGAAGCTGGACTTCCACACTTCAGCCGTCACCCATGTCCAGTGTCTTATTGACTTATTCACTCAGCCATGGTAGAGGCTGCGTCAAAAAACTTCTTGGTTGTGTAGCACGCGGTTGGCCATGCGATCGACCGCTACGGTGGTGGTAGTTCAATCGAGCTATGGCAACATCTACACTTTTCATCGTTGGACAGACTATCCAGCTGTTCTATATCGACCTCCGGTGCCATGAGAGGGGAAAAGTGCAACCACAACTGTAACCGGTTTTTCCTCCGTCCGCTTTCTCTTCTATGGGGAGAAAATGAAGTAATCCCACGCTTAGCCTTGGGGGGAACTAAAAAGCTCTTTGGAGCTCATACGATTTATCGAACCACACCCACCAAGACTACGCACACAGTTACTTCATTTTCTCCTCATAGGGCCCGTTTACATGTGCAAAAATGCGGAGTAAATCCCGGGACTTACACTGCTTTCTACCCCGCTTCCCCTACTTAGGGAGGAAAATGCGGGGTAGAAAGATTCCTGGTCGAAAGGAGGGTTAATGCAGAGTCAACCCCGCTTTCCCATGATGCATCGCGAGTTTTCCCCTGTACTCCGCTTTAACCCGGGATTTTCCATTTTCACATGTAAACGGGCCTATAGAAGAACTAGCGGATGCCTACTCCTTATGTACTATTCGTTCCTCCAAGATATCGACGAAATCAGTACAGTTTTGCTTTGCTTCATAGGTCTTGCCCTGGTCATAATTTTACTATCCACTGTCGTGACCGTAATAACCACGCTGTCTATGTCAGCCATATGCACAAATGGAGATGTACGAGGAGGTAAGTTTATTAAAGATTTCGATTAATTATTTTAAATATAACTGTAAATGTTTTAGTTGAATTATATATTGTTATTTTTTTTTAATTACTTCCTAAAATAGTTCCAGAAATGTTTTAAACAATTCTGAGATTTATTAATTTCCCGTTTTAATTATTATATGTACAGTATTGGCGGCTACAGTGACCACCACCTTGGTAAAAGTGACCACTTGTCTATAATGACCAGTTTTGCGCAACTTCACTTTACAAACACTGCACTTTACCGCCTTCATAAAGTGACGACCTTTATAAAGCGACCAGTTTTGTTCTTCCCTGCCAATAGACAGGTTCCACTGTATTTGTAAAAGTTAAACAGAATTTTTTTTAATTTATAAGTTATAATATTGGAAGCAACACGAAAAAATTATTCATGCGTTTTCTCTATATGTCATAGCTGATTCTAACTGTGCATGTACTCGGATTCCATCGTGATTAAAATATAAACAACGTTGCTTCAAAAATATGATCAAAATGTTTCAACTTTTCTAAAAATTTCTATCTCCTCGATTCACAAAAATAAATTCAAAAAATTACGGTAGACACGAAAGGCTAAAGGAAAAGACTTACTAATTACACATTATTTGGTAGCTTTATTTTAATCTAAACAGTTCGTTAAAATATTCACAATATGTACTAAAAGATAAATATAGAAAATGGCGGAATCTTGAGGCATTAAAAATTTAATAAACATAAAAAGTATATTGCTTGTAATAATTTGCCATATTATGAAATACAGAGTGTCTCTGATACGCTGAGTTTAACCTGTATTATGCACCACTCCCCAATAAAATAGTGTTTAATTTTTTTTAAGGTGCGGAATTTTGTGATGCTATTTTTTAAAAAACAGCACTTTTTAAAATAATTTCTATTCAGGTGGTGCCTATTACCTGATTTCCCGCAGTTTAGGGCCTGAATTTGGAGGCGTGGTCGGCATTCTTCTATTCTTGGCAAACGCAGTTTCTGGTGCAATGTACATCATTGGAGCTGGTGAGGCGATTCGTGACATTCTCAGGGTCAGCAACTTGGTTTTCTTTATATATATATATATATATATATATATATATATATATATATATTTGCGTGTGTATAATGTTTTTTCACATTAAAAGAATTTTGATAATATTCTTTGCATAAATAACTTTTTCATAAGTTGTTTCTTAAAAAGAAAAGAAATGATTCAATTTTATAGAACAGTTTTTGGAAGAATTCAATTGCCCTGAATACTCGAAAAAACGTAGAATATCTCTCCAAAGAATGCACTTTTAAAAACGGTCAACCTTAAGAAGTTATGAAAGATATAGGAATCCGTATAGGGGTCTACTGTAATGACAATAAATAAAGAAATGAATGTTTATAACACATGCCGCCATTGAAAAAATGCTTGTATACCTTGAATTCAGGGTTAGAATAAATGTTACGGTAAGATACTAAGCATTCCGCCTTTGCAGAATATGACACAGCGCCATTTGAAGCATGATCATCAAAAATAAAAAATTATTCATTTCCAGTTAAGCATTTTTGGAGAGGAGTAGGGGAAGAGGGGGTTGAACTCGGAAATACGATCTTATGTATGCAATTGCAAACAAATATTTGTACCCTGTGCCGATAAGTTTCAACAAGGTACGACCGTAGAGGAGTACCAAAAAAGTACTAGGCTTAGCACCTCCGAATGTCTTAGTCGAGCCCCGCACCTCGGCCCGTTTCCTTAAAGATTTTTTTTTTCTTTTTTTTTTCATTAAGAATATTTTCTGAAAGTTTCTTGCGACGTTCAAGTTTACACTGGAAAAAAAAGACTGTACGACGACTGTAACAGCGAGTCTCTTTTGGGTCTACTAACTTTTCTGGGTCTTCAGATTTTATGATGAGAATGTTTTTAATGTGTCAGAAATTCTGTTTCGAATGTTTGTTTTAAACCATTTGAATCCTAAGTAAATATGAAAAAAGGCTTTCATCACCAAACTTGCTGGTAAAAACTACCAGCAAAGTTGAACGTAAGCATACGGCTCTCAAGAAAAGTGATGAATTGATTATTTCGAATATTTAACACGACTAATTTATTTTTAAAGCTGTTCAAAAGTAATTACGTGAAGCGTTTCTAAAGAACAGCCTTGATTTAAAAAGTTTTTTGAATCGAAGTTAAGTATTCAATATCAGTTTAGCAAAAATGCTGTGTAATAATTTTTCTTCCTTCTGCTATAAAAATATTTAAATTTCAGCTTATATAAAATGTTTTCAAACGGTTTTGCAATAAGACAAATGAAGTTGGGAGAGTCGAAACAGACAGCTGTTGCTGGTCTTACAAAAAGAGTCGTAGTTATTATCAAAAGGAACCCTGCTCTATCAGAAATTTTTTTTCATTGTCACCAACGAAAGACCAGACGTGCAAAATAGTTGTCTGCTGTATTTTACTGTACAAATTTTTGCATTTTAAAAAGATGATTATTATTTTTATTTCTGAGCTTTACCACATTCATGATAACTTCAGGAGTTCGGACAAGGAATTGTGGAACATCCAAGTGGCACGAATGACATAAGACTGACCAGCATCATATGTCTTCTTCTCATGATGTCCATCACAGGAATAGGGATGGAATTTGAAAACAAGGTAATTGATTAATATTGTTTTTAGATAGCGCAATTCTTTTTTTTTCTACGACTGATGTTGTTACATTTAAAAAAACTTTTCTTACGTTTCTTCGGAGCAGGTATTTTTGTGTATGTGCACCCACACGCACAGTACTTTGTGCTCTCCTTAACGTTTGGAAAACATAGTTAGTGAAAAATTTGAAATAAAAGTTGACACAACTGACACGAATAGTCTGATTGAAGTATCTCATATTAATATAATGGTGTGCTTTCTGGCTAAAATGATAATTAAAAAAACACATGTAATTAATGATATCGAAATGAGACTTTTTAAAATCTAATTTTCCAGACTCAAATGATTTTGTTAACGGTTCTTCTTGTGGCAATGATGAACTACTTTGTCGGAGCTTGCTTACCGCCTACAGATTCACAAAGAGCTCATGGATTCATTGGTTGGGATGGTAAGTTTCGCTATTCCATCAGAATTCGCTATTTATTTTCATTAAATGGGTTTTAAATCCGATTGACTTTCTTCTAATTTAATAAGTTTTTCCACCATGGAATATTTCACTGGTTATTTTAATAGCAAGTAATCGAATGGAATGCTTATCACGGACATTTTAATATTAATTTGATTGGAAGAGAGATAACGAAATGATCATCAAACAAATCACATCTAACAAATATTGAAATTACAGAAAAGGTATCGTGAATGAGGCAGGAAAAGGGAATGATTAGCTGCAACAATCAACTATTAATGATAAACATTTTTTTTTTTTTTTTAATGGGGAATTATTGAGTTGCTTCGTTGTACAATGCTCCAACTGTTGGGGAAATCAGACAGTGTCCACTTCATTTAAATGTTGAAAAACCGATGAATAGCTTACATATGATGATTGACAGTTACTTGACTGTTCCTTTACTGGACTAGAATTCCTTTTACAGAACTAGATTTCAGTCTCTCTTTTTTCCTCATAATTTAAGACATACTCATTCAGCTATCAAAATGCTTAATGCGGTTGCATATTTTTAAAAGGTCTTCCATTAAGAGTGAAAAATTAAAAAAACACAAATTATTCTGTGAGACACTTTTTTTATTTGAAAGCTTACACTATGTCTTTAAGTATGAAAAATAATATCGTTCATGTGAGCACCACGACTTCTCTGTACATACCGCATTCTGTCAACCCTATTTTCCATCACTCTTTCACATGAATTTGGTCTTATTTCACGAATAGCACATTCAATTTTAGTTTTTAATTACTCAATTGTTATTGGATAACTTGTGATTTAACATATCCCCAAAGAAAGAAATCACAAGATGTTAAATGACAAGAACATAATAATGTCGTCTATGAATTCTCAAATTTCTCTCAGTATTCACACATGAACACTGATTTTGATAAAACAATTTAATAATTTTAAAACGTTGCTCAAGGGTGTATCTTTCCATGATTAAATGGCATAGCATACTAAACACAAATGACACAAGAAATGCCAAGAAAGAATACGCAGTGTTGCCATTCTTAACCATTTAAAATTGTATCATTCCTATCAGAAAACCCTTTTATAGCACTGCTTAGTTATCTGGTACTTTTATTCATAGAAACATGTAAGCATGTATAAAAAAAATTTGTTTACACACGCATTTACTCGTGTAAATCACGCGTGCGCTATTTATTTATTTTTTTTCTCTTCAAAAAATGAGAGCAGAAACTCTTAAATCCGCGTTATGAACAGAATAACTTTTTTTTTTTTTTTTTGCTGCATGTAATCTCACGATATATTGTTGAATTATTAAATGTATTCAGAGAAGACAGTAAACCTCGAAAAATCTTTCTTAATAAAAGTATTGCTGCGTCTATTTTGAATATTGATGCTTTGTTCTCTAAGAATCTGTTTTCTTAATTCTAGTAACACTTGCTGCCACAAACTTCGTTCCAGACTTCAGAGGAGAATCATTCTTTAGTGTCTTTGCCGTGTTTTTCCCTTCGGTAACTGGTATACTGGCCGGAGCGAACATATCAGGTGACTTAAAGGTCAGATTTCGTAGTATCAAAATGCTTTTCCAGAGTCTGATTGTGTGATATCCATTGTTGCTTATTTGTTTGTTAATTATGTAAAAAATTAATCCTGTAGGGCAATAATCATATTCAGTCTTTACCCGTAGGTCGGCTTATTCGGGCCTACGGCTGCAATTTCACAGGTTAGTTGAAGAGCAGGCTTATGTAAATCGTAAACCCATAGCTCGGTTGTCTGCTCTCGAAAAATCTGAAATCTTACTTTTTTGATGCATCAGCTTCTTTTGAAAATTTGATTATGAACGCAGTTAGCCAGTCAGTCAGTTAATTTCTGATAAAAACTTTTTACATGAAGATAATAAAAGATGGCATAAAAGTTATACTATAGTTTTAATTTTCAAAGAATTGACTATTACCGTATTTTCCGGTAATAACGCCGCACCGTGTATAACGCCGCAAATAGATAATTATTTCTATTTATAGAACTAGTTTAACGCCGCACCGAGAATAACGCCGCACTTGCTTATCAAGTTTAGATGTGTTATTTTAGGTAATACTATAAAGTAGTACACATAAAATTAAACAACTACAATTAAAATAACTTACCATGTAATATATAAATTTACGATGTTTGTCAATACGTCATTATTAGTACAATTTATTTATCTATTTTTAGAATATACATATGCATATATATATATATATATATATATATATATACTACAGACTGTTTTCTACTTCAGAAAATCCGTCAAAATCCTCGTCCTCAGTGTCAGTCTGGAACATTTTTAAGTGTTCAGATGGCAAAAGTTCATCAACATCTGAACCATTTTCATCATCGGAAAACACACTAGAAATTGCAGGAATCCAATTAGTGCTATTTTGTAAAAAATCGATAATTTCGGCTTTTTGAAAGGCTCTCTCTACCATACCATTCGGAATTTTATTCCAGGAGTCCAAGATCCACTCGCAAACTTCGGTATAAGTTGCTTTACGGATCCGGCCTCCTTTTGTAAACGTACGATTTTCTGCCGACATCCACGATTCCCAGTGATGACGCATGCGAGCTTTAAATGCCCGATTTATACACAAATCCAGAGGTTACAATATTTTAGTCAACCCACCAGGTACTATTGCCAGTCTTGTTTTCTCTGATCCTAGAAATTTTTTCGTTTCGTTTGAAAGGTGAGTTTTCATCGAGTCCATGATCAGTAGACAATTTTTTTGAAAAATGAAATTCGGTCTTTTTCTCCAACATTTTTCTGCCCATTCCTGCATAACGTCCTGGTTCATCCAGCCTTTTTGATTTGCGAGCACTACTATTCCCTAAGGGAAATTTTCTTTAGGAATTGTTTTCCTCTTAAAAATAACAATCGGAGGCAATTTATGACCTGAGGATAAACATGAAAGCACCAAGGTAAAACTGTTTTTCTCATTCCCTGTTGTAACGATAGGGACAGACTTCACACCAACAAAATCTGATGAGTGAGATGCAGGCATGTCGAACGATATGGGGACCTCATCCATATTCCCTATCTCCGATGGCTTCAGTGCATAGTTTTTAATCTCTTCTTTCACAAACTTTAAAAACGAAGTTTTCTTCTCTTCCCAGTCTTTGGGCACTTTCTGGCCAACACTTGTCCGGGCTCTCATGGTCAGATTATTTCTTTTAAAAAATCGGTTGCACCATGATGGTCCACCTCTAAAATCGGCCAGACCATTCTCTGCCGCCATCTGCTTCGCTTTTATTCTTATTAAAACAGTTGATAAAGATCGACCATTTTCCCTTTGATTCTCAATCCAGTCACAAAGCTCTTTTTCCAAATCTGGCCACTGTGCTTTCGGTCCGCGACGTTGAGCTCGTTTCTCACTCGGCATTTTCAACAGTATTTCTTCCTGCTTTCGCCACGTTTTTCATCCACATTCAGCTCTCGTGCTACTTGTCTATTGCCGTTCACTTTTGCTAATGAGATAGCGTTTAATTTAAACTTTGCTGTATAACTTCGTCGCTTAGAATTGTTCGAAAACATAAAGAAAAATAATCAGTATCGGAGCAAGAACACTAATAAAATGAATAAAATCGAACGAAGAACGTGAAGTAAAATTAATTTGAGTTGTTGCCAGACGCGAATATGCATATTTTGTAATGCTGAAAAAGATTTGGAACATAGAGTATAATTAGACGCCTATAGGTAAGGTTTAGGGCTGGCGAATATTGGAGGGGGAAAATGGGAGGGGTTATTCCTGATATGGCATACAGAGTTACTTGATGCGATTGGATGCGATGCCCGATCAAAGTACTGTTTTTTGATTCTGAAAAATGTTACTATACGTAAACACCGTGATGGGTTTTCGCCATGCGAGACTTTTATAGGAACGAAAAAAGATCATGGATTATTTTGTTCCTTAACCAGATTTAATGTTGGTTTTTTTTTGGAGGGGGGGTTAAATGATCAGCTGTAACTTTGGAACTACTTACAAGCCGCACCCAGTTATTGGTCGCATTTTTGCTTCCGAAAAAGAAAAATATAGTTTAACGCCGCGGCGTTGTTACCAGAAAATACGGTATATAGTATTTTTAATAGTAAAAATTACTTATTCATGTAAATTTGTACGCAGATATTCTTTATCCGACTTTAAAAAATAAAATTTTAGAAACACTACAGTGCTTTTAAAGTAATTAATTTTTAATTGATTGCTATAAATTTTATGATTATATTTAATTGTTTTTTGTAAAGTTCAAATCATAATCAGAAATCACTTGCTTCGTATATGCACACACACACACACACACACACACACACACATATATATGTATATACATATTTATGATAAATTAATTTATCTTATTTTTTCCCCAAATTTCATGTTTATCTTATTAATTTTTATTATTTAGCATATTTAAAATTAGGCATTTTTTAAAATCAATACTTTAAATAACATCATAATTTTTTAAAGCGTAAACATATAAATAACACATTTCAAAATGGAGGAAAACATTAACTTTCTTCTTAAACACTTTTAATTTAAAACATATGTATAAAAACATCCTTGAAAAGGAACGGATTGAAACTAAACAACTAAAAACAAAACGATTACCATAAATAAGATTACGAAACAATGTAAAGGTTTCGCTCAGTTAACAATTCCGCAAATTCATTCCAGTTTTTTTTTTGAATGACAAAATACTAAATGTGATATTGAATTAAAACAACTTCAAAAAAAAAGTTCAGCATTCTATGCATAAAATGTGTTTGTGTAGATGCATGGGCGGCTATAGGAATTTTTCTAGGGGGGGGGGGACTTCAAAAAATTTTTCTAGAAGAGGGAAAGTATCTAGTTCTGGTTTTGTAATTTGTTTACATCATGAGACATTAACCTAAAACTCTAGGGGGTCAAGTGTCCTTGGCCAACACCTTGTCCCCCTTATGGGCGCCCATGTGTAGAAGCATGCATATAAGTGACAGCATATAATGATTGATTAAAAACCATGAATCAATTAAGGAGTTTCAATCGTTTGATGAAAATGTTACTTGACATATTGCTTGTTACTTGAACCCACTCGAACCCGAACCCAGTGTCAATTATCGAGCCCGTCATACTTTTAGTGACTATAAAAACTAGTCATTTGATGTCTAATTGTTTATTATCATAAACTAATAATTGAGTTTTTTAAATTCGGCTGTAACATACATTTTGAAATGTGTGATAAAATATAAGTTTAATTGGATGAGAACTATCTGCTTTAAGTCTGTTACATTATTTATTTATTTTTAATTTTTAAAGAAGAGACTAAGAGCTCATGTTTTGTAATTGCATTTTTTAAAAATTAGTCGTAAATACGTAAAGAAATGCCTTCGTTGTTGATTACGACAGATATACGAGAGTTTTCTGAAAGAATACATTATTTTAAGTTGTTATTCTTTTAAGTAATTCTTTTATTTTAACTGAAAATATCTGGCGCACGTCATTGAAAAAATGCTTTAGTGCATAGATAAAATTTGAACGACGTTCAAATTTTCATATTTGTCCAATTTTATAACAAGTTTTATCCCATCAAAAAATAAACATTAAAAAAAAGGAGTGCGGGGGGGAGGAAGTTTACATTTTATTTTAATTTGGTTGTAATGATATTGACAGTTAAATTGTTCGGGGGTGGGGGGGGGGAACTATTTCATGTTTTCGTAGAAACACGGATGTGGATAATGATCATGCGATGAGTTTGGAATGCTATGGGTTGGGAATGCTATGAGTTTGGAATATAAAAAAAGCATATTTAACCTAAACAAAATGTACAGTCAAACAAAATATCCAAAAGGAATGTTTTATTTTTCTTCTTTTAACTACACCCTCCATACCCCTCCCACCCCACCCCAAAACAGAAAGAAAATGTGTATCGACCACACTTGTGCACCTAACTCAAGACTTTAAATAATTTTCCATATCACATTTCATCATTTTTTTTCTGTTTTTTAGCCAAAACTTTCAATTTTCTCTGACTTTTATCGATTAAAATAAAATTTCCTGACTATTCCAGGTCTTTCCGGGATTCTTTGGCCGGTGGCCAGAAAACTTCCCAACATCCCAAACTAATTGCATGATCATTATCCATACCTACACATCCATGAAAGCATGTGAGAGTTTTTATTCCGCATACTGTTAGCATTATTTCTGACAAATTAAAAGTCCACTTTTTTATTTGTCGGGACTATGTTCACGTTTTATTTGTCTGTTAATGAATGAGAAATCCCGCTTGAAATCTAGCCTATCACATTTTTAGTAGCTATAAATATTAGCACATGAACCGTTCGACGTCTTAAAATTTACAAAATCCAAACGTCGTTATTGTTATCTAACATTTTCAGGATCCATGCATGGCCATTCCTAAAGGCACATTCCTCGCAATATTAACAACGTCAGTGTCGTATGCGATGGTTGTTATTTGGCTGGGATTCTCTGTAGTTCGCGATGCGACCGGCAGTATTGAAGACTACTATAATGGAACTTATACAAATTGCACCGAGACGCCATGCAGGTACGGACTGATGAACGATTATCAAGTAAGTATTTCAAGCTTGATTTCTGATTTAATATGTCCTTTAAATAATCTCTGACTGCAAATTCAATTTGTAGAAGTTACTTGCAGCACACACTTAACATATTCTTATGCGCAAGAAAAGTAAGTAGTTAAATCTAGATGCAGGTATTTGTGACATTCATTCTAAAAATATGGATCTTACTAATGTCGTTACTAGAAGAAAAAGTAGGGAAATTATCATTGAATGAACTGGCCTATGCGAAACAAACCATCTGCGGAACGGTACAATTAGTAACGAATTGTGACTGTAGATGGTGCTACCATGCAACCAAGTTATGCTTGCTTGTGAAAGCAATCGTTTTGAATTCAGACTTGCCAGATCTTACGACTTTTCGCAAAGTTTGCTGCTTTTGAAAACATCATGATACTAAATTTTAGGATTTTTCTAGCAACCTCTTGCGGTTGATGTTCTAAACTTTCTGGTAGCACAAGTCCTTCCCAGACAGCACATAAGCTTAAATCAAGCTTGAGATTTGGCTTGGCAATGCAAGGTTTGCTTAAGCTGGATTTTCACTTGCAAAGTGCGGTGATGGCGCCATCTGTGAAAGAGAATCGACATTAATTGTCTAGCGTCCTCAAATTTGTTGAAAGTTCGTAAAAGATGTGTTTTAACGGGGATGGGTTTTTTATTACCAGTGCCATATTACCGGCAGGGCAAACGGGGCAACTGCCCAGGGCCTACAGATTTTAGGGCCCAAAAATCTTACGTCTTACACTTTTGTAATTTAAAAATAAAATTACAAAGGATAAAAAAAAAATTCAGAAGTTAAATAATTTTTTAAATTATAAAGTATGAACAATGAAAATAATTCAAATTTACATTTGTATAAATTAATTTAAACTTATTTTTAATTCTTCGAAATGCTCTATATCGATATAGCATACCAATATATGTAGGAAAATAACTAACCACATTTGTAAAGAGAATTTTTAGCGTTTAAAAATAGCAAAAATTTTCAATTATTTGTTATTATAAGAAATATTTACAAAAATGACTAAAGTGTTTGTATTCCATACATGTTATGTTAGCAACTGTGATATAGCATTTCGAAGTAACGTTTAACTATCTGTTTCTTTGATTTCAGATGGGTTCAATGGGTTCAATGGGGAAATGGGTTTACTTACTTAACACAAAATTTGTGTTAAGTAAGTAAACCCATTCTATATTTCCGAATATGGAAATTCTTCAAAATAAAATACAATTATACTACGAAATTGATTTGAAAATCAGTCGTTTGTCTCGATTTTGGCCAGCGGCAGTATTGCTCATGAGCGAAAGTTTTAAAACATGTGTTGCTCTTAAGTTTATATTATGTTTATTTCCCTATTAGTAGAGTCTCTAAATCACACATAAAATTATTTTAATTTTGATGCATCCCATGGAAAAACAAAAAAAAACAAATAGCATATCGCCCACTTATCAATCTGGCCAGAAAACCGCTTAATAATTCACTTCAAACTTTAGTCATAGCTGCACAAGGTTCCGGTGGCTGAGTGGATAACGCGCTCGGCTACGAATCGAAAGGTCCCGGGTTCTATTCTAGCCACGGACACTCGATGGAAACAGATTAAAATAACTTAAAATTACAGCATAGAGGGGGAAAATGCGCGGAAAAATAAAGTATGTGGGGCGCGTTCGCCAGCGGGCGCCCATGTATTTAGAAAAAATTTTAAGCTTGAAATGTCAAGCTTAATGCAAGCTGGGCAAGTGCAAACTAGAACACTTGATTCAAGCTTGCATCAAGCTTACACGACTGGAATTTTCAAGCTTATTGACTTGATAAATCAAGCTTGCTGCAAGTTTGATGTGCTGTCTGGGTTTATTCCGTACTGCCCCGTCGATCATTATCGCCAAAATAGCCATACGCAACGGCGTGATTTATAATGTTAATAACGTCAATAACGCAAAACCATTATACATAATTCCCAGTTCTTAGTTTTGCAAACCCTATTTCTATTACCGTTTTAGGGCAGCTGCGTAAGCAATTAGCATATATGAAAAGTCAGAAATGGGGAATTAATAAATAATTTTCAGTACAATAAGCAATTTATATGCTTTCGTGTATGTTTCAATTCTTTATACTGGTTGTTTACTTTGAACTGGCACTACTTGTTATCTGAATTTCGATCTCCTAGCCAGAATGTCGCCAGATTTAGTAGGAATACTAGCAACATGGGGGGGGGGAATCCTAAAGTAATGCGAGATAAAAAACACAGCGAGACATATTCTACATATCTGACATAATTTGACTAAATGCTTCTGCTTTCAATTTGGTAAGAGCAGTCTTGGTAGCTGAGTTCAGCATGTGTTTTAGCGCACGTTACTTGCGAAGGTATTTTAACCCCTCCAATAAAGGAAGTTGCCACTCTTCGAGGGTTCAGAAACCTTAACAGTCTAACTAAATGCCAAAGCCCATATTTTATAGAGACACGCTATACACGATAAGCAAGGTAAGCATATAGCATTGGTGCGCCATCTTCGAAAAGGCGTAATTTCGAACTCAAAAACTGAGAAAATCCTTTTCCAGAGCATAAAAGGGGACGCCTTTTATATGTTTGCAGGGGAGCGCCACGTATGCTTGGGCCGCCCCTGATCATAATTCTAGATGTTTACTTATTCTAACCGCCTAGCGCTACATATATACTATAGGCTACTATTGTAACTTTTCCCCAAGAATATTTTTATATCTTATATGAAATCTGGTCCATTAAATCTGCCAAAGGTATAGATTCCGAATTATGATAATTAAATAAAAATACCGCGTATGTATCACACATCATAGATATTTCTTTATTAACAATGTAATTAACAGTAATCCACATTTACGTAAAAGAAAATTAAGTGCAATTAAATTTTTAATTAATTTATTATTATATCGCGTTAACTTTTAGTTTAAATATGTTGAAGTTACACTTTAGGAATTGCATATGAGTTCTGTTCTTCATTTCATTTAGTATTAATAAAAACTGATGAAGATCGCATAAAAAATGTTCAACGAATACTCATAAAAAGTTTACAGATTTTTTATAGTTTGAAATAAAAAAGTCTATGTAAGCTTCAAAAATTCATTCAAAAAGAATAAATAATCAAAAATTAATTAATTAATTAGCTGGGTACCCGTTCTCCGCATGGTAGGAAAAGAACATTTTCCTTACACGTATAATTCGAATTAAACTCAGGGATGCGGAATCTAAAAAAGTGAAAAATTATTTATATCGTGATGAAACATTGACGTTATAAATGCAAATCTGAGATGACTGAAACATGATGGCAAAAAAAGTATGTCAGTGTCACTGGCGATCAAAAAAGAAGCAACTTCTCTTGGATGACCTTGCCCTGGCTTTTTCTCGGTTTATTCGGTATCGTGGAACTGCTTCTATAAGTTGCACACGACGCTAGGCGTTAAATTCAACTCTCTATCTAGTCTCCACACATGGGATCTAGGTCAAGTGGTGGGGGTATCCTAGGTGGGGGTGGCCTTTCTAAGGGAAACTAACCCGTATTTACGCTACGTTTTGCAGGAAACCAGCCATATATGTTTCCTAACATATGCATGTTGCGAGTACAGTTTTAATTTCCGAACGGAATACAGGATAACTCCGAACGGTTAGGTCGGCGGACGCGGCCTATTTCGAACCAGAAACCTTCCGCCTCCCAGTTCAGAGCGCTATGAGCTCGGCCATTGGTCGGACTAAGTCATTGCTAGGGGAATATTATAAGCAATTTGGACCTTTGCTGTACACATGATTGCAGTGTCATTCTCGTATTATTATTATTTATATCGTATTATTTGGTCAATTTTTCATTTTCATTTCATATTCCTGACTTTTCATACTCTCTTGATTTTGGGTATTTGTGCATGCGCATATTCAATTATCATTCCCCATTAACGTTACTGAATTAAGGAGTTCTCCTTATCGCCACTTCTACACCAAAGACGTCAATCTGCATTTTCCTCGTTTCAAGAAAAACGCTTACAAAGGTTCATTGCTTCAGTTTATACTGATTAATCAATTTTCTTGCAAAACTAATCGGTATTAAGATATGACGCTTTGACATAGTATACAGGAATTCTTAAAGATCTTGAAAATGAATTTAGTTAAAAATAACCAAAGTTACAGGTTCGCGTTATTGACGTGGTGATTGTGGTAATGTTCTAATTGTTTCATATCCAATGCATTTTCATTTTTAGAGTCAAGAGCTGTAAAAATGAGTATTTTCACTTAATTGTTAAATTTAACAGCTTAAGTGGCAGCAACGGACTCCGTAACTACGGAAACTGTAGCAATATTAAAAATAGAACATGAAATGAAATTTATTTGTGCTTGCTAGAACTGCCATATTGGCGAAATTAACGCCGATAGTCGATGGCAAATAGCCAAAATGAATTCTAAATTTAACTTCACAGTAAATGCAATAATTTATAGGCAATACCAGCTATATTTACCAGGGTTAAAAACAGTCTCGTTCATCCCCCCCCCCAAAAAAAAAAAAACATTCGTATTTATACAGAATTCCTAATTTACTATACCCTGTTTGGCGGAATTAAAAAAAATAATCTATCCATCCGCTCGTAACATTCGCTCATCTCAATCGTACCATAGAATTAGCAGTACAAACGCAAAAATACATACGCTATTAAACACGGAGTTACGCTACATTTGAATATTTATCACCAACTTTTCTAAGAAAAGTACTAAAGAAGGAATCCGCATACACCATTTTGCGAGATATTTTTTTTTTTCCAGAGAATCATTCTAAGCACTGATTTAACAGCAATCAAATTGGGAAACAGTTATTTGTGTATGGTTCGATCGTCAAAATAATTAAAAAAATAAATTTAATTTAATTAAAAATTAATGAAGCCATATAATTGAAAAGTAGCACAGCAGAATTTTAAATTATCAACTATAACGTGTTTTATTTATTCCAATTTACCGAATGCGAGAATTCCATTTCTTTTGAAATTTGGCGGCATTCCCCCTAGTTAAATCAATTTACTTAAATTTTGGGGAAAATTCCGAAGATCGATCGCTTACAATCGCCTTAATAATTTCACTATTTCTGCATGGAAAATTAAGTTTAACGCCGTCGTATTCTAATAAAACCTACACACATAAACCTAACCCTATTTCGGTTCGCTCGCAGTAAATTGCGCTAAGCCCAAAACTGTGCAAATCAGTAGAACCTACTACTTTCTCAAAATATGCCATATCAGCCATTTTATTTTTCGCCAAACTAAAAAAAATTATACATATTAGTCTCAGATACCTCCAAGTACTTATTATTTTGTGTATAAAAAAACATTGTATTCCTGCCCTAATTTCCCTCGCAGACGATATTTTAATTAAAAAATAACCTAGCAAATATTCTAAACAGAAAAAAATTATTATTCTTTTATTTTTAATTCAAGAATCTAAATCATTTAATAAATTCGCCAAACATGGCAAACTCTATGCTTATTTCTCACTTTTTTGACTACAGGGGTTACAATCGCGGAATTACGGAGAGCAAAAATTAGCGCTTTTGACGGTTTTTTTTTTTATCAATATCTCCTAAACTAATTCGAATTTCGAAATTTAAATTAGCGGAAGACCTTCCTCGGAATTTTCCGAATCCGTGGATACGTCGATCGAAACTCAGCTCCCAACCGTTTCGAAGGAGATGATGTTACAGACAGACGCGCACAGATTTTAATAGTATGGACTAGCTGCGTGCCCGTTCTCCGCACGGTAGGGAACGAAACTTTTTCTTATACATATAATTCGAATTAAGCCCATTGATGCGGAATCTATAAAAGTAAAAAATTACTTAAATCGTGATGAAACGTTGACGTCATGAGTGCAAATCTGAGATGACTGCAACATGATGGCACAAAAATTACGTCAATGTCACTGGACTGGGATCAAAAAAGAAGCAGCTTCTCTTAGATGACCTTGCCCAGGCTTTTTCTCGATGGATCCGGTATCGTAGAACTGCTTCTATAAGTTGCACACGACGCTGGGCGTTCAATTGAACTCTCTACAAATCTGGAGACTATCCTGCTTCTAGTCTCCACACATGGGATCTAGGTCAAGGGGTGGGGTTGTCCTCCGTAGGGGTCTTTCTAAGGGGTCCTAACCGGTATTTACGCTACATTTTGGAGGAAACCAGACATATATGTTTCCAACAAATGCATGTTGCGAGTACAGTTTTATTTTCCGAACGGAATACAGGAAACGGTTAGGTCGGCGGACGCGACCTGTTTTGAACCAGAAACCTTTGGTCTCCCAGTTCAGAGCGCTAAGCGCTCGGCCACTGGTCGGACTAAGTCATTGCTAGCGGATTATTATAAGCAATTGGGACCTTTGTTGTACACATGATTGCAATGTCATTCTCGTATTATTATTACTTATATTATTTGATTTATTTTTGATTTTCATTTCATATTCCTGACTTTTCATATTCTCTTGATTTTTGGGTCCTTGTGCATGCGCATATTCAATTATCATTCCCCATTAAGGTTACTGAATTAAGTAGTTCTCCCTATCGCCACTTCTACACCAAAGACGTCAATCTGCATTTTCCCGTTTCAAGAAAAACGCTTACAAAATTTCATTGCTTCAGTTTATACTGATTAATCAATTTTCTTGCAAACTAATCGGAATTAAGATATGAGGCTTTGACATAGTACACAGGATTTCTTAAAGACCTTGAAAATGAATTTAGTTAAAAATAACCAAAGTTACAGGTTCGCGTTATTGACGTTGTGATTGTGATAATATTCTAATTGTGTCATATCCAATGCGTTTTCATTTTTCGAGTCAAGAGCTGTAGGAATGAGTGTTTTCACTTAATTGTTAAATTTAAAAGCTTGAGTGGCAACAACGGATTCCGTAACTACGGAAAGTGCAGCAATATTAAAATAGAACATGAAATGAAATTTATTTATGCTTGCTAGAACTGCCATATTGGCGTAATTAGCGCTTACAGTCGATGTCAAATAGCCAAAATGTATCCTAAATTTAACTTCCCAGTAAATGCAATATTTATAGGCATTCTCGTTCATCTCCAAAGACTTTCGTATTTATACAGAATTCCTATTTTACTATACTCTGTTTGGCGGGATTAAAAGAAAATTATCTATCCATCCGCTCGTAACATTGGCTCATCTCAATCGTGCCATAGAATTAGAAATAGAAACGCAAAAAAACACACGCTATTAAACACGGAGTTACGCTACATTTGAATATTTATCACCAACTTTTCTAAGAAAAGTACTAAAGAAGGAATCCGCATACACCATTTTGCGAGATTTTTTTTTTCTCCAGAGAATCATTCTAAGCACTGATTTAACAGCAATCAAATTGGGAAACAGTTATTTGTGTATGGTTCCATCGCCAAAAATTAATGCAGGATCTATTTGAAAAGTAGCATAGCAGTATTTTAAATTACTATAACGTGTTTTATTTATTCCAATTTACCGAATGCGAGAATTTCATTTCTTTTGAAATTTGGCGGCATTCCCTCAAGGTAAATCAATTTACTTAATTTGGGGAAAATTCCGAAGATCGATTGCTTAAAATCGCCTTAATAATTGCACTATTTCTGCATGGAAAATTAAAGTTTAACGCCGTATTTTAATAAAACCTACACACACAAACCTAAACCTATTTCGGTTTGCTCGCAGTAAATTGCGCCAAGCCCAAAACTGTACAAATCGGTAGAACCTACTACTTTCTCAAAATCGCCAAATGAGACATTTTTTTACGGCCAAACTAAAAAATATGCATATTAGTCTCGGAAATCTCTCAATCCCTTATTCTTTTACACATAAAACACATTGAATTCCAGGTCTGATTTAACATGAACGCAATATTTTAATTAAAAAATAACTTTGTAAATAATCTAAACAGAAAAAAATCATTATTCTTTTATTTTTACTGCAGGAGTCTAAATCTTCTTCTCTACTCTACTACTTTACTTATTATAAAAGAAGATGTCTGTGTGTGGTTCTGTGTGTGGGTCTGTGTGTCGGTGGCGTTACGGACAAACGGCTACACCTAGAAACAGCAAATTTGGTATTCGGGAAGATCTAAACATGAAGCTGTGCACCTCGAAGCGATTTTTTCAAAATTCGACCTAGATTTTTTTTTATTTTATGTTTTATGCGATTTTTGGCATTTTTTCTCACCTAATTCGTAATAACGGCGGAAATTACGCTCGCAGCAAAATGGCATTTGTATCATCGGATAGAGGAGAAAATTTTCTTTTAAAAACAGTTTGTTCTGAATACGTAACATAATTTACTGATTTTTAGGAATTTTTATATTAAGTAGCTGATTCGACAAATTTTTTCGTAAAATAATTTTAAACTTTCGCATCTTGAATTCTATCCGTCATAACTTTTTGATATTTTGACAGATCGTGAAACATTCCTTTCTCCCTCTTCTAAAATAAAAACCGAAATATTATGTAAATTAGGTGATTTTTTACGAATTTTAATGCAACGTGATGTTTAGAATTTAATAGCACCGACGCGGAGAGCTTACGGGGTTACATTAATTGATCATGGCACGTGATAATATTGTTGCATTGCCACAAAAAGGATTATAAAGAAGGTTTTTTTCAACCAATCGAGTTTTTAAATGGGATATCGGAATTTCAATTCGCAAGTGAGGATCTATGACGTCTAATGCTTTAAAATACATAAAACTTAAGCCACAATTTTAACGCATTTATCCCTGCTCTTTTTTTTAACACAAGAAGGCGATATTTTGATTAAAACTTACTTTAGAAATAAACTGAGAATTCATGATTATTATTATTATAAGTGGTATTTTAATCCTTTGCTTACTTAAAAATTGAAACATTTTAACGCGGCTGAAAATGTTCTTCATTTTAAAAGCTACACAATTCATTTTAAAGCGGGATATATTAAAAATTTTCTATTTACTTTTTTATTTTTCGCATTTAATTATGTAGCGGGCATATGTTTCCTAACATATGCATGTTGCGAGTATAGTTTTATTTTAACATTGGATTATGTCGGCGAATTGTTTCGTAAAATAATTTTAAAACTGTCGCATCTTGAATTCTATCCGTCATAACTTTTTGATATTTTGACAAATCGTGAAACATTCTTTTCTCCCTCTTTTTGATAAATCGTGAAACATTCTTTTCTCCCTCTTTTAAAATAAAAACGAAAAAATTATGTAAATTAGATGATTTTTTATGAATTTTAATGCAGCCTAATGTTTAGAATTTAATAGCATCAACGCGATCTTACGTCATTCATTACATTGCGATCACGGCACGAGAATTTATCTTCAGTTGTTGCCACAGAAAGGATTAGAAAAAAGGGCTTTCTCAACCAATCGAGTTTTTAAATGGGATATCGGAATTTCAATTCGCAAGTGAGGATCTATGACGTCAAATGCTTTAAGATACGTAAAAATTACGCCATTATTATAACCCATTTATTCCAGCTCTATTTCCAACACAGGGAGACGATATTTTGATTAAAATTTACTGTCCGCAGTAATTTCAACAGAGGAGATTACTTGAACTTTTTTAAAAATGAAATTCTGTTTTGTCACATGCAGATATGATTTTAGTAGTAAAATATTCGCTTATTCCCGAATGAAGAGCGGGTACGCAGTTATCTTAAAAACATCTCTTGAAAATAGCATAAATGAATTCAGAAGACCTCAAAACGTGTAAATACACCAAAATCTCGAAGTCGAATTTTTTCATGATTACAATACTTTCCTTATATGGTACATGTTCGGAAAGAAATAATTGGTTGTCCCTTCCATGTAGTGTCTTAGGTATTTAATGCTACAACTTGAGCCTAAAAAACAGTATGATGTAGAAATAAGACATTTTGAAAGCCAGGAGTTCTCTGCAAACCATTAAACATTCCACTTTTTTGATAGTGAATGACACTGACGTAGTTTTTTGAGTCATTTTACTGCAATGATGCCAGGTTAATACTCGTGACGCAAACTTTACATCAAGAGTCAAATAATTTTGCTCTTTTTCTTTAAATTCCACATCACGAAGAAATTCGAATTACACATGTAAGGAAAATTTTCGTTTCCTACCGTGCGAAGAACGGGCACGCAGCTAGTAATTTAATAAAATAGCCAAACATGGCAACCTCGATGCTTATTTCTCACTTTTTTGACTACAGGGGTTACAATCAGAGAATTGTGGAGAGCAAAAATTAGCGTTTTTGATGGGTTTTTTTTTTATCAATATCTCCTAAACTAATTCGAATTTCGAAATTTAAATTAGCGGAGGTTCGTTCTCGAAATTTTCTGAATTCGTGGATACCTCGTTCGAAACTCAACTCCCAGCCGTTTAGGAGGAGATGATGTTAAACACAGACAGACTCGCACAGATTTTAATAGTATAGAAGAAGATTAATATTAATAAATAAATAAAATACACACTTTGAAAGAATAGGGTTAGAAGTGATTTGGATATTTTTAATAACAAAGAACGTTGTAGTTCAAAATGTTACCGATAGATTGTACTGGCATACATAGTGTGAAGAAATTTAATGATTAAAAAAGAAGAAAGAAAGAAAATCAGATTTAAAAAAAAAAAAACTGTTTTAACTATAACTTTTCCTCACTGAGAGAGAGAGAAAAAAAATCCTTGTAATTTTATTTGCACATTTTTTAAAATCATTTTCCTCTTTTTAAATAAATTTTTAAAGTTTTCACTGTCTTTTCACGCACCCAATATATAGTATCTTAAACCAATTCTAGGTAATGACTATGTCAGCTGGCCTTGGACCTCTGATATATGCTGGAATATTTGCGGCTACCTTATCTTCAGCTTTAGTATCAATAGTGAGTGCTCCAAGAATTCTTCAGGTGAGAAAATATTTGAAAGACTTCCACACCTATTCAGAAAATTTTTATAAATCTGGGAATGCAGCCAGACCTCGTGTAAATAACAGTACTTTTACGTTTTGTAGTTCATCCATTCCTTCTCCGTCTCATTAAGTCTGTAAAACCCGGAACAATCTTATCCAGGCTTTCATAGGCGCACCCACGGAGGGGTCTATAAGCTGATCCCCCCCCCTCCCCAAAGTTAGAGAGTTAGATCTGAAAAGCTTTAAAAATTTAAAATTTTCATTAATGAATTAAAATATTTTATCCGATCAAAAATCAGACAATTATTTATAACTCCATAACGAGTGACGTTGATAGTGGGCAAGTGGTATAGAATATTTTGACGTTATAAGAGTTATTATTATAACCGGGTTCACTACACTGTCTACCAATAAGTATTTGGACACCTGTGATAGAAAAGAAAAACTAACTTTATTCAAAATCAATAATTGGTAGAGCCTCCACGTGAGGCAATTACAGCGTGAACCCTCCGGGGCATACTTTCCACACGTCTTTGTATTACAGCTAGTGGTATTGTCTTCCACTCGGCTTCGAGTAGACATAGAAGTTCCTTCACCGATTTTGGACGGGTAGTGCACCCCTTAATTCGGCGATCCAATTCGTCCCAGAGGTTATCGATAGGGTTCAGGTCTGGGCTCTGGGCAGGCCAGTCCATTCGATGAACTCCATTGGCAGCGTACCAAGCCTTGGTTAACCTCGAAACATGACAACTGGCATTGTCGTCCTGAAAATAACAGGGGTCCAACCCGTAAAACTGCCACAACGGAGGACGCACATTGTCATCCAAAATAGTGCAGTAGAAATCGGCGTTGAGCTTACCATGAATGGGGACCAAGGGTCCCAGTCCATACCAGGAGAAACACCCCCAGACCATAATTCCACCTCCGCCAAACTTGACTGTTGGCACAATGCATTCTGGCAGGAGACGTTCTCCAGGCAGACGCCAGACCCAGATCCGGTCATCCGAACGGTAAAGGGTGAACCTTAATTCGTCGCTCCAAAGAACCCGTTTCCACTGATCTACGGTCCAATTTCGATGTGCTTTGCCCCACATTAACCGAGCAGCGCGGTTGGACTTTGTGATCGAAGGCTTATGGGCAGCAGCACGACCATGAAAATAAAGCAGATGTGCTTCCTTACGGATGGTATTCATGGAAACAATACTCCCGGATGCCTGTTGAAACTCCTCGCGGATGAGGACCATCGGTTGGGTGCGGTTCTTCCGACTTTCTCTGGACAGCACTCGTCGGTCTCTATCTCCCAGTTTCGTTGGTCTGCCGACTCGGGGCACCGACAATCACCGCTCACCTTCCACTTCTTAATCACATAGGCCACTGTCTATTTTGGATACTTCAGATCGCTAGATATGTCCCTTAAGGATCGGCCACATTTGTGATGCCCCATAATCATACTTTCAGAGATTCTTTTCATCATCAATCAGAGAGCTCCGAACTGCGCGGCATCTTGCATGCGACTAATGCCGATGCTGTTTCCTGCACGATATATACCGGCGGAGGCCGAGACGTACCTCAGGACCGCAGATATCGTCATTTGCATAGGTGTTCAAATACTTATTGGTAGACAGTGTATAAGAGAGTTCCTCAGTATTTGCAGCCTTAGCCTCCCCCCCCCTCCCCCTAAACTAAAATCCTGGGTGCGCCCAGGGCCACTGCAGGCTTTAATATTTAAGTCATTTCCGGTCTGTCCAACTACAAAGAAACTGAAATAGAACATTTTGGAATTAACACAAAAATATTAGGGCACATGCTTGAAATTCTGTGTTTTTTTTTTTTTTTTCCTGTACACTGCCCCCTATTTTTCTCTTTATTTAGATTATCATAAAATAAAAATAGTTTTTTCAAACTTAAAATGTATACAAGAGTTATCAATGGGATTTGAAACTAAAACAACAGCAATAATGATAGGACATTCTAAAATTACAGAAATTTTCGTGTCTAAAATAATCGTAATCGTTCCTAATATATAATCTACGCTACATTCGATTATCCGTACACACACGTGTTCAAAAAAGTGATACAGTTGCAAGCACTTCAGGCAATTATTTCTTACAAATTTTCAGCCGATAAATATATTTTTTAATAAGTTAAACAGAATTTAAAAAAATCGTTTATAGAATGGATACAAAAACTATTATGTTTATTTTTTCTATTTTAGAAAACGTAATTTTTATTTATTATTTATTAGGCTTTATGTGTGGACAATGTAATTCCCTGGCTTAACTGGTTTGGCAAAGGATATGGCAAAGATAACGATCCAAGGAGAGCCCTTGCTCTGACATTTATTATAGCGGTACTGTTTACTTTAGTAGGTAAATATTAGCTTAAGTACTTGTAAAATAACTGCTAACAGCTAATGTACAAATTAGAGAATGTACAGTCCAAAATACTTTTGTTGTGAATAATACTGCGTATTAACATGCGATCTAAATAAAAAAAATTAAAGTTTCAGCAATTATTATTTTAATTTATGAGACACAGTTTCGAACTAATATAATAACCAAAATTGTTTGAAGGATTGAATTTAAAAAAATGAGTATAATAGTTGCTCTGAGAACTAATAAACGTTATACTAAATATCTAAAATTATACTAAATATCTAACCAGCCAAAACTTTCGTTATTTTTAAATTTAGTAACATTTTGAATAAAATGCTTTGTTTTTCCGATATTATTATTATTAAGGTATTTAAAATGAGAATTGATACATCAGAAAAATATTTTGGTACACATTGTTAAAGCTGTTAAACAATTTGCATGTTGAATTATTCTGTGATAAAACATTGCTTGAGAATTATACTGTCTAAAAAAGCTCTGATTAAAAACATTACTCTGAAGTTGTAAAGCTTTTTTACACCCATTCTGTTAATTTTTTTTAAATATATATCAAAATGATTTTTCTTTAATGCGTGATGCAATGTTTTGCTTTATTTAGCTGATCTGAATGTAGTAGCTCCTATCATTTCCAACTTTTTCATGGCTGCAAATGGACTTATTAACTTTTCGTGCTTTCATGCAAGTTACGTCAAGACTCCAGGTAAGGAGAGCAATTATTCCATATTTTATTCTTTTGCAAAGATTTTTCAGATGACCCTTTGAAAAGCGAGCCTTTTCACACCAGTATAGAAGACCAACTGGATAGACTGTCCAAGGCTGAAACAGAGCAGCTGCTGCCATCGCTCCATTTAACTACCAACATGGCAGTTGATCGAATTGCCCATCTGATGCCACAGAGCTAAAGAAGTTATCTGGCGCGTGGGACACCGCCGATCGATGTGTCGATCAACTGCATGTTGTTGGTACTTCAATGGATCGATGGCAACGGCTTCATTTTTTCAACTTTGAGACCATTCAATCATATTTTGTGGTGACCATCAATGAAAGCGCTGAATCAAGGTGGTTTTTCTCACCGCACATGAAAGGGTTAAACTTCCAATACACCAATTTCCATATTATTTTGTATCTTTTGTTTCTTGAAAATTTTAGTTCTGCTACTAGATAACTATTTTTTCACCAATCAACATAAATGTTAATTTCTAAAATTTATAATTCACAATAGTGTAATAGTAAAAAAAAAAGTAATTACCTTAAGTTCTTAAATTATGTCAAACAAAGAAACAATGTGACTATAATTGTAGTAATGTCTCATTCTCTAAATGAACTTTTATACGGATATTTCAACAGTCCAGTCGTATTTTAAACGTATCTTTTTGAATTGTGGTGTTTTGTGTTGAATAGTATTAATGACCGGACTTTGAAATTAAAGAAAAGTTGAGCTATTCAACCATTAATAAATCCTTGAGACGAAATGATATTAAAATGCCTCTGAACCAAGGTTAAAGAAAAATGAACAAAACATTCAAAATGTTCTAAAACGTTAAGAAGTCAGATTTTAAAATTAGTGTAATTGTTAATCTATTTATTTATTTATTTATTTTTTTGTTTTACGAAAAATGCGTTCACATAAAATACCGATCTCGTGTGTAATCAGTGTACAATTAGTCTCTTGTACTATTTATTTGCAAGGTTGTTTGGCAGACGCGGTATGCGACCTATTTTCAATGCATACGAAAAATTCTTAGAAAGTCTTTTCTTTTTTCTATTTAACGATTTATGTCTATTTCTCATATCATCTTAATTCTTCCGCACTAAACTTCAATAAAAATGTTCATGTGATCTCTTTTTCATTTTTAAACTAACTCTGTGTTGAAAAACATACATAATATTTTAAATCGAAATTATTAATAATCGAAAATTTTATTTTCAATAAAATTATTAGGCTATCCTGTTTTATTAACCTTGTAGTTTTGAAAAAGAATGTTAAAAAGAATATTTTCTGAGAATGAATGTACCGGAATTACTTTACGGTGCTGAAAGAACTTTCTAACATTTCAGTCAAAGATACCAGCAAAAATATTTTAAAAAAATTACTTAACTTTAAAAATTACTTTCCAAGTTGTTAAGTATTTATAAGTTCGGTTATTTTTATCCGTCAGTCCGTGCTTTAACTGCCGTATATATGTATTGATTACAACGAAATTTATATATATACTAGCTGAAGTACCCGTTCTTCGCACGGGAATGAATAGACTTTTTGATATTAATATTTGTTGTGATTACTCTTTATTGAAATAAAGAGATATAGCAAAATGGATATCGCGTTATATTGTGTTCAATAATCATGCATAGTGAATTTCAAGGCAATCGTTTTTACGGTGCAGAAGGCGATGCGGCGTAGCGCAATCTAGTGGCGAGTTATAGCAAAACGGATACGGCGAAAATATTCTTCGTATTCAGATATCGATGTATACGAATTTTCATGACGATCGGCTGAATAGTCCTGAAGTTCATGTGTTAACGCGACATCTAGTGTCAAGTTATAGGAAAATGGATCATGCCAAACTCTTCCCCGTGTTCAAATATCTATGTATACCTATTTTCATAGCGATCATTCGCACAGTCAAGAAGAGATACACTGCAGGGCCATCTAGTGGTTAATTAAAGTAATGATTTGCTACAGCGCCGTCATGCGGCGAATTATAGCAAAATGGATAACGCCAAAATATTCTCATTGTTCAAATAGCTATGTATACTGATTTTCATAGCCACCGTTTGAATGGTCAAAAATTTGGCCTGCTGCAGCGTCATCTAGTGGCGAATTAAAATAATAATGCATTGCAGTGCCATCTAGTGGTGAGTAACATCAAAAGTAACACAGTTAGAATATATTCTTCGTGCTTAAATGTGTAAGTATAAAAAATTTTATGCTGATCGTTCGAACGGTATAGAAGTTGATGCGTTGCCGCGCTATTTAGCGGTAAGATACAGCAAATGGATAGTGAAAAATATTCTCCGTGTTCTAATATCCGCGTGTACCAAATTTCATCGAAATTCGTTGGACGATAATCGCATAGCAAACGGCTAAACGGAATAGAATTCGACGTTCTGCTGCGCCACCTAGTGGCAAGTTAGAGGAAAACGGATAGCATACAAACCTTCTCCGTGATAAAAGACTTAGGTGAACCAAATTTCATGCTGATCGGTGAAACGGTGCTGGAGTTTTTGAACCTCCTACACACATACCAACATTCATTTTTATCTATAACCAGTATTATTATACGTATATACCAGTCTCAAGTAAAATCCAGTTTCAAATCTAAGCCTCGCCAAAGTGCCAGCATACGCCATTTTGCAAGAGTTTTTTCAGGGAATCATTCGAAGCATTGACTTAGCAGCAATCAAAATGCTAAATGGTTCGACCGCCAGGCATTTATTTGAAAAGTGGAATCCCTTAATACAGCCGCATTTTTTAAATTATCAACTATAACATGTTTTATTCATCGTTACCTCGATGCACTAAATGCGAAGATTTCAATTTTCTGAAATTTGACGGATTTCCCCCAAGTTAAATCTATGTACTCAATTGGCGAGAATTCTGAAGCTTCATCGCTTGAAATGCCCTAATAACTGCATTATTTCTGCACGGATAGTTAAAATTTAATTTTGTATTCTAAGAAAACCTATACACTTGTTTTCAAAAATGCTATTCCCTTAAGCTCTCAGTAAATTGGCCAAAAAGCCTAAAACTGTGCAAACCGCCAGAACTCACTTTCTAAAAATCGGCCTATCAGCCATTTTATTTTTCGCCAAACTAAAAAAAAATTACATATTAGTCTCGGATATCTTCGATCCTCATTGTTTTGCGTATAAAACATTTCATTCCTGCTCTCATTTCTTATGCGCACACGATATTACAATTAAAAAAATAACCTTACAAATATAAACTAAAAGAATCATTATTATTCTTTTATTTTTACTTTAAGAATTTAAAACATTTTATTCGGCAAAATCGCCACACGTGGCAACCAAGATGCTTATTTCACACACTCTTTTCACTACAGGGGTTACAATTACGTAAAGCTTTCTGCGTGGAGAACATAAAAAATCTCTTAAATTCCGGGAACGGGTGGACTTTCAAAGTTTTAAAGTGGACTATCATTTATTCTATATTATTTTATATATCTGTGTAAAATTTCAGGCTGACAGGTCCATTTTTGTGGAATTGTATACTACCGAAATCAACAAATTGACAAACAGAATTTCATTTTTATTTATAAGATAACCTACGCTTGTTTTTAAAAATACCCTCTCATTAAATTGTGCTAAGCGCTAGAATCAGAAAATCTGACACACTTTCAGATTTTAAATACGCACTAAAGTGCTATATATAAAAAGAGTTATAATCCATGGGTCTTCCCTATTTTCGCTCCTTCTTTCATTAAGTTGGAAAGTGTATCATTATTCATGAGTGTGATTAAACAAAATTAAAATTGATATTTCTAACATCCTTTTTTCTGGATGTAATGCATTAGAAATAGATGCAGAAAAACTGCTCAGAAAAATGCACAATTCCAACTGAATGAAAATTTCAGAAACTTATACGCAGGTGTTGTATTCATAACCCAAATAGCAGACGATTAAATTACGATAAATAGCGCCAAGCGTTAGAATCCTCCTCAAAATCGCACATCAACCCCTTTTATTTTTCGACCAATTAAAAAGTTGCACATTTATTTTCGGAAAATTTCCAAATTCTATTTTTCTTTTGAGTATAAATCATTTCATTCCCGCTCTGATATCACATGCACACGATATTTTAATTTAAAAACAACCTTACAAATAATCTAGACAAAATTAAAAAAAATCGTTATCCTTTCATTTTTACTTCAAGAGTCTGAATCATTTAATGAACTGCCGAATGTGGCAACCTAGATAAGCTTAATCGTCGCTTAATTGACTGTGGGGTTGCAATTACGAAATGGCGGAAAGCAAAAATTAGCCTTTTGCAATACGTTTTTATAGATATTTCCTAAAATAGTTCGAATTTTGAAAAAATCGCTTCGAGGTGTGTCGGGGCCTGTCATGGAGAATTTCCGTTCAAAACTTGGTAGGTCTGCGATCACCCGTTCGCGAGACACAGACAAACAAACTAACAGTTTACACACATTGTTTTATTAATATAGCTACCAGTCTCAAATAAAATCCAGTTTCAAATCTAAGCCTCGCCAAAGTGCCAACATACGCCATTTTGCAAGAGTTTTTTCAGGGAATCATTCGAAGCATTGACTTAGCAGCAATCAATTTTGGAAATGGTTCGACCTTTAAAAAGTAAAACACGCTTTTATTTGAAAAGTGGAATAATTTAATACAGCCGCATTTTTTAAATTATCAACTATATAACGTGTTTTATTCATCGTTACTCCGATGTACTATATTCGAAGATTTCAATTATCTGAAATTTGGCGGAATTCCCCCAACTTAAATCAATGCACTCAATTGACGAGAATGCTGAAGATAGATCGCTTGAAATCCCTTAATAACTGCATTATTTCCGCACGGATCATTAAAATTTAGCGCTGTATTCTAATAAAACCTTTGCACCTGTTTTCAAAAATCCATTTCCTTAAGCTCTCAGTAAATTGCGCCAAGCCGGAAACTGTGCAAACCGCTAGAACTCACTTTCTCGGCATTTTGAGCCATTTTATTTTTCGCCAAACTAAAAAATTTTAACATATTAGCCTCAGAAATCTCCAATTCTTATTGTTTTGCGTATAAAACATTTCATTCCTGCTCTGTTTTCCCATGCACACGATATTATAATTAAAAAAAATAACCTTACGAATATAAACTAACAAAAAAAAATCATTATTATTCTTTTATTTTTACTTTGAGAATTTAAAACATTTTATTCGGCAAAATCGCCACACATGGCAACCACGATGCTTCTTTCACACTTTTTTCACTACAGGGGTTACAATTATGGAAAGCTTTTTGCGTGGAGAGCATAAAAAATCTCTTCAATTCCGGGAACGGGTGGACTTTCAAAGTTTTAAAGTAGACTATAATTTATTCTATCTTATTTTACACAGCTGTGCAAAATTTCAGGCTGATAGGTCCATTTTTGTGGATTTGTATACGACTCAAATCCACAAACAAACAAACAAACAAACAGAATTTCATTTTTATTTATAAGGATTATCTCTATGTACAGTACTATGTACCCCTTTGAAAATTGCGTATGTAGCTTTGATAGTTGTTTTACGGGAGCACCCATAATAATCCCAAGACATTACGCTCTATAGACAGTCATTTATATATATATGTATATATTGTAGGGAGAGCGTGTGGCGAGAGCTGCGTTTGAACCCAGGAACTTATGGGTGGTAGAAAAAGGCGCAATCCGGCTCGGTCAAAAGGTACCCGTTCGACCGGCCTTCAATTGCCGGGTGTTGTGTGCGCGGAGTTGATGACGTGCCGCCACGATATATTAATAATAATAATAATAATAATAATAATAATAATTGTTTTTGTTATTATTAAAGATTGCAAAATAATTCTATCCATCGAAAATTGTGAAGTTTTTATAGTTCTTTTACAGGATCACCCACAATAAATACAATACTTTGCGCTCTACAGACAGTCATTTCTATGTATATATTATTATTTTAATTATTATTATATAGTGTTCATATCATTTGTAGCTGTTGAACAGTAGCCAGCAGCACTTAAAAGAATTCAAATACATTACATTATATGGCAGTTTAGATACATAAATGCACCGCCCACGTGGTGTAGTGACTAACAAACCATTCCATCACACCTTGGGACTGGGTTTGATTTCTGGCTTGGGCGTTAATTTGCCCGTCCTCCCAAAGGGGTTAACGCTGGTTGCCCACTGGGTGTCCCCATAAAAAAATGACCAATATTTAGACTGTAAATGACTACACCTTAATAGTGGAGAATGACTGATGGTCAAGTGTCCGCCCTTTGGAAAAAAAATAAATAAATGAAAAGAGAAGGAGACATAATTCCGTTTTAAGAACTATAGAATAAGTATTTAAACGTTTATAACAGCTTACTCTTCTTAAAAAGATAGAAAAGACGTTTAAAGTTTTCTAAAATGTCTCGAAAAATTACATCTGCAACAATATACAGCTTTTTTGAGGTTACTCCCAAAATCTCGCCAAGTTTGACGACGTTGTCGCTCAAAAGACTGTTGTGTTGAAATGACTGCTGCGTAGGACTTCATAATGCATGCGTTTAGCATTAGTTATTTTTTGTTTTTGTTTTTCAGGCTTCCGTCCCGGATTTCGTTACTATAACCTGTGGTTGAGTCTTTTGGGCGCGCTGATCTGCGTTGTCATCATGTTCGTCATGAGCTGGATTACTGCCGTAGTTACAGACATTGTCGTCATTGCTATTTACGTCTACATAGCAAAGACATGTCCAGGTAAAATGCCAGTGCTTAGCATCACTAAGCAAGTTCCAGTTTATTAATCAAAGATAATTATTTCTACTAAACCTAATTTCTTTTTTTTTTTTCTCTCTCTCTTCCTCCCCCCCTTTTTGAGAGGGGGTCTGATTGGGGAAGAGGAGGGATTTCGAGATTTATCATGATCAAGAAATTAAAATTAAAAAAAACTTCTCCAATTACGCAATAAAAAAATTTATAAAGCAATTAACTTCTAAATTTAAAAAAAAATGCATCAAAATATGGCATCAGCTGCACAGTTACAAGTCGTTATTATCATTTTTTATCAATCTAAAATCTAGTATTTACTATCGAAAATAACAAAATGTTAACATTAAAAGAAAGAAAAGAAAAAAAAATATACTTAAAATAATTATGATATGTTTTGAATTTCTGAGCAGAATTTTTTAAGACATTCATCAGAATGACTCTGGTTATATTGTTATCTAGTAATTGTAATAAAATTAACTTGGAAAGACAAGTTTGATCACTATTAAAATTATCGTTCTTAAAATACAAGTGTTCCAAACAAAAAAAAATCTCTTATATTAAAAAATGTATTTATACTGCAAGCTTTAAACTTAACAAGCGGCTTTTTATTTACCAGATATCAATTGGGGATCTTCATTCCAAGGTTACTCTTATAGAAATGCTCTTTACTACTTGAATAAACTTTCTAGAGTAGAAGATCACGTGAAAAATTATAGGTAACTTTCGTATGCTTTATGCTTTGAATATACAGACTATGTAGTTCCATATTCTAAAAATTAACGTGAAGTTTTCTTATATAGGCCTGCCATCTTGGTATTGTCTGGTCACGTGAGCAGTCGACCTCAGCTAGTCGATTTAGCTAGTCACCTGACAAAGGATCATGCATTACAGATATGCGCTGATATATCAACGGTAAGAACGTTTGTGGGTGGAAAAACGTTTAACCATGAGTGATTTAAAATATCGTTACAGAAATCTCTGTTAGTTTCTAGGTTCGTCGTTCTAAAGTCTAATAGGTGTCGAAAGTTTTAGTAAAGAGTCCACTTGTGAGGATGGAACACAAACTTTATTGCTTCTAGAACTTCGTCGAACAATCAGCAGTATAAAATTCACAAGCACAATCATCCAGTATAACGTGCTTATAACAGTCCGCTTAATACAGAAGATTTCACAAGTGCTTTAATTCTCACACAACTTCCATAGGCAAAAACTCAGTGGAAGCTTACGAGGGAAATCGTAAACAGTCCGTCAATGCTCAAGAAGAATTTACACACAGCACTTTAAAAAAAGCTTCAAAAAGCGAGCAAACTGTAACACAATTCACAGAGCAATGCAGCGTACTAACTCATCGGAAGCTCTATGAACATTGAACTGGGAGTCTCTCAACCCTGTATTTATAGGTGACGCAGAAGCTACAAGAAGCGTCTTGAGAAAACTATTCGCGGTATATGTTGTAGAACAAACTCGATTTTGGTTGCATAATAGAAGGGAAATAGAGTAATGTTATGCTATTAAGTGATTTTAATGCAGAAAAGCCAACTTTACAGGCACCATTGGGAAAATCGCACAAAATGACCGAAATATCTCCAAGCTTGGCGAAATAGCGCCAAACATAAGTCCTCAAAAGTGATGTTAGCTAAGGCCTACGAGCAATATTTCTCGAGATTTCTAGAAAACGCTATATTAATCAATGGAGAAACATAAAACACCATATCTCGCGTTCTAGTTAACCGATTTTGATGCAACAAAATGCAAAATTTAACTGTTTGACGCGAAGAATACGAATTTTAAACTATTTTAAATCCCAGAACAGCGGGTTGCCCCACAAATTCGTTACAATATAGAAGAATAAAAATAAACCTCTTTAAGTGCAAGACGTTTATCTTACTGATGTCTTCAAAGCTAGATAATAGGCTATAGAGAAAATTTAGAGTTTCAAAACTCTTACACCATGCGCTTCCCCCCCCCGGAAAAAAAGTTAATATACCTTTTTAATGTAGGTACAGGGTGTTCTAGAAAGGACTCCTTAACTTTGAAATGACTGTGCTTCGTGAAAAGAGGTCAAATCACATTACAATGATTTGGTATGGCCACTTTCCATAGCAATAACATGACGGAAACAAAGGGGGGGGGGCAACTTCCCCCTCACTTCCAAAAGTAAAGGAACATTGCCCCTCCTTTCTTCAAAGTTCAAAGGTAAAGATCCGTTGAAAATTGATGGAGGGAAACGCAATACCAAAGCGCAATACAATAACCGGGAGAAGAAAAGGAGTACTTGCCTACAAGAGTTTGCCTCTGAAGGTCGTTTAATCAATAATTAGGGAAGATTATTTAATCAATATAGACATTAAAATGCAATAATGTAGTCCAATAAAAAAAAAAATCAGCTTTAAACCTTTTACACACTCGCTCACATTTTGACTCAACACTTGATTGGTGCATCAACCGCCTATGGCACAGCATATGCCTTACATATGAATTATCAAATTTGTTCCAACGTTTGAGGATTCTTACAGTAAACACAGTCTTTCGAGTAGCCCCACAAGAAGTCACATGGATTGAGATCCGGAGGATATGGAGGCCAGTCCTTACCAATGGTTGTCACTCGAAGCTAATTCAGAGCAATAACTCAGTTACTGAAGTATTCCTCAAGGAAATTTCCCTTACACGCGTCAGCAATAAAACAGACTGACGAATGAACTTTAATTATGAGTACTATTTAAAGTTTCACGTGTTTGTAGTGCCACCTAACCTAATTAGCGAATATTGGAACTATTTCCGTAAACCGATGTATAACGAATGCCAGACCTATCTGTCCAACGTACCAGGGTCTTTCACTGTTTTGTAGTTAGGTCTTTTCAAAATCAGGAATTCCTTTTTGAACCACTTTGTATAATCATGGCAGTTCAGAATGATTTTTATACCTTCTATTGTGGAAAAGTGAAAGATTGTACAACGTTTGAACAATAGTTTTATTTATCATGCAATTAAAAGAAAATAGCTGTTAGTTATCGAAAATTTGAAAAAAAAAAAAAAACCTTGCATGATTTTACTTAGTTTCATATTTAGGGAATATTATGTAGTACAAATAGGATTAGGTAGCTGCTTTCAATGACGCATGTAAAGGGTGGTTATTTTGGTAAAGTTGTAAGCTAAGCACAGGTTGTCTTAAAAAATACTGATTTTTCAGAAATTAATAACAGAGAAACAGTTAAGGTTAAAAAGAAATATTTACAGCGAATTCATGTGACTGGACATATTTTAATGAAAAATAAAGCAGTTTAAAATGCTACAGTTAGGTGTCGTTGGTATACATGATATGAAGAAAGTTACCAACTCGAGTAAAGTTTGATCTGTCTCTAATCATATTCATACAAACAATAATTTTTTTAATTATCATATCATCTTTTTTAATGAATTTTTAAATTTTTTGTCAAAAGTTCATACAACTTTCAAATATTCATTAAATAAACAATAAATAAAATTAAAATGTTTCGGTTTGGATGAATAAGATTAAGAGAGAAGTAAGATTTTTGGGGGGTAGGAAATTTGCTTCATATATAAATAAGTCAATGCCAACTATCAGTAACTTTTTCAACTAAAACTTTTTCGGGTCATAAAAAAAGTTTTTGGGCTGTCACATGAATTTGCTGCAAGATTTGTTTTATTAAACCGTTTTCCTTTTACAAATTTTTAAAAACCGTCAATCTATTTTAGGACGCCTGGCATTTTAATGCGCAAGTTTATAAATTTTCGGACGCGTTAACAAAAATATTTTTGCTCTTATAATTTTATCATTTCATACTACTGTATAAAAAGAATTTTCTTGATTCAAGCGTGTATACTTGTTTAGACAGTTCAAAGTATACTTCTGTCACTGATTCTCATAAGCTAACTTTTTTTACAGGAACCAAAATCGTGGCGTTCTAAACTCATTCTAAATAACCTAAATATGGAATGGCTGATAGAGAGAAAAGTGAAGGCTTTTTACTGCTTGATAGAGGCAGATAGCTTGACGAATGGTGTCAGCAATTTGCTACAGGTACGAATGTTTTTTGCTTTTATACGAGTAAAATAAATTATACGAGTAAAATAATATATATTTTATACGAGTAAAATAAATTAGTTTAATAGTTAAATAAATTAGTTTATGTGATTTGGATAATTTAATATAATATTTTATTAGGAAAATCGACTTAGTGAGAAATCGTATTTAGTTAATATCGTAGATACACTAAAAAAAAGGCTTAGCAAATGACAATAGTTTTCATCTCTTATCTTCAGAAATAATTCGAACTCATATAAGTTTAAGAAACAAATCCAATATTTAAAGTACAACTTTAAATATCTCCGTATTTATTTGGGTGCCTGTCGATATTAGTGTTATGTTTAAACCAGAGTGTTAGCAAGTACATCTACTAAAGGCGAGATTCAAGTGAAACACAATTCGAACGTTTTCCGCGTCAAACAGGGGAAACTTCGAAATATATCAATATTTCTTATTCAACTGAAACAAACCAATCGTGTTTTGATCACGTGACAGCGCGATAGGTTTGTTCATTGGAAGCATTCTGCCAAAACGTTCGAACTGTGGACTGAAAAACGTTCGATTCGAACTCGCGATCGCGCGCGTTTCACTTGAACCTCGCCCTAAATTTGGTATAAAGTCCCAGACAGAACATCTAGACGCAATATTTTTGAAGTCAGGCTGAAGAAACAGTATAATTCTACCATTTGTGCATTTTTTAGTCTGTGTTTGTAACTTCATTAATATTTTTCGACTTAAAATTACTAAGCGATTTATTTAATCAGTATGAATGTCTATCCTTAAGTCTTAGAAAGAAAATTTCACTCCATTTGCCTATTAGTGACAGTTCATTTTAATGCTTTGAGCCGTTCAAAAAAGTAATTTTTAATGCATGCGTGCTTTTTACTTCCGTCATCAGAAGCAGATTTTTTTAAATCATAATTAATATTTCAACGTTAATTTATAAATTACTACAATTAATAACTACTATTTCTTTACCAGTCTGCAGGAATAGGCAAAATGAAACCGAATATTCTGATGATGGGCTTTAAGGAAAACTGGGGAAGATGCGACACCAAGGAAGTGTTAGATTATTTCCACGTAATACAGTAAGTACTACAAATATATGCATACTATATTTTCTGCCAGAAATGTTTTTAACAGATAAATGACTGTTCATATTCCATATTCAAAGAATAAACTATTTACATTATGGTGATATGACAAGTGTAATTTGTACTCTCTGCGATATGAAATCATATAGTTAAAAACAAATACAGAAATAATATCTATTGTAATGTTAAATCTATTTATAGTTGTAAAATAAGTTGTATTATTAGAACTTTTACCTTTACAAACTAATTTGAGATAAGAGTTTAAAGCCAATATATAACAAATTTCTAATACATAAAAGAAAATAGATCTTTTCTTCCAGTCTAGCAGGGTGAATCATAATAGAACTCGTAGGAGTTGAACAATAAATTTTGTTTTGCCTTTGTTGTGTCTGATTCAGAACCTTTTAACTCTACTTCTACGGTACTTATTATATAATTAAATGTAAAAAATTCCATTAACGACTTCTCTAGTATTCCTCTTTTCTCAACTGCCTTTCCTTTGTTTCTCAAACAGACAATACGTGATTTTAAGTTACGTATCAGTGCAGTTTTATAGGCTGTCGGTTGCTTTTTATCTTTTATTTGCTTTTTTTAATGAATGAAGTAGATGATTTTTCATTTTTCATTTACAGAGTTGTCATCTATGGAGAATATTCTTTTGTAGAATTATTCATTGCCACAGCAGCACTAATATTTCTGAAACAGCTCTAATTAAAAGAGAAAAAAAGTAGTAATATTAAGACTGAAATTTACGATTTTGTAATCTACCGCTGAAACTTCCGATTCAACTTCATGTGTGCACTTTATGTTATTAATTGTATCAGACCAAAAGTTTCGCGTGTATTTCTACAAATGTTTCATCAATTCATTAAAGCATTAGTGATGCTTGATCCTGAACATAGTAATCATTATTCAGCACACATAATATTTCGACGTAAAAGGGGGTTCTGAAATGCACAATGAAATATTATTCATCAGCTTCTCTTTTTTGATAACATTTGCATGGCTGCCATAAAGACATATTGTAATAAATCGATGTTAACCAAAGTAAGCCAATATTTTGATCAAAGCTGCGCATTATCTGAGCATGGACTCATAAAAGCGCTGAATAAAGGAAACGCCATTACGGTAATATTTGGTATCGCATTTTTTTCTCGTTTTACTTTTTCTCAAACTACAAAAGAACGTTTAAACACTAGAAAAACATGTAGTTACAGGTACATCCATGAAATTTGGTACGAAGAAATCCAAGATCAAACCTCAAAATGACTTTATCGAAGTTTGATCAAATAATATCTATTTGAACATTCTTATTACAGTATCATAATTGACTGTAATATCTATAACGATTCTCACTGAAAGCAATCGTATATTTCTTGAGATTCAAAAAGTAATTCGGTAACTTTTTGGTTTAAATGTACTATGATATGCGCTGATTGTGTTTTGTTAAGTCTCTTTTAAACTGACTAAATAGAAAATCATTAAATGTCTGTATACGGATTTAAAACTGAAAACATATTTTTAACTAAACTTTTAACTATTCGTGCAATTTTTAATTTTTTTTCAATTATTCATTATCCAGTAGTGCGCTGTGGCGGATCCAACTATTCTGGATCCGCCACTGGTAGCACTAAAATAAGATCACGTTGGAAAGTGCTTCATAATCCTTTCTTTTAGCTTCTTTGCTTTTTTATTTTCATTTTAGCGAAACCTTAGATGCACATGTGTCGTTAACGATTTTGAGGATGCCAGGGGGCACAAATTACGCCAAGTACTTCGAGACAGAAGAAGGTCTGCCTCTAGTAAATGGTCACGAGAAGAAAGAAAAGCATGGAAAACTCAAAATTCCAGGTAAGAATGCGAATTAAATGTTATATGAATGAAATTAATAAATTTATTTTTAAAAAAATCTGCTCGTTTTTTTTGTGTGTGTAAGAGAGGGGAGGGGGGAGGGGTGCAAATTTGTCATAACTTTAAGCCAAGATTTTCTCGAATAATATCTACGTGAACAGATAGATTATCAAAAAGTCATCACAAAGATCTTATAGTACCTCAAGGGTTTTATTTACCAAGCGTAAAAGGAACTCCCAGTAAAATTGTCGACAGAATTCAGTATTCCATGTCGTTATATATATTTACAATTTGACAAATACATTGATCATAACAATTCTTACTCAAAAAATACTTTCCCCCGCATTGGACCAAATCAAAAACCTAAAAGAAAATAATTCCTTATTTTAGACAATAATAGAAAAAAGTAAAAACTATCACCATTAAGAAGACTTTCGGGTACAACTTCCGGCGGTCGGGGTTCGATCCCCGACTGGGCGTGGTTGTCGTTTGTCCGTCCCTTCATAGGGGGTGACGTTAGTCCACCTACTAGGTGCCCCCATAATAAAGTGGCCAACAATTCCGGTCCGTTGTGGCCAAAGCCTTCCAAGGCAGTGGCCGGCCATCGGAAAAAAAAAAAACAAAAAACATCAAGACTGAGAGAATGAGCACCATTTTTTCTTTTCTCTCCTACCCTGCCATCAAAACTCGGCAAATCATAAAGCTGTTTCTATGGAAACAATGTTATTTTTCCTATTGGGTCAATCGTACTGCGGCCCAAAATTCACTCTAAATTACTGTGCTTTCGCATTATTATTTCATTTTTTGTTGTTGTTGGCGCTAAACAGCCAAATATGATTGCCTTGTGATGAAATAATCAACGGTGCAAACACTACCTCGCTGCGCTTGACGCGCACTTCTGCTCATGCATTTGTCCGGCCCAAAGGAATGGTAGGAATTAGAAAAAGGGCGGTACAATTTGAATGGTCTCAGTTGTTCTTAATTCACTTTACATTATAGATTAAAGAGATAAAGGAGATATTAGAAAACATTATGCATTAAATCCTGTGTTATAACGATCCGCCACTGCTGATGGCTAACTGTTATATGTAATGTATATGAAGGTTTGGGTTTTGTTCATCAAGCGGGGTACTTTCACTGGAAGCTTTGCTTTCCTATCATACATGCCACGCGCGTTCGTGGAGCCATGTTTTATTTTTTTAGTGAATTGCCAGGCATCAAGTCCCCGATTTTGCGTTCGTTTTCAGTGTACGCGCCTATGTTACTGAATGTAGGTCATGTAAGTAAATGTATGTGATTCGATTAGAGATGAGAGATAGAGGCGGAGTTATGTCCTACTGTCCCACGTGGTATCATCAGCTTAAATACCACTGCACCTCGAAAATCGACAGCTTTTGGTCACAGGAACTGCTAACCCAAATCACGCCGCACTGTGTGATTTGCCTATACGAGTATTTTGCCTATTTTGGTGAAGGAACGAATTAAACTAGTATATCAGTGTACGACTATTAATATTTTGGAGTATTTAACATCATTAATTTGTGTTTAAAACTTATCAAACGTCTGTATAAGGCTTATATTTTTTAAGAAATTACATGAACCCTTCGTCTACGAAATTAGGAATTACGAAGCATATCGACTTGAAACTGTACCCTTTTTTTAGACAATGAATGATCCGTGTAATACAAAATACCATGTAATACAAAAGAAAATTGAGAAAGAAATTAATAAACACTAACTATAAGCCTAATGTCGGTTTAAAAAGCAATTAATTAATCTTTTTCAAAAGAGTGTTTCACAAACAAAACTGAAGAGTCAAGCCATACTTTGAATGACGCTCTTTGGGAGATCTAATCCTTTAATCATAAAACCAACGTCTGAAAACTCACTAATGCTCTTATAAATATCCTTTAATCATAAAACCAACGGCTGGAAATTCACTAATGCTCTTATACATTTTAAAACCTTGATATGATTATAAACTGAGCGGAAAGCTACCATTTAAAACACTCTTACTTTAACAGAACATGCAGGCATAATGTAAGCTGATTAAATGAAGAATTATTAGTAGTTTTTCAAGGAAATTTTTACAATAAATGAATAAATTTTTAAACAAATTTTATTTTACGTTGCTTCTAAATACCGTCAGTAGATAAAGGGTTAAATGCAATGATTTGATCTCTTACAGAAATTAAAATAGTACTAGAAACTGTTCCCGAAGAATCATCAAGGCCTGGCAGCATGGACGCTTCAGCAGTACCTCCTCCTTACACCTTCTATCATGAGGAGTCGCCGTGTCCGACATTCGACGCAAATGCGGAGTTCGAATTCAACGACCTGCCTCATTCTATCAGGACTAATTCGAATGCGACTACGAGGCGATGCGAATCCTTGCCTCCTAACTTCGAAAAAGTGGCGAACGTATTCCACGTCAAGCAGAAACAGGGCACCATCGATGTCTGGTGGCTGTACGACGATGGAGGTAAGAAGATGACTTGCAGAGACGTTGTTTTTCTAGGATTTTTCTTTTTACTATCAAATTTTAAGTACTTCCGGGATTAAGCTTTCGAGAAAGGCTATACTGTTTTTGTTTGGTGTTATTACAACACAAAAATCTTATATTGGATGTGTTGTGTTCAGCTTTGGCTACAAGGATCCCCAAGCCTCCGCCGACCACAATTTAAGAAAGCATGTTTTATAGTTTAGAAAGGTGCGGAATTTTCGTTTTTACGGAATCGATGCAAATTTATTCGAAATTTTCGTGTAGTTACGAATAGATATAGAATGTAAGCAATTTGTGATAGACACGAGTTTATCCGAAAGTTTCTTACTTTTTGTGAATAGGCACAAAATACAGCTTTTTTTTAAAAGAAAGAATATTACGTTAAAGAAACTTTCAAAAGTAAACTCCAGATACAAATAACCTTCATTTCGGAGCTTTTTCTGAAACTAGTTAAATTAAATATTAGAATCTTTAAGTTACCCAATTCTTCACCATTTGCGAAGCAAATTAGAAGGCTTGAAACCAACTCTTGAGTGACACGCCCAGCTTATTTGGATCTAAACACAATGCTGAGAATCGCATCTTAAAAAAACTTCCGATAAACTTCCTTTGCGCATGAAATGAAGCCTACTTTCACACTTGCCAATATTTTTGCTCACCTGTGGCTACAGGTTTGACCTTTAAGTCGAATTATATTGCTCGAAAGCTTTTTAAAAATTCCTTTCTTCAGAGCACTTCCTCAAAATGTGCTCATTGGTAGGTTCATATACACTTTCATCACCTGATGTTACTATCAATAAACAGGAGTTAAGATCAGGCGCGTAGCCAGGAAAAATTTTCGTGGGGGGATATGCGCCTGGAAAAATTTTCGGGGGGGGGGAATATAGCTTATATGTGTATAAATAGACAGAATTTCATCACTAATCCAAAAATTTCGGGGGGGGATATATCCCGATATCCCCCCCCCTGGCTACGCCCCTGGTTAAGATCCCTGAAGATCCCGATGTTAAGGACATACTGCGAACTAACAAATGTTCTTTTCCAACCTTTTTGAGGCAGTCACACAGAGCATTTTGAGCAGAGCTAATAACACTCATAATCCAATTAATAGACGCAGAACGCTTCTTTAAAAATTATAATGTCATCTTTACGGACAGAAGACCGACTCTAAAGCAGCTAAATGTTGAAATAGCTTTTAATAAACATGTAATATAAATTTTAAGTGCATAGAAAATGTTTTAAAAGGAGTTTATGCGTATGTTAGCGAAATTTAAAAATTTCATTTCTTTTTTCAGCGAAATATTCAGTAGCTCTACTTATAGTGTTCTGCAAACTATTCTGCAAGAATTGCAATACGTTAAAACTGTGCATCCGTCATGAGATAAAAAAATAGATCAAAACAAATTAGATTATTAACTATCACATCTACTTATAAGCACATCACTTGTGCTGAAGAATAGTTAAAGAAATAGCTTTGCATAGCATCCATTTTACTCTGATCTATGCTTTACTAATGAGATTACAGTCAAAATCGACAATAAGGAGATTGATATAGTCAGAAGGCTAAAAGTTCGTGATAACTAATAAAAACTATCAATGTCTAACGCTAACCGTTCCTCATGCATTCAAAGTATTTTGAGCGTTAAATTTTTCAAAATTAGAATAAAATAAAAGCAAAGAACCCAGGAAACAGAGAGAACAGGAATAATCTTCAAAATAGTGAGCTTAGCTCTTGAAACAGACCATCTAATTTGGAGCTTTTGCGCTTAGTTTTAACTTTTTTTAGTTGTAAAACTGTCACGACTACACAACCATTCATGCATTAACCCTTTGAGGCGCAACACTTTCCCAATGCTGAGAAAAGGGCAGCTGTTGCCATCGCTCGACTTAACTACCAGCAAGATGGCGGACCATCAAAACGTTCATCGCGTGCTACGACAGCGTGCTGTGCTCACAGCCAGCATACGTCAAAAAGGGGGTATCTAGATCTGTGGCACGCGATGAACGTTTCGATCTTCCGCCATCTTGCTGGTAGTTACGTCGAGCGATGGCAACGGCTGCCCTTTTTTCAGCATTGGGTAATCTATCCAGCTGTTCTCGCATTCTTCCATTTTTCAGCAGATGTCAGTGCTGTTAAAAATAATCGTGACAATTTTTTTACGGGAAATGACGTGCTAAAAAGTAAAGGATTCTCGTGGAGCTATGTCACCCGCAACTATTTTTATAGAAATTAAATCTATTCTTCCTGACTGGCAACAGTCAAAACGTCAGAGTTTGATGTTCCCAGAGCGGGAACACTGCGCGTTAAAGGGTTAAAAAATTTCGCTCTTGAAGTATCCGTGCGTTCAAGGTGTGCGTGTAAGGACATTAAAACAGCAGTGTGTAATAGGTCAGAATTTCATAGATAAGATGGATAACATCCCTTACAAAAAAAGAAATGTTATAAAAGCCCGTGGAAAAAGCCTTTGATATTTTACGCTAAACATTCAGGATACTTCCGTAAAAATATTCTTGTTATGAGAAACTTAGGGCAGCTGCGTCTGTTTTAATCTTTCCATTACTTCTTTTTCTATCTGTTGGTAAAAGCTAACCAAATGTAATTTTTGAGTTATAATAAAACTATATCATGGTATTATTTATTCAGGTGTACCATTTAAATAATATATTTCACATTTATTCCGCGTTCATGTACTTCAAGACAAGTACTTGAAATATGATCTGTGCTTATTCAGATAATGAAGAACAGTCACGCATTTGCGTTATCTTACAACGCAGATTTTAAAGGAAAATTTTGAAAATGAACACATTCATGTATCTATGGAAATGTTTGATGGTTTTGAGACTAAATTGTTCACTGGAAATATGCTTTGTAAATGGTACATGACATATTTAAAATTAATGATGAAAGTTTTCATGTAAATGCAATTACGACGGTGAAATGAGGATATAGTTGTTTAATTCTTGCTTCAAATATAGATGTAGAAAAATAAGGAGCTTATTTACTTAAATTACATGTTTAATATGGATAAAATATGAGTATCTTAGTATATTGAGGATCTATTTGTTAGTTTCAAAATTGCTTTTTTGGTTTTAACGTAGCTAGATTAAAAATGCTATCGTAAATTCGATGCTCGCTTATTATTCCGGAACATCTTATTATAAATCACGAGAATGCGTCAACACAGAAAACAAATTAGTAAAGTAGAAATTGAAGAGGAAAGCCTTACCAGTGTCAGTATGCTAAGGACTCTATTTGTTTCACATTAAAAAAATATTTAGTATGCAAAATTAAACTTTCCATTAGAGAAAAAAGGACAAGTAACATATTAATATCTGTTATAAAAAAGGTCCAAGTTTTTTGTTTTATATCTAACATAATATATTTTTAATCAATAGAAATTTATTTTAAAAACTGGTTTAAATAAGAAGTTAATCATATCATTAACTTTTAATTGATTTTAAATTTAAAAAAAATGTTTTGAAAGGAACATTCACAAGGATACTTTTAACAAAAAACTAAATTCTATTGTTAAAAAAGCCGAGCTCTTACTTAGTAGAAACAAATTTGATTTACTATACTTATTTCCATTAGTTTGTGCATTACTATCTGCTAAAATCAGAGTCGAAATAGGGGCTTTTATTTAAAAACAGTAATGTGGGTGGGGAATAATTGGTTTTAAATTACTCATCGTAAAGAGATATGCTTTGTCTTTAAGTATATTCTGAAGATATATCAGTCGTCATTGAAGCAGAGTTATAAAAGCTCATGGGCATTGAGCCCTCCCGAAAATATGTTATCCTCTCTAAATATTTATGTAGTATTTGATGTATATTGATATACACTTTATGTATGTCCAACTATAAACCTGGACCTTCTCTTTGGAGCCTCCTCTCAATAATTTTATTAACTTTACTTTTATGACATGCCTCAGTTGTTTCTGATATATTCCTACAAAAGTTGTTAAGCACCAAAATCAATGTCGTATGAGTTTAAAATATCCATTAAGAAAATGTTTAAAATGCATATTTCAGAGTACCTATCATCGCCTTTAATTATAGCAAAAAGCATAGTTCTCACAGTAGATAATATACCCAACTTATATTACTTAGTATACTTCGATAATCAACCGCTAGCTGGTAAGTAGAAGAATCAATCTTAGCGGGAAAAACCACTTTTAAAAATAATGCTAAATGTTCTGTTTACAATATTTCAATGTAATTAAAATAGTTCCTTTTTATTTTTTAGGCTTAACTCTTCTTTTGCCGTACATTCTAACCACAAGAAACCGCTTTAAGGAATGTAAACTCAGAGTTTTCTCAGTTGCTGAAGACGACTCTGAAATTACCGATGAGCAGATCAAGTGAGTTCGACATTCGTGACTGTTTGAAAGTGCAAATGTTATTCGGAGATAATTTAAACTTTTATATAAGTTCAATATCAGAAAATCATAAATGCTTCCTATTTCATGGAAGGTTATGCAGGGTGAATCTAAACTCTTGGGCAAATCTTTAAGGGGTGATAGGGTACACAATGAGGAATCGTAATCACATAGCAATCTGGGGTGGAAAACGCAGTTTTAACTTATCCGGTAATAATCACTTTTGGATAAGCATTGAAGTGTCTGTCTAATTTCTTTACCAAGTTTCATAAAGAATAGGCTTGTCTCCGAAAATTTCATCCATGAAATAAAATAGAATTTTTTAAATTATCTATTTTAGTCTTCTGTTTTCGGGGAAAAATACATTAGTTTCTGACGAACAATGGTCGGAAACTGCACTGTTGTTTCGGCACTTTTATCCAAGTGATTATTAACAGCTACACGAAGACGACGTTGCCGACCCCACATTGCTATGTGATTCTGATCCCTTATTATGTGCCCTATCACCCCTCAAAATTTTGCCCAAGAGTTTAGATTCCCCCTGTATAAATCAATGAGGATTAGAATTTTAGAACTGTTTCAATAAGGAGCGCATCAGCTGGTTTCCAGAACATTAGCAATAAGTGCATGAACATATGAACATAAGCCTTACATGCTTCAAAAAATAATTGTAGGAAGTCTACTGGAAAATTCTGACCTTTTTTCGTATGTCAATCCTAACCAAAACTACTGTAGCTAATACTACGAAATTTAGCAGAAGTGTGAGTTTTTTTAGCGTAGGTACTAGATTTGGAAACATTTTCCAAAATTTGCAACTTATGCGGGATAGGGGGCCAAAACAATACTTTTTACATATCTTCCGTAATCTCAAAGAAGAAATGAGGTATTCATAAAATTATTGCTGTAAAATACAACACTCGCGAATACTTAAAAATCTATTTCAGAACATTTCGTGTAGAATCCTCCAAGGAGGGTAGGCGTGAAAAAAGGTGGAGGGTGACCATTTTTTTTTTTAAGGGAAAAAAAACCCATATATTATCGACAAAATTTTCGCTTTAAAATTTAACAAATAGGAGTCCTATTCTTAAGCACAGCTTGATTGTAGTTCAATTTTTGTTTAAAATGTATTTATTTGAATTCTATGTAGCAAAAGGGACATTATTTTCCGGTATACCTAACATAAATATTATAAATATTAGAAGCTCCTGGGAAGTTATAATGTGAACAAAACGTAGGAACAATGTGCCTACGCATTTTGACCTTGAAAGTCTAATAGACCTCACGCACTCCTTTAGAATGGCCGCTCAGTTTAGACAACTGTCCTTATAAATAATTCAGTCTTAAATGCCACACCTCTTTATATATGGAGAATATTACATTTCTGTTTTTTTTGTCTGTATAGTTTAATTTGATGTACTCTTTTGACGTAAATTTTGTTAAAAAGTTCTTTATTGAATCTAATTTAGTAGGATTTTTTTATGCCTATTAGGGAGATTGCGTGTAAAAGAAAGTCTATTTCGAATTATGCTAGCACGAAATGTTCATATTCCTATATAGTCATATTCGAAAAACGTTTTATAATAAAATTCCATTTGACTGTTTTACTGCGCTAACTAAAATTAACTAAGTTTTAAAGATTTTTGGGGCTTTAGCTATTCCTGTAAAACTACTTCTTATATTAGTGTTGCATTAACATTGTATCTAATATTCTGAAAAGATTAATCATTGGATTAGATTTTGAGCTTATGGCATTATGAACGTTGTTTTGCAGTCGCTGAAATGCGTCGAATTACTTGGAAAAAGATATTTTAGATATTTCGTAGTACAGAAATTGTTCTTTCTCTTTCGTGAAAATGTAAAAAATTTTGATTTCATGCATGTTTCGCAGTCGCTGAAATGCGTCGAATTACTTGGAAAAAGATATTTTAGATATTTCGTAGTACAGAAATTGTTCTTTCTCTTTCGTGAAAATGTAAAAAATTTTGATTTCATGCATGTTTCGCAGTCGCTGAAATGCGTCGAATTACTTGGAAAAAGATATTTTAGATATTTCGTAGTACAGAAATTGTTCTTTCTCTTTCGTGAAAATGTAAAAAATTTTGATTTCATGCATGTTTCGCAGTCGCTGAAATGCGTCGAATTACTTGGAAAAAGATATTTTAGATATTTCGTAGTACAGAAATTGTTCTTTCTCTTTCGTGAAAATGTAAAGAATTTTGATTTCATGCATGTTTCGCAGTCGCTGAAATGCGTCGAATTACTTGGAAAAAGATATTTTAGATATTTCGTAGTACAGAAATTCTTCTTTCTCTTTCGTGAAAATGTAAAAAATTTTGATTTCATGCATGTTTCGCAGTCGCTGAAATGCGTCGAATTACTTGGAAAAAGATATTTTAGATATTTCGTAGTACAGAAATTCTTCTTTCTCTTTCGTGAAAATGTAAAAAATTTTGATTTCATGCATGTTTCGCAGTCGCTGAAATGCGTCGAATTACTTGGAAAAAGATATTTTAGATATTTCGTAGTACAGAAATTGTTCTTTCTCTTTCGTGAAAATGTAAAAAATTTTGATTTCATGCATGTTTCGCAGTCGCTGAAATGCGTCGAATTACTTGGAAAAAGATATTTTAGATATTTCGTAGTACAGAAATTGTTCTTTCTCTTTCGTGAAAATGTAAAAAATTTTGATTTCATGCATGTTTCGCAGTCGCTGAAATGCGTCGAATTACTTGGAAAAAGATATTTTAGATATTTCGTAGTACAGAAATTGTTCTTTCTCTTTCGTGAAAATGTAAAAAATTTTGATTTCATGCATGTTTCGCAGTCGCTGAAATGCGTCGAATTACTTGGAAAAAGATATTTTAGATATTTCGTAGTACAGAAATTGTTCTTTCTCTTTCGTGAAAATGTAAAAAATTTTGATTTCATGCATGTTTCGCAGTCGCTGAAATGCGTCGAATTACTTGGAAAAAGATATTTTAGATATTTCGTAGTACAGAAATTGTTCTTTCTCTTTCGTGAAAATGTAAAAAATTTTGATTTCATGCATGTTTCGCAGTCGCTGAAATGCGTCGAATTACTTGGAAAAAGATATTTTAGATATTTCGTAGTACAGAAATTGTTCTTTCTCTTTCGTGAAAATGTAAAAAATTTTGATTTCATGCATGTTTCGCAGTCGCTGAAATGCGTCGAATTACTTGGAAAAAGATATTTTAGATATTTCGTAGTACAGAAATTGTTCTTTCTCTTTCGTGAAAATGTAAAAAATTTTGATTTCATGCATGTTTCGCAGTCGCTGAAATGCGTCGAATTACTTGGAAAAAGATATTTTAGATATTTCGTAGTACAGAAATTGTTCTTTCTCTTTCGTGAAAATGTAAAAAATTTTGATTTCATGCATGTTTCGCAGTCGCTGAAATGCGTCGAATTACTTGGAAAAAGATATTTTAGATATTTCGTAGTACAGAAATTGTTCTTTCTCTTTCGTGAAAATGTAAAAAATTTTGATTTCATGCATGTTTCGCAGTCGCTGAAATGCGTCGAATTACTTGGAAAAAGATATTTTAGATATTTCGTAGTACAGAAATTGTTCTTTCTCTTTCGTGAAAATGTAAAAAATTTTGATTTCATGCATGTTTCGCAGTCGCTGAAATGCGTCGAATTACTTGGAAAAAGATATTTTAGATATTTCGTAGTACAGAAATTGTTCTTTCTCTTTCGTGAAAATGTAAAAAATTTTGATTTCATGCATGTTTCGCAGTCGCTGAAATGCGTCGAATTACTTGGAAAAAGATATTTTAGATATTTCGTAGTACAGAAATTGTTCTTTCTCTTTCGTGAAAATGTAAAAAATTTTGATTTCATGCATGTTTCGCAGTCGCTGAAATGCGTCGAATTACTTGGAAAAAGATATTTTAGATATTTCGTAGTACAGAAATTGTTCTTTCTCTTTCGTGAAAATGTAAAAAATTTTGATTTCATGCATGTTTCGCAGTCGCTGAAATGCGTCGAATTACTTGGAAAAAGATATTTTAGATATTTCGTAGTACAGAAATTGTTCTTTCTCTTTCGTGAAAATGTAAAAAATTTTGATTTCATGCATGTTTCGCAGTCGCTGAAATGCGTCGAATTACTTGGAAAAAGATATTTTAGATATTTCGTAGTACAGAAATTGTTCTTTCTCTTTCGTGAAAATGTAAAAAATTTTGATTTCATGCATGTTTCGCAGTCGCTGAAATGCGTCGAATTACTTGGAAAAAGATATTTTAGATATTTCGTAGTACAGAAATTGTTCTTTCTCTTTCGTGAAAATGTAAAAAATTTTGATTTCATGCATGTTTCGCAGTCGCTGAAATGCGTCGAATTACTTGGAAAAAGATATTTTAGATATTTCGTAGTACAGAAATTGTTCTTTCTCTTTCGTGAAAATGTAAAAAATTTTGATTTCATGCATGTTTCGCAGTCGCTGAAATGCGTCGAATTACTTGGAAAAAGATATTTTAGATATTTCGTAGTACAGAAATTGTTCTTTCTCTTTCGTGAAAATGTAAAAAATTTTGATTTCATGCATGTTTCGCAGTCGCTGAAATGCGTCGAATTACTTGGAAAAAGATATTTTAGATATTTCGTAGTACAGAAATTGTTCTTTCTCTTTCGTGAAAATGTAAAAAATTTTGATTTCATGCATGTTTCGCAGTCGCTGAAATGCGTCGAATTACTTGGAAAAAGATATTTTAGATATTTCGTAGTACAGAAATTGTTCTTTCTCTTTCGTGAAAATGTAAAAAATTTTGATTTCATGCATGTTTCGCAGTCGCTGAAATGCGTCGAATTACTTGGAAAAAGATATTTTAGATATTTCGTAGTACAGAAATTGTTCTTTCTCTTTCGTGAAAATGTAAAAAATTTTGATTTCATGCATGTTTCGCAGTCGCTGAAATGCGTCGAATTACTTGGAAAAAGATATTTTAGATATTTCGTAGTACAGAAATTGTTCTTTCTCTTTCGTGAAAATGTAAAAAATTTTGATTTCATGCATGTTTCGCAGTCGCTGAAATGCGTCGAATTACTTGGAAAAAGATATTTTAGATATTTCGTAGTACAGAAATTGTTCTTTCTCTTTCGTGAAAATGTAAAAAATTTTGATTTCATGCATGTTTCGCAGTCGCTGAAATGCGTCGAATTACTTGGAAAAAGATATTTTAGATATTTCGTAGTACAGAAATTGTTCTTTCTCTTTCGTGAAAATGTAAAAAATTTTGATTTCATGCATGTTTCGCAGTCGCTGAAATGCGTCGAATTACTTGGAAAAAGATATTTTAGATATTTCGTAGTACAGAAATTGTTCTTTCTCTTTCGTGAAAATGTAAAAAATTTTGATTTCATGCATGTTTCGCAGTCGCTGAAATGCGTCGAATTACTTGGAAAAAGATATTTTAGATATTTCGTAGTACAGAAATTGTTCTTTCTCTTTCGTGAAAATGTAAAAAATTTTGATTTCATGCATGTTTCGCAGTCGCTGAAATGCGTCGAATTACTTGGAAAAAGATATTTTAGATATTTCGTAGTACAGAAATTGTTCTTTCTCTTTCGTGAAAATGTAAAAAATTTTGATTTCATGCATGTTTCGCAGTCGCTGAAATGCGTCGAATTACTTGGAAAAAGATATTTTAGATATTTCGTAGTACAGAAATTGTTCTTTCTCTTTCGTGAAAATGTAAAAAATTTTGATTTCATGCATGTTTCGCAGTCGCTGAAATGCGTCGAATTACTTGGAAAAAGATATTTTAGATATTTCGTAGTACAGAAATTGTTCTTTCTCTTTCGTGAAAATGTAAAAAATTTTGATTTCATGCATGTTTCGCAGTCGCTGAAATGCGTCGAATTACTTGGAAAAAGATATTTTAGATATTTCGTAGTACAGAAATTGTTCTTTCTCTTTCGTGAAAATGTAAAAAATTTTGATTTCATGCATGTTTCGCAGTCGCTGAAATGCGTCGAATTACTTGGAAAAAGATATTTTAGATATTTCGTAGTACAGAAATTGTTCTTTCTCTTTCGTGAAAATGTAAAAAATTTTGATTTCATGCATGTTTCGCAGTCGCTGAAATGCGTCGAATTACTTGGAAAAAGATATTTTAGATATTTCGTAGTACAGAAATTGTTCTTTCTCTTTCGTGAAAATGTAAAAAATTTTGATTTCATGCATGTTTCGCAGTCGCTGAAATGCGTCGAATTACTTGGAAAAAGATATTTTAGATATTTCGTAGTACAGAAATTGTTCTTTCTCTTTCGTGAAAATGTAAAAAATTTTGATTTCATGCATGTTTCGCAGTCGCTGAAATGCGTCGAATTACTTGGAAAAAGATATTTTAGATATTTCGTAGTACAGAAATTGTTCTTTCTCTTTCGTGAAAATGTAAAAAATTTTGATTTCATGCATGTTTCGCAGTCGCTGAAATGCGTCGAATTACTTGGAAAAAGATATTTTAGATATTTCGTAGTACAGAAATTGTCCTTTCTCTTTCGTGAAAATGTAAAAAATTTTGATTTCATGCATGTTTCGCAGTCGCTGAAATGCGTCGAATTACTTGGAAAAAGATATTTTAGATATTTCGTAGTACAGAAATTGTTCTTTCTCTTTCGTGAAAATGTAAAAAATTTTGATTTCATGCATGTTTCGCAGTCGCTGAAATGCGTCGAATTACTTGGAAAAAGATATTTTAGATATTTCGTAGTACAGAAATTGTCCTTTCTCTTTCGTGAAAATGTAAAAAATTTTGATTTCATGCATGTTTCGCAGTCGCTGAAATGCGTCGAATTACTTGGAAAAAGATATTTTAGATATTTCGTAGTACAGAAATTGTCCTTTCTCTTTCGTGAAAATGTAAAAAATTTTGATTTCATGCATGTTTCGCAGTCGCTGAAATGCGTCGAATTACTTGGAAAAAGATATTTTAGATATTTCGTAGTACAGAAATTGTTCTTTCTCTTTCGTGAAAATGTAAAAAATTTTGATTTCATGCATGTTTCGCAGTCGCTGAAATGCGTCGAATTACTTGGAAAAAGATATTTTAGATATTTCGTAGTACAGAAATTGTTCTTTCTCTTTCGTGAAATGTAAAAAATTTTGATTTCATGCATGTTTCGCAGTCGCTGAAATGCGTCGAATTACTTGGAAAAAGATATTTTAGATATTTCGTAGTACAGAAATTGTTCTTTCTCTTTCGTGAAAATGTAAAAAATTTTGATTTCATGCATGTTTCGCAGTCGCTGAAATGCGTCGAATTACTTGGAAAAAGATATTTTAGATATTTCGTAGTACAGAAATTGTTCTTTCTCTTTCGTGAAAATGTAAAAAATTTTGATTTCATGCATGTTTCGCAGTCGCTGAAATGCGTCGAATTACTTGGAAAAAGATATTTTAGATATTTCGTAGTACAGAAATTGTTCTTTCTCTTTCGTGAAAATGTAAAAAATTTTGATTTCATGCATGTTTCGCAGTCGCTGAAATGCGTCGAATTACTTGGAAAAAGATATTTTAGATATTTCGTAGTACAGAAATTGTTCTTTCTCATTCGTGAAAATGTAAAAAAATTTGATTTCATGCATATGCTTTGTTTAAATGTTACTATATTTATAAAATTAACGCTAATTAATTATTTCAAGGATTTGTTCAAAAGTTATCGCAATACATATTTTATATCCAAAAATTTTTAATCTGTATAACTTTTGAAATTTGTCTTCACTGATAAAAATTTTCGCACAAGATAGAGATGGGTTTATGAATAACTACAACTTTATATGCATTTTCAACAGCTTGGCTGCTTTGCTTCGCAAATTCCGAATACCCTTCACTGACCTTACAGTATTATCATCTGTGAGCGAGCCAATTCATAAAGAAAGGTATGTTTCGAAATAACTATTTTTGTTAATAATAAACAGTTTATATTACTTAGAATAATAGATATCGAATTTTTTTATGTAAGTGAATTTTTCTTCTAAAATGTCAGAAGCAGTACTGACAGCAGCGGCGGATACAGAAATTTTCTCAAGAGCGGCAGTTCTTAAAAAAATCTATTTTGATCGGAGAGGGCAGCTCACGTCACTGAATGTGTCGTTTAGAGCTACATACGTCCTACCCGGAGTTTCCTCCCACAATTTTGATTCTCATCAGAAAGCGGGGGGACTTATTTATTTATTTGCCAGGAGAGGACAGCTCGCGTCACTGAATGTGTCGCTTAGAGCTACATATACGTCCTTCCCGGAATTTCCCGCCACAATTTGGAACCTCATCAGAAGGTGGGGGACTTCTGAATATTTGCACCCCTCGGAAACTGCTAGCGACCGCCGAGAAGACTTTCGGAACCACGGATTTAACGTGCACGTACACCGCATGTACACGGTGGTCTTTAGTGGTACGCCGGTATCGAACCCAAAACCTTCCGGTTACGAGTCCAACGCCTTAACCACTGGGCTACCACGGCCCAAGCGGGGGGGGGGGGGGACTTCTGAATATTGGCACGCCTCGAAACTGCTAGCGACCGCCGAGAGGACTTTCGGAACCACGGATTTAACGGGCACGTACACTGAATGTAGACGGTGGTCTTTGCTGGTTGGTCGATATCGAACCCGCAACCTTCCGGTTACGAGTCCAACAATTCAACCACTGGTCTACCACGGCCCTTTATCTTAAATTTATAATAAACCAAAATGTCACCGTAAAACAATATTTTGAGGAGGGGGAGGGGGTAGGGGGGTAAAGCTTACAAGCCCCTCCCCTAAATCCGCCACTGACTGACAGCTGTTTCAAGTGTTCAGTCTATCGTAACAGTGTCTCAACTGAATATATTTACTAGTGTTTTTGTCTCATCTCTGTATTCTTTGTTTTTTTTTAGCGGAGACTTTTAAAGAGTATTTATTTTTTTTAGTGCTAAAAGATTCAAATCTATCATGTCCAAATGGATAACATCAGACGAAACTCAAAAAGACCCAGCGATGGTAACTAGAAGTACTCTAGATGCTCACAAGAAGAAAGTAAGTGTCTCCAGTCAGTTTCAGAGGACTGAAAATTAATTTTATCATACATTTCGTGGATATCAATATCGGACGAACTTTCATTATCTTCGGTCTTCCCGTTCCCCACAACAACCTTAAAAGATGATAGAACTTACTAAAAATTTCTGATTAATTTAACAATTTTTCTTCAATGGAATTTTCCGTCAATTAATGGAATCAAGAAATGTATATACTTTAGCTAAATGTTTAATGTATTTTCTACTCTTTTAAACTTAGATAAAATAGTCGTCCTTCAGTTCTGAGTCTTAAACAGCTGCCAGGGACGCTAGCTAATGGTATTTATTGTTGAGTGTTGGACGATTATTCTAAAACTATATTGAAGAATCATAAATAAGAAAAATTCGTTTCCGTGGAAAGTATATACTTTAAATATCCTTCAGCTGACACGAAAGTTTGCGCAAAACAATAGGGAAAAAAGGACTCGAATCCTGAGAATAAGAAATATGTACAGAAAGAAAAAAAAATTTCAACTTTACTGTTAAATTGTCATTCACTCATTATTTCAGATTACTCAGAAATTTAGGGCAAATGTGGCACACAAAAGTTAGATTGCAAGGTTTGATTGAAGATACTCCATTACTGCGAAATTTTCTGTTCTTAAACCAAACCAGCGAAATTCGATCAGTCGGAGCGATTTTTGGCGCAGTTTTCAAAAATGCGCTTCTCCTTTAGGAGCATTTCTCGATCAAAGAGCGGAGCGAAATATGCATGAATCGAACGTCATCAGTCTTTTGGAGAACAGGAAGCGAGGAGGGGAATTCTCAGAAAAAAGACTACTTAAAGAGCACTTTTGTGGAAATACCGGTAGGTTTCGCTGCAAACGGATCGAATCTATGAATTATCTGTTTCGCTCTCCAATGCATTGTCTTTTTCGGTCTTAGGGCTTAAGCGTGAAATAAAAGCAAACATTAAAAGTTTAAGACTTTGCTATTTCTTAATACAATAATTTAAATTTTAAATTTCAGCATGGATAAAACATGTGCGAATCCTTATAAAGCTACACACATTAATTTACAACTTCAGTACCTTATTAATACTAATAGCTAAGCACTTTAGCTCATATCAATCACAATCAACTTATGCTTTAAAACTATCAAAATTGAATTTTATTGGTTTTATATTTTCTTATTAATTTCTTATAATACTTCTTTTTTTTATATATATAGACAAACCAGTTTTTAAAGCTCCGAGAGCTGTTGGAAAAACATTCCAAAAACTCCAACATGGTTGTAATGTAAGAATAAATTACTGTATATATCAGAATATTCTCTTACTCATATATTTAATGCTTCTTTAGCAACCTATTTTGTATCATAATCAAATTGAACAATTTCTTTTATACAGGACCATGCCTTTGCCCAGAAAAGAGGGATGTCCAGCTCCTTTATATATGGCCTGGCTGGATATTTTGACCAATGATATGCCTCCTTTCCTGTTAGTCAGGGGAAATCAGAGTTCTGTTTTGACTTTTTACTCGTAGTTATTCACATAATTTTACTTGATTTTACTTGCTGTTAATATTTTTATATTTTTCTATGAATTAGTTCCTAAATATAATATCATGATTGTAGTTCAATTACAAATAAAAAGATTTACTTTCAGTTTTCCATTTATTTTCTTTAAAAAACATAAAACTGTTTCTTTCTTTTTCTTTCTAATTATGGAAAAAAGTTTTACGATTCAGACTTGCTTACTCTGTTGAATATAATAATGTTATGAGATACATTCTACATTTAAAAGATCTTACATTCAAGATGCTCGACAACTGCTTTCAACACACTAGAGAGTAAAATATACTGAAAACCTTACTTTTTATCGCAGAAAAAGTAAAATATTTGTATTCACTTTACACTCTTTTAATTAAATCATTGTACAGCGTAGTTCAAAAAGTCAGTATTCCTTAAAAGTATTTTTAAGAGTTAATTTTTATTGTATACAAATAATAATAAAAACACTTAAGGGTAAAACAAAAAGAATATAGATATTATTAATCACAAGAAAGATAAATCATGACAAACACACTGATTATACGACGCGTTCCAATGTTTTTGCGCCAATTTGGCGATGTATTGTACTTAAAGATGGCGAGATTTAAGTTTAGTAGGTAGGACAAAGCGACATGAAGGCTATCTACTAAAGAGATATTCCTTAGGCGCAGGACCTTTCTAAGGGTTTTTGACGCACATTACATATGGACATATGGAGAAAACTCCACATTGCATATGAAGAAAATCGCCCAAAACTTTAGATCGTTAGATTGACAGCCACGGGGTGGGATAAAACCCGCGACCTTCGGTAAGATTTTAGAGGTAGTCTTAAAAAAGAAAAGCTGTATATCACTCAGGCGCGTAGCCAGGAAAATTTTTCGGGGGGGGGGGGATATGCGAGTGGAAAATTTTTCGGGGGAGGGGGGATATGAACTTATGTATGTATAAATAGACGGAATTTTATCACTGATCCAAAAAATTTCGGGGGGGGGTATATCCCGATATCCCCCCCCCCCTGGCTACGCGCCTGATATCACTATTAATTTGATTTTGCGAAACCCTGTAAAAGAACTTCTAAAAATGTGCTTATTGTATTATGCTTGAAAAGGGATGAATGTCCCTACACTGCATTGAAATTCTTTTGAGTGCCCTTGAAGAACTATAAATGCTTTATAGATTACAAAAATCTTCAATGCACCTAAGTGCGTCTGTATATAGTCCATATACCAAAGACGGTTGAAATCCGCTCTCCCATTTTGGCTGCAGGATGCTGTTTAAAAGAAATTTAATTATAACAACGTTGTATTACATGTTATAGGACTTACAAGTGGGTCCCTCAAATAAAACATGCAAGTCCGATCTACGTGTTTGCATAAGAAAAACAGAAATACAAAATACATATTATATATGTATGAAAAGACAAAAGGAATATTCATATAAGCATATTAATAGTCTTCGTTTAAACTCGACTAATGGAAAAAAGAGTTCTAACAAATTCCAATTTCTAATTCTGTAACAAAAGTTAATTGTTTCGTTTGGATTTTTTTGTTTATAGATAAAGCGTTCTCTGAAATGCGCTCCACTGAAAATAATATTAACAAGAAAAGAAGAATTCGATTATAAATTTTTAAAAAGTGTCTTTTTTATATAAATTGTTGTATTTTAAACATTTACAACTTTATAGTTTCAGGTAATTTCTTGTTTTTTTCGCGTACTTCTGCAACACAAACTTTAATCATAAATGAATTTAAGTTTGAAACTGTTTTAGAAATATGTTTTTCTCGTATCTGCTGCTTTAAATTGCGTGCTGGGAAAAATCTAACATCAGTTTGGTTTGACATGCAATGTTCAGGCTGCAACTCAAAGTCACGCTACGTAAAACATTTTATATAAAAGTTTAATTATTGCTGCAGAACACTCTGCTTAGTTTCCGGGTTCGTAACTTTAAAGTCCATGATATATGGAAAGTTCTAGTAAATAGCCCAGTTGATAGGACGGAGAAAAAATTTTATTGTTCCGAGAAGGCCGACGCAAGCAGTGTTCAGTCGCAACAATTTGCAATTAATAAGCAATAACACGTTTTAAATCAGTCAGAGCAACACAGAAGCTTTCTCAAGTTTTGCATTTCTCACACAATAGAATCCTTCCACAGGCTAAATTTCAGGGTGATTTCACAGTAACTCGTGATATATTTATTTAAAAGTCGCATTTTTAAACTGGCATAATAATAAAAATTGCAGTTATTTTCTTTCAACAAAATTCATGCTGATTAGAAATTGTTTTCTTTTTTTTCAATAACTCATTAAAAATCTTATAACTAATTAATTTTTTTTTAATTATTAATTAAAATTGCTTGGTAACTTATGCTACAAAAAAGACATGGACTTTTCTGCTCATATAGGGATGGACGCGAGACGAAAAATCGGCGTCTCGCAAAATAGCCGAAAAGCTTTGTCTCGTCTCGCAAAAAAGCTGTAAATCTCTGTCTCGTCTCGCAAAAAGTCGTCTCGCGTCCATCCCTATGCTCATACTTCCCCGTTGTGTTTCTGCTAAAATTCTACTTCTTAAATTATCTTTATGAGAGTTCGTATGTACGTTTCTTATCACAAAGCATCATTTAGTTTTGCATATAAAATTGGTTATTGAGTTAAAATATACTAAGTGTATGGTAACTCATGCGACAACGTAAATGTTCCACTTTCTGATGTCTTACTTTGAAATGTTTCCATTCTAACAGAAAGAAACTTTTACTCAAAATAAACTGTTGCCAACACACCAATACAATTCAGGATAATTTCTCACACAATTTATTAAAAAATAAAGATATTTTTTTATGGTCATGTCCATGTTCATATGGAATTGCTCTTCAGTAGAATTTCTCAGGGAAAACTCACAGCTGCTTCTCAGCGTACAACAACAAAGAATTCGAAAACAACAATCAAAAATAGGCTTCTCAAAACAATCGTGAAAGCGTCGTATTTTCGCTTATAGTATTACAAAAATATTCAATTCAGTACTAAAGGATTTTTTTTTAAATTTACAGCTAATTCCAGATTTCTTATTTAAATTGTTTGAATGCGAATTTTCTAATTTCCAAAAACTTACAAATAATTTTACATTAGCTTAATAACTGTACTGGAGGAAGAAGGTATTTTTAACACACGCTTGATTGTTGTTCGCCCAACTATGTGGAATTTTCAAATAAACTGCTAGTATGTTTCCCTCACCATTTAACAATGCGTTAAATCAGCTACACACTCCTGTACATAATTACTAATTCATAAAATTTTCAATTTTTTAAAAATTATAATTAGTTTTATATAAATAAAATAAAAATAAATATTTATAAAAAGACTTCTAAATGAATATGACTGGTAAATAAATTGGAACAAATAATTTAAATGAGAAAATACACACTTAAAAGAACATTATGTGAAATCTGAACAAAATTACCTACTCAATTTCTATATTTTGGTATTTTTTACCCTAATAAATTCATTTTATGACAACGAATAAATTAATAAAGCCATTAGAGGGATTGTTATTTTCTTCATTTTCCCCTGAAATCCGTCAGACGATAACCTGTGATTTAAGAATGAAAATTTAATAAATTAGTTTTCACATTCGTATTAAATTGCTAATGACATTTTCTCATTTTCCTAGATGGTTTTATTAAAAATATTTTGTCGTGTCGTCACATGCTATTCTTAGAAAAGTGAAAATAAAAGTAAGTTCTCAAATGCCCCGAGGAAAAGTTCTCACAGAGAGACAATTTCGTAAATGTTTGCGCTCAGAGCTGGTGGAAAACCCCTATGCAAAATTGCTTTATTAGTTAAATTTGCACAAGGTCAATCAAAAAAACAATTAACCCCTCTGTCAAGCTGTGGAAAGATTAGTCGCAGTGGTCGACACCCAAAGATAACAAAAAGGGTAAACGATTTTGCAATCGCATAACCTTAAGTGCACCGATAGTAAATATTTCGTATAAAAGGAAATACCACTAAAATTGACACAGACCAGGAACTGGTCTTGAATAATTTGGATGCAGACAAATTTTGGTAGCATTTCATTCACAGGTATTTTATAAAGACCACATTTTTTCTTATTTATCAAAATCTTAAAGCAATACTATTCATAATAATTGTTGAATAAAGAGAGATTTCAAAATAATTCAGTTTTAGAAGCAACGAGTAACAGACATTTTTTCTTGATATGAAAGTGACTTTTTTTTAATGATTAAACCGTTTGGTGACATTAGAATGACTAAAAATAAAACTCCTTTTAATTATTTATCAATGCTGCATAAGTAGTAGTAATCTATATTATGACAATATGCTAAGCAGCTTAAAATTACATAGTAACATCCAATACATGAATGTCGGTTCCAAACATTTATCGTAAAAGACTTGTCTCATAAATTAAGCATTCAAAAACATATAATGCTCTAGCTGAGTGACATAACAAACAAGTAACACTGTTCTCCATGTGCAAGTGAACTAACTGTAAGCAGGCTATTTCAATTTTGTAATCGAGTTGTCACTGTAAACGATTTAAAAAATAAATGGATTTTTTTTTCAGCATTAAAAATTTTTACTTAAAAAAATTAAACCACACACATACAAGAGGAGCTTACTTTTCCCCCTAAAAGGCAATATTAAGTAACAATAAAAGGCATTGCAATAATACTCCACCTCAATGCTTAAAGTCAAATAACGTTGTGGTTCTCGTAAAGAAAGAAGAATGCCAGAGGTTCTTGCCAAGATCACTGAATGCGTTCTTCCTCGCGGGGATAGACAGTTAGCGTAGTCGTCTGCGAATTGATGGGTACATTAAAAAATTCTAGCTCTAATTTAAAAAAAAAAAATTGTTGTTGTTGTTCCGTTCCTCTCTTGTCATGTAATTGAGCCTTTTACTATGTTGTTCTTTTCAAATAATTTATGACGTCAATTTTCGCCTTATGTACTTCATTTTAAAGAAATTAATTGTTTTTCAACTCGCTAATCAATCTACGCAGAAAAAAAAGTGGTTATTGTCATTCGAAAATACAGAACTTTTTTCTTGTGACCGTGACCGTGAGAACTCTGTTGCTTTAAATAGTCACAATCTCGGCTGAATATCTTGAAACATACAATATCTAAAATTTTCAATGCAATTCAACAGTAACAATTAAAAAAAAAAAATTCTTCAGATTTTAGGGGGGGAATGTTTTAAATTAACGGTTTTCTAAACAACGTTGAAAGAAAACCCCGACGTTACGCTATGTGATTACGGCCCTATATCTATGAGCTGGATTCTCCCCTCGTGGCTAATTTTTCGCAGTCGTTAACTTCGTCCCGCCTTGAGGTCACTTGAGGTGGAGTTTTAAGGAGGAGCATCAAGGGGTTCTTGTGATTGGCTAAAAGCCCTCTCGATGGTCTCCGGAATCGTTAGCGCAGTCGCTAACCTAACAACTGGTTCTGCCCAGTATACAGCTAACAACCGACGATTTCGGAAACCACCGGGGGAGAATTCCACCCTATATGAGCTAAAATACAAAAGTGCCCATCTCAGACGGAACGCTTTGGCTATGTCGCAGTGTAGACAAAAGCGATAGACGCAGGTATGTCGCCATTTGACGTTTAAATGACGCCAGAGTCATATATTTGACAAAACTGTCACTGTGACTGTGTGACATTTTGAAGTCACTGCGATTTTTCCCAACATTTTCAAAATAATGCGATACTGTAGTCCCAAGGAGGTTTAACTAATGGAGTTGCCAATGCTGCGCTACGCAGTGCTAGGAAAGTGAAGCCAGTGCCACGCCCCCTCATCTCCCAAAATGATTGAAGAACGCATAGAGATGCATGGAAAAACGAGTTCCGGAAATTGTTAATAAAAATAATTTAAGAGTTACTAACCAATTTGTTTATCCATTTTACGTTTATGGAAGGTTGTTTACACGTATTAACTTGTTTTTTATTGTGTAATTTCAAATATATAAATTTACATGTTTTCCAATGACGATATCCAATGCTTTGGGTGGATGAGGGGGCGTGGTTTTTGGCTTCAAAAACAGGGAACACGGGCGTCTCTAGTAGTTGAACCTCCTTGTGTAGTCCACAATGGCACGCTTTCCGCATTAAACAATAAATTGGTAATTCTGTTCCAGAAAAAACAAACAAACAAACACACGTGTGTGCTATGTCAAGGCTTAAGACGCGCATATTCAAATTATTACAGAGCAACTGTTTATGATGGCAGTCCCTTCGATTGCGTGACAACAATATATTAATATTTTCTCGAATTTTCTGAATAAGCAAGTAATCATAAAAAGTTACTTAATCATGGGCCAAGCTAAGTCAAACAACTTCCAAGGATTGTTTAATAAAAGTCTTTTTTTTTTTTCCCCTGTGGTGAGCAGTTCGTGCGTGATTTGAAACTGAAACATCCGTCCGGTCTCTAAGGTAACGTACTGTGCTTGACCACCCTTTGGCCAATCAATAGAGTCCACTAAAAAGGCATTAACACTCGTCTCGTCCAGACGACTAAGTTGCCTGCATCATGCTGAAACAATGATTTTGTTCTCGGTTTGGTGGTATTAGAGGAATTAAGTCTGATTTCCTGTAAGTAAGAATCTGTTTTTTTGTGTTTTTTTCTCTCCCCTAACTGTGTTAATAATACTGAAGTATTTTTTAAATACTTAGCTATTAAATAAATGATAAGCATCTAGTACAAAGTAGTTGGGAAAGTTTACGAAAAGGGTGTATGTAACACTTTTATTAATTTTTAACACTATATAAGCGATACCCGAGATTATTAAATTTTTACCGTTTCTAGACACTCGAAACACAATATTAAATACACTACTATATTTTAATCAGAATGGATAAATACACTACTCTATTTTGATCAGAATGAATACAATACTTTATTTTAATCAGAATGGATTTGCAAGAAAAAGCATCTACGACGTATTAATTTCTCTATATTTCTTTTTCACATAAAAAAAAATCAGTCGTTAGTTCTTTAATAAACACAATGATACTTATTACTGGTAGATTTAGATCTAACTTTTAAACTAGATAAATGGTGAACATACAGTGTAAATTTACTGAGATCGTGTGTGATTTGACACAACAAAAACAATAGAAATTAGACTATACACAGAACGTTATCAGTTACTACCGATATAGAGTGTTGCTTTTTTTAAACAAAATTACGTTAGTGACATGAAATTTCTTTTTGAATACAACAAAATTTGTATTATCTGTATTAAAAATATTTAAAAAATGATTATTCTGTCGACAGTTTTGGACGATGATTTTGTGTTCAACAAAAATAGGTGCTTCAAGGCAAGGACGTACCCAGGGTGGCGAAATTTCAGTTTTTGTTAACAAAATAAGAATGATGAAGTCTTTTTGTGGAAAATTCTGCCTTTTTCACCGTTTGGACCCTCTCCGAAATTTTTTTCTAGGTACGTCCCTGCTTCAAGGGTTATATTCATATTTTGATATTAAATTGAAATATCTCAAGAAAAATGTTTGTAAAAGAGGAAATTAGAACAAGCAGTATTGCACGTAATGTCAACTGAACACTCTAAAGTTTTGATACTAAAATCTTTTCAGTCACAGTGCTTTTTTGTTTTTCATCTTCCAAACACATTATATAAAAAAAATCCTGATTTTATTTTTTCTTTCATCACGAATTAGGGATACTTGTATAAGGCGGAACCTTAAATTTAAAAATAAAGCATTATGGTTTAAAAACAATGCCAAAATTGTTGATTCCCTAAAATTGCCATTTTTTGCAATAACATATTAATTTTTAAGCTGTCGAACTGCTGTTATTTATTTTACTAGAAGCCAAAGCCCGTTGTGGAGGCAATTACAACGGGCGCTAGAAAAAACATTTGACGAAAATATGTCAACACTCAATATATTTTATCTTCGTCCACCTAAAATAAATAACTTCATATTCAATTTTTATTATTTGCCCAAATCGAATTTCATGATCTTCTGGAAACGAGCGGAAACTTTTCGCATTCGAACGATTTCGTTTTGTGTAGACAGACCCTCTTATATCAATGCTTCATGCAGGTAGCATGCATAATAATAAAAATAAATAAATAAATAAACTATGTTATCTGGAAAAATTGTTTAAAACGAACTGAAATCGCAACTTTCCCTTCAAAGTCTGATGACCATGACTTCAAATATGACATCATTGTCACTTTGCAGAGCCTAATTTTGTCATGCAAATGATTCACCTTTTTTTTTACACTTTCGGAAATAAAATTGAGCAGAAAATAGCAAAACGATGAAAAACTAGAAAACTTTTCAGATTTTTAAAGAAGTACAGTTTGTTTTCTATATTTTTATACATATTTATGAAAATTTTCAAGCGGATCGTACAAAAAGTGTAGATGTTATTACGCTTTTTGTGCTTTTTAATCTTCTTGGACTGATACTGGCGGTAAAAGTTTTATCTTGGGGCAAGTTGCCCGGAACTGTTAGAGAGCCAGTCAGGGATCAGCGTAACTATACAGTAGGATTATACACTCTAAAAAGACTATTCGAGTGTAAGCCGAATTTCCCTTTTTTGATTTTATAAATCTAAAAGACTATCCTCTAAAATGATTATGTGATTCAAATTAAAGTACAACTTATTAAATTTCCTTTTTAAATTTTTTAACAATATGACATCAAAACAATGACACATTGTTAATAAATTTTAAAAAGCTTTCAAATATATTCTTTATTTAATTAAAAATAGCACACACGCTCTAAAAAACATTCCAGTGTCGGTCAAATTTACTGCATAGATTTTTTAAATAACTACTGTCAAAAATACACATTTGGAAGGAAATTTAATAAGTTGTACTTTAATTTGAATTACATAATCACTTTAGAGGATAATCTTTCAACTTTATGAAATCCAAAAAAGGGGAATTCGGCTTGCACTTTAATAATCTTTTTAGAGGGTATAAGAAATAAATAACAGCAGTTTGACAGCTTAAAAATTAAATGTTATTGTAAACAAGAGAGATAAATCATGCCTTTAGGGAGTTTTTACTATATAACAGCAAACTGTAAGAGGAATGTGGCCAATATTGAGTACTTTGCGACCTAGTCGTACAACTCCATCGTGCTTTAACTTATTGGCCCTCGTTGTTGAAAAAACAGAATAACGGTGTAAAAGGCCACAAAAAAAAAAAAAAAAAAAAAAAAAAAAAACAATGCACGAAAGCAACGCTAGACACAGAAAAGGAATCTCCACTGATGAGTCTGCAACGATGGAACCGAACATATTGCAGCTCTTCCTTATCACAATTAAAAGTTAAACAATCATTTACAGTACTACGCCATAAAAAAAAAAGAAAGGATGAATGATCACCGAATTTATCTTGCTGAAAAGTCCAAATTACCGTACTGAAACAACAATCTAATGATAATCAAAATATCACTTAATAATTATTCGGCAAATAATTTAAAACATTTCACAACCATAAGTTGTAAAAGCGACCACATTTTCTCTGGAGCATTACAAAGGGTATTCACACATTTTCCCAACCATTTTGATAAACTAAACAAAATAAGAAATTTATTTTTTAAATAAAATTCTTGCAATGCATGATCCCAGAAGAGCTGTCAAAGACCGAATACGGGAACAAATTTTTACCACAGAACAAAATATTCAATATTACTCTTTTGCGACAAAAAAGTGAGGAGGTGGGATGTGGGTGAAAATGAGGGGACATTAAACTTTAACGAGCTTCCCTCTTGCGAATTCAACTTTCTGAATTTGTTGTAACGTAAAAACAACTTTACATTACCACTTTTTTAGCCGATTAGTTAAATACGGAACAGAATCCCCTAAAAAGTAACGACTTTAAAAGCATATAGTGTCAGTTGAGGTAACTGGGAACGAATTTTCTTATACAGGGTGTTCCAGAAAAGGGGTAACGCCGAGCTTAAATTCTGTATCTATAACAGAAAAGTGGGCAATGTAAATTGGAAAAAAAAAATGTTCCAAAATAAAGTGGGGAAAAGGACTATGTTTAGAAAAAATTCCTCTCGTTAATTTTTAAAAAGTTACCCTTTTTAAATTTATATATGACCCCCCCCCTGTACAAAACAATTCCCAATTAGTAAAATGTGTCCCATACACGAATGAGGTGAGGTATAAAACTCGAGAATTATACCTTAAAGAGTGTCAGAGATAGGAAGATAAATATAACGCTGACTTAAACCACTTTTCAATGGTTCTCAAAAGGGAAAAAAAATCACGTCGAATGATCGCATTTCTGGGGTCGTACAGAAATTACGGAAGAAAATCATTTTTTTTTCCAATCTAGCAATAAACGTTTATATTCAAAATCAAGTATAGTCCCCGATCATTGTTCTTTAAAGATATCTCTGCGATGTTGTATGATGAAAGGCTTCAATTTGGTACATCACCTCATTGGTGTTATGGGACACATTTTACTAATAGGGAATTTTTTTCTACGGGGGTCGTATACAAATTAAAAAAGTGCAAATTTTTGAAAATGAACGGCAGGATTTTTTTCTTACCGGAGTCTTATTTCCGGTAACTTAATGGGGGGGGGGGCGGGCGAGCGGAGCCCCATTAGCCCTCCTCTTGAGCTTACTACTAGCTATTTTAGCTTGAGCTACTTTGGAAGGTTTTCTTATATTGAACACTTATAATTTACACTGACCACTTATCTCTTAACAGATAAAGAATTAAAGCCCATTACCACCTTTTTGGGACACGCTGTATGATAACCAATAATTTACGGACTTGTCCCGAAGACTTTTTGTAGAGCCTTGATAGTGCTATATCTATACACCATAACACTTTTGTTGTAGAGTGTTTTTGTTTTTTTTTCTTTTGATACAGTTTTCAGTAGCAGGAAGTAAACGTAACAAGAAAGAAGATGAATTCAGAAGACCTCAAAACGTGTAACTACATCAAAATCCCAAATTCGAATTTTTTCATGATTACAATATTTTACTTACATAGTAGTACATGTTCGGAGAAATAAAAATTTTACGCCTAGCTAACCTTTAAGTGTCACTAAACGATTTGTAGGCTCAATAAGTCTTATCAGTTTATTGGTTTGTATTATTTTGTGCTTCATTGCATTACTATTTGCGCGAGATTTTCTTTTTGTCTGAACAAAATATTCGTTCTATATAGGGTTAATTTCGGTGAAATTTTGTATCCAAGTCTTGCCTTGAAAAGTAAGATTTTTGTGAATTTCTTCTAAGTGAAATTACATAATAAAGAGGTTTAAATTTGATTTTCTGGTCATTTTGTTTAATTGCTACAAATTTGTATGTTTTAGGAAGCTCTAATAAAAACCAAAATGTAGCTAAAAAAAAGGGTCTTTCTTTTCACAATTGCCCCATTGTATTCCAAGGGCGGATTAAAGTGGGGGGCGGAGGGGGCGAACGTTCCCCGAGAGTAAAGAAATTAATGTAAAAGATCCTATTTTACTTCCATAAAATGGGTGTATATGTCAATCTTCTAACTAACCGCCCCCACCGACAAACTAATCGCGCCCCCCCTTCCCGACAAACTTACATTAATCCGCCACTGTTGTATTCTGAAGTCAAACTACAAAGGAAGGTTAGGGGCAGGGGGGCGATGGCTCCCTCTCCCGTGAAAAAGGAATTACATGAAAAATGTAAGAGATCCTATTTTACTCTGATAAAAAGGCCATAAATTTCAACTAGCCACCCCCACCCACAAAACTACATTAATTCGTCTGGATCGCTGTTTCATGGCGCTTATCAAAAAGGTGCAGCTATTATGATACACCAAAAAGATATGATTAACCTTTCAAGGAAGAATTGCTGGTTAAACTTTTGTCTTGGTAACCATTTACTTAATTTACTGTCGAAAATTTTTGAATAGTTTTAAAATTTTCGACAAATTTGATTTTAATTCAAGACATAATTTATTTAAATCACGGTTTTTATACTTCCTTGTAGGAAGTAAAGGAACTGCTGTAATTGACAAAAAATGTCGGTAGCAAAACTTTGACAGAAAAATCGATTTTGAATAGAGTAAAATCTTGATAATCGGACATGCATGGGACAAGGCAACCGCCAAATTATTGAAAAATTATGGATTATCAAGATCTCTTTTTTTTTTCTGACACAAAATCACGTGCTTTCGTTTAGTCGACATTGTAGTACACTCGATAAATACACCACAAAGTATATTAGGTTACTAGACAACAATGAAGAAAGGGGGAGGGAAGTATAAGAGAGGGCGTGCTTACTACAAGACATGACATGTGTTCCCCAAGAGTGCCGGATAATTAAATGTGCCGGACTAATCAATCGCGAGATTATCAAGCGTATACTGTATTTTTAAAATTACCTCGGCAGACCGTGAATTCATTTTGACTAGTTTTGCGGTGGTATCTGCATGTACGTATCTAATTTTCATAAATCGAAAACGATTAGCCGTAGAAAGTTGAAATTTTCCATTTAAGAATTTTATTTATTTTGTTGTGCACCTCCTTTTTTTATTGTAGTCGACTAATTATTTCCGGATAATTTATTTCATGATCATTTAAAAAACTGTCAATACGAAGGATTCAATAATTGTCTTAAAAAGTATACACAGGTAACGTAAATAATAATTCATAAATAATATTTTATTAATGTTTGTCACAACCCAACCTATTCAAAGCTTGGACCTTTTGAACTTGGCAATTACGTGACAATAGGATGCTCTGTGATAAAAAAATTAATTTTAATAAAAATTTAATAAGTTACTGGCTTAATCTATCGGTATTCTCATGCTTCGTGATCGCGAAGTTCAAAAGGTACAAGTTTTAATTAAAATTAAATTGAAAAATAGTCAGAATTTTGAATGTCAAAACAAACAGTCATAAAATAATGTTTATGAAATTTTCTTTACATTGTCGATGTTAGAATTTGACGCAAAGGCCGCAGAGTGTCAAGGCATAAATGGTACCATTTTTGCATGTTTTTGTAGTTAAGAAATAAACGTATGTCCTTTAGCTTTATTTAAAAAGTAATGATAATAAAATGATAAATTAAAAAACTTCATGCGTTATATCAACAGATCACATAGTACATTTATTTTTATAGCACAGTTAAAAAAATAGATTACAATGTGTGTTTGATGAACGACCAATAGCAAATTTGAAAAGAAGGGGAGTTGACAAAACCCGAAGTCTGATTTTCAAATGAGTCGCCTGGAGTAAGGTACAAGTGCACTGTGTCTTAAAAAGTACACAGGTAACGTAAATAATAATTCATAAATAATATTTTATTAATGTTCAGTAATTTTCATACTCTTTGATACTTGAAAAGAGTATGAAAATGCCATTTTTTGATTAAAAAAGTCGCCCAATCTTTAAATTAGCAGCAAAAGTCGCCTTTTTAGTCACCGGTGGACACCTGCAAAGGGATAAATTTGTCCATAGTCAAAAGTATGTAATTTGTCCGTCTATAAAAATTAATGTATATCAGTGTATATGCGCAACATTTACTCCTAAACGACTTGACTGTTCGGTTTGAAATCTGAAAATCCACCCAATTCCCGGATTCTAGCGATTTTCCTCTTAAAAAACAGAACCTTTAAAAAGTTAAAAAATAAATAAAATGATCCGTTAGAGTAAAAATGTTAGATATCGTAAGTAAGATTGACATTATTTTGATACTACGAGTTTAAAAAGACATGATAAATCCATTTATGGTTGCAATAATGCAATATTTGACACAAGAGTTATGTCACTGGTAGACAAATTCCGCAAAATCTCATTTGAATTCGCTGTACTTTTTCAGTGTGAAAAAAAAAAGAAAGAAAACGAGAAAGTACTTATTCTTTCTGTAGTTCAAAATATCGTATGCAGGATATCAATTTCCAGTTTCCATTTTCTTTCTTGAACGGATTTTTTCTTCTGGGATCTAAAAAATTGTCTTTATTTTTTAGCGTGAAGCTCTAAATCATCTCAAGAAGCAAATTTCTACAAAGCAAAGAGGAGTTTAACATTTTAAAGTTTAGGTTATGGCCTTTAAAAATTCTGCTCCGATCGAATAAACTTCAGTTAGAAAAATCCTCGCAACCTCCCTTAAAAAGGACGGGTACTTCAGCTAGTTATAAATAAAATAGTAACCGAGGGTAAAAACACTGTGTGGTAGAAAAAAGAGCTAAAACAATTGAACTCGTAGAACCAATATCCAAATTACTTTACTTTCGGGTCTCGGCCTTTATGACGAGGTAAAACAAAAAACAAACAAACAAAAAAAAAAAACATTATCACAGTTATGGCTTGCATATCAAGATTTAGCTTGGTTTCAGACAAGTAGTTCTTTTTCGAAATATTTGTTTCAAAATTTTACGATAGAGTATGTTTAAAAATAAATGCTTATTTTATAATGCAAATTCCGGGTGCACCACACGTCATTGTCGGGTTCTTTACCTCATATGTGCACCCACAGAGGGGACTATGGGGGCTGAAGCCCCCTCTAAAGGTAGAAAGAAGTGAAAAGCTTTAAAAACCGAAAATTGTCGCTAATGAAATGATTTTTCTTTCTTTTAATTGGCTTCAAATTATTTCTGACCAAAAAAAGACATTTATTAAAAAAGTTTTTAAATAAATGCTTAGTTAGTTAGTGAAACACTGTTAAACTCGGTTATAACGTCACTGAAAAGATCAGATAATTATTTATGACTCTATAACGAGTAGCATTGCTTGTGTTCTATGGGACAGTGTAGTGGTATCAAATATTTTGACGTTATAAGAAGAGTTGTAACTAATCGAGATCTAACTTGTAACTAATCGAATATAACCGAGTTCAGCAGTATTTGTAGCTCAGCCCCCCCCCCCTAAACTAAAATCCTGGGTGCGCCACTGCTTTACTTTATTCGAGGATTAAACTTTTTGAAGTTTCGTCAAATCACAAATGCTGGTACATAAGGCGAAAAATCCAAGTTTGATGCAGACCTAATAAGCTATTCTTTTTCAGGTGCGCAACTTTCATCACGAAATTTCGAAAAATCTAATCCAATTTTGAGACAGAGAAACATATCCCTAAACACAAAAGGGGGCCCACGACGGAAATATGGAAGCGCCTTCCACGGCCCAGGAATTCGAAAGGACCCTGGCATTGATCAAACCGAACGCCATTTCCAAATCCAAAGCCATCGAGAACGCGATCGAAAAGACGGGCCTCTTCATCCTGAACAGGAGGCGGACCTACCTCAAACCGGAACAGGCGAGGGACTTCTACATCCAGTCCATCCAGGACGAGGACAGCGCGAGGTACTTCAAGCTGTACGAGGACCTGATAAGATCGAGCCAAAGGGGGCAGGAAGTTCCCCTCATCAACATCACCGAGGCTGCTGAACTCGACGACAAGAGCTCCAAGATCGAGGAATACGTGGACTTCATGACGAGTGGGCCGGTCGAAATTTTTGTGCTGGCAGGCCGCGGGGCCGTGTCGAAGCTGCTGAGGCTGATGGGGCCCGAAAATCCCAAGATCGCTCGGGAGACCCATCCAGAGAGCATCAGGGCGAGGTACGGCGGTGAGACAACGCTCCGGAACGCCGTATACGGCAGCGAGACTGCCACCAGAGCGGAGAGAGACATCAAATTTTTCTTTCCCGGATCGAAATTCGACATGGAATGCAAAATAGGCACGTCGGGAGAGTACTTGTCCAAAACTGTGAATCCAATACTTTTGAAAGGGCTGATCCAGTTGTGCCGGCAGAAGCCGGACAATCCGTTAGTGTGGCTGGCAGACTGGTTGCTTGCAAATAATCCTAACTCGAAATCTTAAATTTTATAAGGAAAAAAAATATATAAAAGATGCATTTAAAATATTTTCTTAAATTAAAAAAAGAAAAGGAAAAACATCACTGACTTGTTTTGGACTAAAAACAGCACAGCTCAAGTTAGTTGTTTTAGCAAGCCAAGTACAATAAATTCATCCAGACTTTAATTCATGGTGTTTGTTCTTTAAAAATCAGTAGTGAATTTTTTTTAAATAATGGCAATGCAACGATGTAATAACTCAGGGAGCAAAAATGTCAAAATTTATGTACCTAGTAGCTATCGCGCTACGTTTTTATTTCTGCATATGAAAACACAGAAATATATTTGTAGGGGTCAGTCATAAATCTGCATAAAAATGTTTCCATGGAAGTGAGATATGCAGAACATATCTTGTCACTGTAGTATCATATACCATATCTTGTAACTGGAGTATCATACACCATTTGTATAAATAAAGAACCCTTATTAAGCACTTTCACAATAGACTTATGATTCATCGGTGCAATGGTAAATTAAGTAATTTCAGGACTCCTAGGTTACGAAAATTCATAGTTCTCTTTGAAAACTGTGAATGGTTCATCTCCCCATTATTACAAAGAAGACATACTGCAACTTTTTTTTTAAATAACATACAGTCAACTCCAGATATAGTGAGCCGATATTATTAGTCCCAATTCACATACGTTAGAAACGTGCATAGCATTTTTCGGTTTTTTTAGTGAACCATGACTTATAGTGAAATAAATAATTTCTGGATGACACAGGTGATGTTTAAAATGCTGTGAATTGCAAGGGTCTAGGATAACGTACTTATGCTAAACAAGGGGCAAGAGGGGGGGTCATATTTTTTTTTTCATTGCTGTAAGGCATTCTAGTCTTTAAAAGTATTCATTAACAAAAGCAGGGTAATTTTGAAAGTGAACCAAAAGCCACAATTTCGCTCTTGATCTTGTAAGATTTCATTTTCCATTCTCAATGCAATATCACAGGTTAAAAGCAACAGCACCTTTTGCCAATTGAATGGAATGTACGTTATTTCCATAAATGTAATTAATTGTGCTCATTTCACTTAACAAATAGTTCTAGAACCATAAATGCGATCAATTATATTTAATTTACTTAATAAACATTTAGTGTATAAAATGCTATTTTCTAGTTCTGTATAAGGTTCCTTGTTTAACATATAATGAACGAAATTTGCCAGTCCCCAGAGGTAGACTATAACCGGAGTTGAGTGTACTTAATATATAATGGCACAATCACAAAATAAAAAATTTAGCCAGAAAATACTTTCCTGTATTCGAATAGAAAAATCAAAGAGAACCTCTTATTCAGAGAAAATATCTGTAAAGTTATATGCACTTTATATTTATATAAATCGAAGTCACATATAAATAAAAAAAAAAGGATTTTTTGACAGTGTAAAAGTAGTGTGATAAGAAGTACCACATGAATAATTAACCCTTAATTTATAATATAGAGCAACGAAAACTAGAAATTTTCTGCAAGTGCATTTTTGGTTTCAATTAAAATCATATTAAATCTCTATAAACTATAGTAGTTACAAATTATTGAGTATGGGTCATTTATATTTGTATTCTAAAAACTTTTTACACATTAATAATAATAATAAGCTCAAATTTCGTATTTACAAAATGCTCTTTTCTAGAATAAAAGAAGAGAAAAATGAATTTCTTCAGAAAAAATTTCAATATTTTACCCATAAAAAGCATGTTATTTACTTTAAGAAATCCAGTTCCTTTCTAAAAAATAAAAATTCACTCATCTCTCAAATCAGATATGTAGAACTGTAATATGTTGTTCTGTGTGTGTGAAACTTTAGGTTAGCTATAAAATTAAAATATTTCACACCAAATCAAACCTCATCTCTAATTGTCAATTATTCTATTTCTAGAAGCACTAGTCTAATTTCAAATGGAATAATAATGAATGCTTTTATACATAAATGCCCAGAAAACAAAAATAAATATTCCACAAAAAAGCATATTTTTTTTTTGCTAAACTTGACAGTTACAAATATTCTGATTTAGGGAAAGGCATAAGAAGCCAAATTTTGCACTGAAATAATGCCACTAAGAAAATTTTCAGACAGTGCATGCATGTATCATGTAGACCCAAATGGCTTTATTAAAAAAAAAAAAAAAATGGTGCAAATAACTAAATTTTAAGCATTAAAATTCACCACAGCAAAATTTTTCAATCAAAAAGTAGCTATAAAAGTCTTTTAGTTCCAGATGAGAAAATTTTCACAAAAACATGAACGTTTCATCAGCAAAATGTCTTCATTTATATACTTTAAAAAATATATTTGTCTAAACAAAGATCATTTGATAAAGACTGTCAATAATCCTAATGACTTATAACAAGGCTGTCTCCAAAGCACGGCTTGCAGCTTACATTCGTGCAGCCTAAAACATGTCTTTGATCCACCACAAATATGAAAATTTTCATTTTGAAAATGAATTACATTTTTTTTACGAACTGGAAATCGCATGCAATTTTCAAATCTATCAGGAAAAAAAGTTTGTTTCCAGATAAAGTAAACCGTGAAATTAATCTATTTGAAGGCTTTTGATATCAATTATTTAATAAATAACAAAAATAGTCTACTCCCTCCTCCCTCTAAATGTTACGGTAGCTTTTACCATGAAATTTGAAGTTTTAATTATTGCTTATGGAAGAAAAGTTTTAATGAAAATCACAATAAATAAAATGAACCTAAAATATAAAATCTATATATTTCTCCAGTTCAAATCAGCATTTTTTTAAACACTTAGCATTTTTATATTTGTGAGGATGTATTAAAGATTTTTGCATATTGTGGCATTTAGCAAACAATATCAGTACATGTGAAGACTGAAAAACTTTTTAAATGAAAAATTTTAATTCTTTATGAGTTGCTTTTTATCAGAGAATTTGGATATAAATGGATTCAATCTTTCCCTTCTTATTTCCAGAACTGCAGTGCAGAATGTTATTACCCAAGGAATTCAGATAACATACCTGCCAACATATAAAAACATTTATCAGCAGCGACTTAGGAAAATATCTGGAGTATTAAAAAGTCTTCAGGAGCAGGTCGTGACTCAATTTTTAAAAAGGTTTTAACTTATTCACGATAAACGGTATTTAAAAATTAACCGAATAATGCATTAATAATTAACTATAATCATAATAATTAACATAAAAATATTAATCCTTAATTTTAAGATATATTTACAACACTAGATCCTTAAAAATGGAGTTCAGTTGATCTTATATATTTAAAAACATAAAAAAAAAAAAAAAAAAAAAAATCAATGTAACTAACATAAAGTAAATAAGAATACTGAAGTCACTTAACTCCTACTTTTAAACCTGTACGGCAATGGATCTTTTTTTCTTTCTTTTTTACCCTTACAATAAACATGTTTATATGTTTTTCATACATTTCTCTCCCTCTCTCTCTTTTTAAGTTCAACTCCAAGGTTGGCTATTATCTGGAGAAAAGTTGTGATTTGTGGAGTGTCCGGAGTAGTAACAGATTTAAGGAGTTGCTCCGGAAGAACCGGAGCAGCTGGCAGGTTTGAGATAACACACTTTTTCGGGCAGAATTGAGAGTTTTGGAAATTGTCTATAATATAACACATTCCAAATGTACATTAAAAATAAATTTAAAAAATACAATACAAACTACATAAAAACACAAAACAAAGCTTGAGTGAAAAACTTAATTTTTTATTCAGCATTAGGTATATAAAGCTACATTAAACTTTAAAAGTCTAAAGTAGTTGATATCATACAGAACAATTACTATGAGAAATGATCCAAGTACAACTTGTAAAAGATCAAAAGTACAGTACCAGGTAAAAATTTCATAAAACTATCTATATTACAAGATAAAATTTGGCAAAGAATTTCATAATTAATGCTATGCATAAGTATGATATGGAACTGGAAGATCGTACTTGTATTCACTACCTAAGTACTGTTCAATAGAAAGATACTACATATATCAGATTATGTATCTTACAAGACAAATATCTACAACAATCACAAACTCACATCACAGAGCTTAAATAAATGCATAAATTGATCTAGTATTAGAAAATGCCAGAAAGACAATATTTAGAAAACTCCATTTTCCTATTTTTCTTTGTTCAAATTATAAACAATGAATTTTAAAAATACACATTTAATGAACATGAGCGAAAATAATGATCTAGATATCAATGAGATCATATATTTTAAGAATGATTAAGACACTTAAACAAAAATCGTACACAACAGCAGATTTTACAGAATATTAGCATTTTATTTTTCATTTGTTTATTACTAAAGGATGTTAATAATGAATTTGTTAACTTTTCTAAAAGAGTGACTTGCCAACAAGCCTATAGTAAATTTACATTATCAGCCCCCTGGCTAAAAAATGAGTTAACTTTGAAAGGAGCTCAGAAATAGTTGCATGAAAAATTGAAAGAATAATTTAAAGTTGAGTTTTTAATTTTCTTTTCAAAATTTCTGCTTAGTTATAAAAAATATGCATTTTTTTAATTTTTTTTTTACAATATGCAAAAGTGACAATTCTATAAGAAAAGAATTAAAGGTAATGTAGTTCATTATAAAAATACACTATTCATACACAGTACATTTCATTATAAACTCAATTTGAAGGCAAAATTAAACTTTGATAGCAAATATATTTTATAAGAAACTACAAAATGTCATAAGAAGCCAAAATGTTTAAAGTATTCATATCATTCAAAGTTATGAATATATTAGAACTTATAATAAAACAAACCAAATTCAAAATTATATATAGTGAGCTTTAAATTAAACATGTTAACAAGTTTATTTATTATATATATATATATGTTTTAAAGAACAAATTAGTGCATCTCAAAACACAACATTAAATAAATCTTTAACTTAGAATGATAAATATAGATTTATAAATTTTTTATTTTAATAGAATATGATATAGTTTTCTTTTAATATTTTGGTAACATGAAAGAAAAGTGCATCGAGCAAATTTCACAAAACTGTGCACTTACTTAAATTTTCCACTTCATACAATTACTGATATCAAAGTATTCACTGAGCCAACAATCAAGCATGTATAGTCTTAACAGAAAGTAATTTTATCTAGAGGTATACAAAATTTGTTTTAAACTGATTATGCATTTTTAGGATTTAAGTACATTGAATAATTATGATTAATTCAATTTTACATAAACAATCAGAAAACCAACAATAATCATACAGAAAACATTTTAAGTACGTTAAATTTCATTACGTAGATACATAAACACCACCACATACTCAATATAAAATTATGGCACAGCATACAAAACTCTGTAAAGTTTTCCAAAAAATAGTAATAAAATATGCTGAATACAATACTTTCCATTAAAAGTATGATATTATCTCATGATATATGGCAGCAAAGTTGTGTTTAAACACAAATCTCAAAAATATTATATTTATTATTTAAGGCATATCATCATAACAATATCCAAAAATTATAAGGCACATTTGAAATGTACCACATGGGAAAGGATACACATAAAGTTAACCAAGCAAAACACAGTTAGATAATGCAGAAAAATAAGGATAGATTTTAAAAAAATATGGGATGCTATTAAACATTCTAAGAATTGTGTTTTGTTTTCAACACTAGTACTACTATAACAAAATGCTTTTGAGCATATTAAGAAACTTCAATTAAAAAAACAAAGCATGAAAAGGTTTAGGGAAGACATTTTTAAATTGTTCTATTGCTAAAAATTTTGAAAATCGATATTATCAAAAGATGAAATCTAAAGGAAATTTATTATTTTTCCTAAAATTATAGCATTTTATGTTAACTGGACTTTCATTACATTTGGGAGGGGAAATCCTCTTCTTATCTTCTATCACATGAAAAGACTTTGTGTAATAAAGTTTTTTTCTTTTTCTTCCCCCCCTCTTAAATTGAGAATACCTAACATTTTACAAAATACAAACATTTAACATTAATGACAAGCAATAAAGATCTCATGTAAAATTCCAGCAAGGATAGTAAGCAATGCTTTAGCAGCATTCAGTTACAGCAATAAACATTCAAAGAGTATTAGTTTAATGTGGCAAGTTTTATTACAAACTAGATTCAAGATTCAAAAACTAATTACATAAATTAGTTGCTTCTGGCAATTAACAAAAGCTAGTAAATGTAATTAATGACATATCTGCAATTTAATATCCGACACAATTAAACTAATACACTATTTACGAAACTATTTTGTTCTAAAAAAAAACGGAAATGTTTTGTACCTTTTAAAGTTTCTTAAATTTAAATAAAATACAAATTCGACTAGAATAGTTAAAAAGCAAATACAAAAACTGGCTAGTAAATGAAAAGCAATTTTTAAATAAACTATAAACTAATTTAAAACAAAGTAGTAAATGCTGTAAATGGGTATAAACAAAGGGAAAAGTATGAAAAATATAACATTTTTAGTTTAAATAAACCAAACAAAAGAAATAAAGTTTTAAACTTAACCGAAACAAAATTAATAAGACTATTGTAATAAGAAATATTTTTAAAAACTTAGAATTTTTAAATATTAAAAACTTTCAACAATATAATGATGAAATAATTTAATTAAGGAAGAAATACAACAGACATCAAGATGATTACTTATAAACACATTAATTCACAGTTGTTTGCTTACAAAATATTGTATATAAGAAAGTTCTCCAGGATTAGTTTAAAAATGATTTTCTGTCGGCAAATTTGTTCAAAGTGAGCCATCTTCCATGAGTTTATGCATGTCTGAAACAATGGAAGCCAAAATGTCTTTGTGCTTACTGTCATGGCTGAAAACCTCATCCAAAAAAGCAGGATTTGCAAAAAAATCAAAAACATGATCGATCCTATTAACGGATTTATCTGTGAGATGGCGAGACACTAGATTTTTAAGAAGCGCTCTACATTCATTCAGACCTTGCAGCAGAAAATTTCTATCGTATGAAAAATCAACTTCATAGAAGCTAATAATAGCCATTGCTGTGGAATGGAATTTATGTTTAAACTTTTCAGCAGTCCATAATTCATCTTGATTAAACTGATCATTTCTATACAGTATTCCTATCTTGATAACAACCTAAATAAATATGTAAATAAAATTACTTTTGCAGCAATAATAAGAAAATTATAAAAATTTGAAGTTAACTGATAGTATATATAACAAACAATATAATTCTTCGTATATTATTTTTATACCTAGGCAGATGATTAAAGAAATATAAATATATTAGAACCCCACAATATCGTGCATCAAAATATTATGGGTCTAACTGTCCCTCATGTTTTTAGGACCAAGTGAATTGCAAATGATAGTTAAATGTACTAGTAGTGACTGAACGGCATTCAAGTCAGGAACTACTCAGCATAGCTACATGACTAGCTTATTTATAAATAAGTGGTTCCCAACTCAACTCACGGACCACAGTTCCACTTCCAATTTACCCACGGATCATTTAAAATAATTCTTTCCAGGGGGAGGGAGGGGAGGTTTGAAATCTTAAAAAAAAAAAAAAAAAAAAGAAAGAAAAGAAATACAACACATATGCACAAAATGGCTAAAGATTTACCAGTAAAGCTGTGGAGTGGCATGTCAAAAGTTGCCATAATGAGTGGCCAAAAAAATGTTGGCTACTTTTGACAATTTATTGTGAAGTTTGGAACCAAAATATAAGTTCCCAAAACTTGAATCATTTTACCTTAATGTTATACTAAGGGAATATTATTCAATGTAACAAGAACAAAGCTCAATGAAATCAGCTTTTAGAAAGTAAAATTAATGATAACTTTGTATAATAAAATACATAAAATGGTACTGTTCAACAACATGACCATTTTGGGTGGACAAGAAGTCTGCCCTCCATCAGTTGTAAAAAATAAGTTCAGCTATTAACACAAGTAGAAAGGCTAAAACTTTCTACTTGTGCTTGAACTTCTATCAAAGTTCTACCCTTTTTACTTATACGAATGATTTAACTATTTTACAACTGATGAAGTGCTGTCTTTTAATACCAACCAAAATGATCACCGTGTTGATTAATACCATTTTATGTTTGTAACTGTACAAAGTTTTTATTAATTTTATTACTTAAGTGCATTTTTAAACTAAAATTTTTATGTACAGTAGAAGACCCAAAATCCTCACAGCTTGGTTCAAGATCTTGTGCAGATTTAGATTTTTTGTGTCATAACAGGAAAATTATTTCCTTCCACCACATCCCAGATAATAATAATAAAATACAGCAAAAAATAATGGAAACAAATCATAACACTTATATTATAATCAGATTCATAATATTAAAATACAGAGGAATAATACTATATACAAAATTATAAGATTATGTACAACTTATTTAAACCTTTTTAACATTTTTTAATAGTAGCTTAAGAGTTCGGGACAGAGGCGTAGCCAGAAAGTTTTCATGGGGGAGTGGAGGGTGTAACGACTACTGCACCTCACATATATGTATAGGTGCGTGTGACAAGGGAGTGAAGAATATACATTTTGTATGGCAAAATATTCCTCATGGGGGGTTGTGACCCCCCTAGGCTATGTCACTGGTTTGGGATGTTCTAATTATTATTATTATTATTTAAATGTACTGTCAGTATTCCTTTTCTGAAACACAGTTTCGCTGTTATTAAAATCTGAAATATTTCTCTCTCAGTGGTAAACAATCATCAAAGGTTATTTTATCAAACTTTTGTTCATCAGAGTTTTTACCGTAGCAGGATCGTGCGACTGTAAATCAGTGCAATTTGTCATTGTCAATCATCTGAAGCTTATCAATATTACTATTAGAGTTCACAAACTGTAAAATATCATTTTTTTCAAGTAGGAATTGCTTGTTTCGTAGCTGCCAACCTGTCTTGCCATAAAACAGAAAGCTCTGGGTAAAAAAACAAGATTTCCTGATAATCAGGAAGATTTTTCCCAGTGAGGTTTTTATATTATACAGGCATAAAAGAATCTGAAGTTTGCTGAATTAGCTGGTTAGAAGCAGCACCGGCTTGGCTTGGCCCAAGTAAAGATTTGCAGCTTTAATGACAAATTTTGCAAACGAATCCTTGTGGTTGTTTTTATGAAAAAGAAGAAATTCATGAAGATTTAATTCCCGCACATTTATATATTTTTTCATCATTCTGAATTAGGAAGCAACTTTAAAGATCATGGACTGACATGATCAGCAGCACTAACTCGTGTCAAAAATAGTTTAAAAGTAATTTTAAATTTTAATACCAACTTGCATTTTTAGTATCTTATACTTTTCTTGGTGCTTAACAAATCAGCAGATGTGTATTAGGGCTGTTTAATGCTACTAGCCTGGCTTATGCATATAGGTACTGCTGAATGAGCAACATGCAGCTGCCATTTGGATTTTTTTTTCCTGCACAGTTGGCTCTACAATCCCTTCGAACTGAATTATAAAAAAGTACAGAAAATAGATGCTATAAACAGGGTGTCCACCAATATCAGGAGGCAAAAATATGATTAGTAGCCTGACCGACATAAAAAAGCCACCAGTTTAGTTGCCATTTTCTTAATTTTAGTTGCTAAAAAAGTAGCATTTTTGCAGTTAAAAAATAAGCATGTGTTACTTAACTTAAGTTAAGAATTAATGAATAAAATAAGAAATTAAAAAACTTCATTATATAACAGAGCACACATAGTACATTCATTTTTATAGTATAATAAAAAAAACAGATTAGACTGTTTGATGAACAATCAATCGCAACTTTTAAAAGGAAAGGTAATTGACAAAAACCGAAATCTGATTTTCAAATTAGTCGACTAGAGTAAGCTATAAGTAGCCCAAAACTTTAAAATAGTATGAAAATGACAATTTTTATTCAGAAAAGTCGCCCAAGTCATCTTATCTTTAAATTAGTAGCAAAAGTCTCCTTTCTGGTCCCCGGTGGACACCCTGTAAAAATATGCGTTGATTTGAAAAGAACTAAGAAAACGTTTCTTAAGTACAGCTTTTGCATTTGAATGCAAGTGCATCTAGCTGATCCTCTTCCATAGGAGAAAATGGCACAATCTGTCATCTCCCTGCAACTGCATCACCTTGAGGTTTCATTACTGAATATTTTCTATATTAGGCCAATGTTCTTGATATGTTTGGCCTATATTTGGGTTCTTGATTTTTAGCTAGTTTAAATAAGTTATAGGTTTGGTTTATGCTCGAGTATATACAGTATTCATTTATATAAAACAGACTTAAAAAAGAAGAATTATATAAATAGATTGTTCTAGTCAACAATACAATAACAACAGATCAATATTAACCGTCACATTGAGTATAAAGTTTTTTTCATATCATTACAGATAAAAAGTAAAACTTTAACACTTTTGTGTTCACCAGTTCTTGTGAACATACTTGAAACTAAACATGCTACACTGAAGTTAATGGAAACTTTCACTTCAGTTGCATACAGTAGCAAATTATCTAAAAAACACATACGAATTAATTGAGAAAACTTACTTTAATAATGTTTTTCACAACCTTCTCGGGTTCCTTTTTATTTCCAGAATAGTTTTTGCCTAATCGGTAGAGATTATCAAGCAGATTACCAGTAGTGTCATCAATGAATACTTTAGCAATACTCTTATTGGCCATACGACTCAGCAACTTTTTCTGAGCACGAAATCCAATATCTTTTGCTTTAAAATTGGAGTCTCCCACTGAAAACAAAGAAATAATCTATAATGCATCATCACAAATGAATATTTTTTTAGTTAAAGTCTAATGTTTAGAGAAACGCATACTACTGGCAAAATAGTTTTCAAGAAAGTTGCTGGAAAATTTTTAGTAAGATGTCAAACACTGAGCATTATTTTTGATTTAAATTTATTTTATTAAATCATTCACAACTGCCTGTAAAATGTTGAAATTATATATTTAGGGCTGTTATAACGTACTTAAGTATCACACTTTTTGATTGCAATTGAATGGATAATTCATGAGCAGCATCATCCAAAAGACTTTCAATATCATGAAGTCAATGAGCACTCATTGATTAAATTACATTTTGGAAGCATTCAAAGAAACCTGCTCTATACTAATATTTCAGGTAAGTTTATTGAGTCAATAGCTATATAAATATTTGATTTTAATAAAAACTTGAAATTGTTAGCAAATGGCGTGTAAAAAAAATGTGCATAATTTAATAAAAATATATACAGAGAAACTTGGATAATTCAAATTTTTTTGAATATTTCAAACCTTATCTCTGGGCCCTTCAACTTCAAATTAACCTCAGATTCACATATCCACTTGTTTTCAAATGACTGCCTTTGAGAGACTGATGTACTTCAGAGTCCCCTTTTACAATCATGTTAAATTTTATTTATTTTCTAAAGTCATTTAAAAAGTACACAGAAAACACAGCAAGCAACCCCAAACCGTTAGTCTTAAATAAATATTTATATAGCCCTTTAATAGTAGGAAAACATTTTAACAAAGCAAAGTTTTACGAATCTGGAAATTTAGCAATAACCAAAAAAGGAGCATTTCATGGCATTTTGTTGACACAGCACTTGAAATATTTAAGGTTATTCAAAAATTACGTATAATGATGGTTATTTGGTTATAAAAAATGGGGGAGCAGCTGTAAAATTGATAATTCCACATTTTACCGAATGAAGAAAACATTAAAATCAAAGCAAGCTAATTTTGGGAGAGTGTCTTCAGAAAATCAATCATGCCATAAGCTAGCATGAAGTTATCCTTAATAGAACAAAACTGCTATCAATGTGAGCTTATTTTCAGCTTTCAAAGAGTAAAATTCTTCTTAAAAATAATTTCAGAAGTTACTTTTGAAATTAAATTATTCAAATATTTTTGTAACAAGATATCAGTTAGTTTAATCATCTGATTAAAAAATTTATTGGTTAAAATTTTAAAAAAAATTAGCTAATATAATTTTTAGAACTATCTTTTCTTTATGATGCAAGGAGGAGATTGATAGAAAAAGTCTGAACAACATTAGAGTATTAATACTTATGAGTTTCAAGTCTGCGAGAAATTTCCGCGTCATACAAATCGATTTCATTCTGCACAAAATTTTAGCATTTTGAAAAATTCTGGAACTACTTCAAAGAAAAAGTTGCTCACGCCATTTTTCAGGAAGTAGTTATGCACACAAAATTTTTGCAGTTCCATTCTTTACCTTAATTCTTATTGCTAAATTTTCGAGGTTTCTTAAAAAAAAAAAAAAAAATTAGGAAATAATGAAAACAGTTGTAAGTTCAACATAGAATGTAAAAGTGGATTCTCAAAAATGTCTAAAGTGTAAGGAAGAAAAAAAAGTGTCTCAGGAAACGGTTCTTTTTAACCTACATTCTTTTTATTGCAAAATTTGGCCTAACTTACAGACTTGGAGGTCCATTTAGATTCAATAAAAATAATTAAAAATCATAAATAATTTAATTTTGGTGTTTACCTAAGGCAGGGGTAAATATGTATTTATAAATACCTTACTCACTGTGTATTTACCCAACTTTTATCTATAGTGAGAAATTCTTACCCATTTTCCTTTTTAAATCTCACTCAGTTTTGGGGAGACAGATTCTCACGCTGTAGTGAAAACACTCTAATTTTTTTTTCTCTTTCTCGCATTAAAAAATTATTACTGCAAGAAATTCACGCACCCTACAAATCGATTTCTTCCTGCTCAAAATTCTCACATTTCGAAAGATTTAGACCCCCTCCCCCATTTTTAAAAAATGCTTCCATTTTTCACAAAGAGGTTATATATGCAAAATTCTTGCAGTTTCCTTTTTATTGCATGTAACTATGCCTGACTTACAGACTTGGAGGACCAGTTACATGCTATAAAAATAACTAAAATTCACAAAACACCCTGATTTTTTATCTTTACCCGAGACAAGAATAAGTACCCATTTATATATACCTTACCCACTGGGTATTTACACAACTTACACCAATAGTGAGAAATTCTCTCCTATTTTTTTTTTTTAAATCTCACTCAGTTTTCGGGGTAGGGTGAGATATTCTCACCCATTTTTTTCCCATAATGAAAACCCTGTAAAAGTATTCAATATTTTGATAAATAATTTTTATATTTGCTAATATTGAATTAGAGAAATCTAATTATAGCACTAATATTGTTGTTTATATGTTACACACAATTTAACTGTATTTAAATATGGCATAACTGTTTGATGTTTCAGTTACTTCTTTGTGAAGGAAAATACTCCTTCGAACAATGTCAGGGAGGATTTTAACTCTTCTAAAAAATCCTAGATTGATCACTGGTTGGGGGTTGACTACACTTGCCGTAAAAAAAAAAATTCTTATTTCAAGAGCATAAAAAGTAAAGTGCGCCTATCCCCAACTTTTCCACACGAAGTTTTTTCTCACTTTCCTTAAAATTTTTCCTTGTCTGTAACATTTCAGTTTATTAAATATTTTGTTGTCATGTAACATACTAAAAACATGCTTAAATACTATTTTGATTTTGAGACGTGAAGTTGATATTGGAGGTGAGTTAAGTAAATATGTTTGCTTTTGCATTAAAAAAATATACATATATATATTAAGATGATGAATGGAGGTCAAAGCAGGAATATTAGAGTGAGGAAAAGGGGGGAAGGCAGAGAATCACTAAATAAATCTTGATTTTATTGCAGGTCCTTCTGGACAATCATAAATACAGTAGAACCTGCTAAAGTGACCACCTGTTTACAATGACTATTTATGCACTATTTCCCTTTACAATTACTATGCTTTAACACATTTGAAAGGTGACCATCTTTATAAAGTGACCAGTTTTGTTCTTCTCGAGGGTGGTCAGATCAGACAAGTTTCTCTGTATATAGAACTACAGAAAATAATATATAAAAATACAAGAATATAATTAAAGCTATTATAATACAGATACTTGATGCCACTGAAAGATTTAGAAACATGTAAAAAATTACTCTGTATACACGTTAAAACATTTCTTAGAAAATATAATTCATAGCATAATTAAGTTCAGTATCAACAAATTTCATAACTTACTGTTTCTAAAATTCAGCTGGACCTTAAAACCTGTAAGAGTAATTAAACATGTAGTGCAATCAAAAAGTTCATAATACAAAATTATGCATATCATGTTTTTAACACATTTCTGCACATTTAAATTGTTTAACGATATTTTTTTATAATCCACAGTACATCATTTTATCAATTAGAAAGTATCAGGGTAAAGTCACACAAAATAAAAATATATGTCCTACCGAACGTAATTATAAATAAACTAATACAACGGTCAAGCTTCCAATTTAAACACACTTTAAATGAATGCGCAATTTTGTCAAAAATAAAAAGGGTTTTCTCAAGCAGCAAGAATTAAAAAATGATTTAGAAAGCATAAGAACAGATTAAATTTTATCTAAAAGGTAATCTAAATAGCTAATTACAAAAAAAGGAAACATATCAATATAAAATCATAAGCTTTGGAAAATAAGGCAAAACAATAAGGGAAAAAGCGAAGTAACCGTATAAGGCAATTTTAAATTATTTTATGTTTAAGGAAAAGTTAGACGAGATGTTTTTGAAATAAACATTCAAAATACCAATGTCGATATCATCCAGAAATATCCAGGAACAGACAAAAAAATATATGGCACTTATTCAGAAATATTATGATGAGACAATCTGACAGGCAGTCTGATGTTTCCGGTTTCAATTGACAAGTAGAATGATTAACACAAACTTGTGGATAGGATTCAAAAGCACAGGCAAAAAGAAAACAGATTACTTTCGAAATGTTTAAATACTCAGACTTACTGAAATGTAATGTTACAGAATCAGTCTAGCTCTTCAATAAACACATATTCAAATTTCAATTACCAGTGACATGCTCTACATCCATTCCTGTTAAAATTGCCTGTATTTGTAAATTGTAAACGTTGATGCATCATTGCCAGATATCTAAAAATAAATTTCGTAGAGTAACTCTACATTTTAGTTATTACGTTGGCTCAGTAAAATTCGACTTTTGCATCATAGTGACGTAACACACTACTGCTTAACCAATCAAATTTGTTTGTTGTTTTGGATAATATTCTGAGTTCCCAATTTTCGGGGACAATCCCCAAAGACTTTTTTTTTTTAAATTAACTGAAGTATCCGTCGTTCACGCGTAAGTATGTAATGCAGATTTTCAAAACGTATATTTTCTTTGTACTGTATGTGTGCAAAGAAAAGAATTAGCATATTGGCAGATATATAGAAAGCAGGGACGAGCGAGGAGTAGGCCATAGGCAGGGGCCTGCCCCCCCCCCCTTCACCTGCGTAATTTTGAATTTTTGTTGACTGGATGTCACAAATCATGCTTTTTTTGTGAGAAATTCTACCTTTTCGAAGTTTTAGATCCCATCCAATATTTTTTTCTCGCTATGCTATGTCCCTGATTGAAAGCAAAGTTAAAACGTGTCTGTGCATTGCTAAAAGACTACAGGTAAAAAGTAACAAATTTGAGTGAAATTGTCAATTTTGCTATCAAAATTGAAAGAAAACATTTTGCTATCAAAATTAACGTTTTATTTTAATGGAATGAACTTTTAAAATCAAGATGTCATTAATTGCCTGTAACTAAATTTATTTCATTAAGAGAGAGGAGAAGCTTTGGACGACCCCATTCATAACACACGAGTGTGCCGTGCTTGTCTTATTTGTCTTCCCTGTTCCATAAAACACTTCTTCAGAATTACAATCTATATTAAAATCGACTAGTACAACTTTTTACAATATTCGCCAGGCGTTTGCTAACTATACTCGAAATACATTTATAACTAGCTGCGTTGCCCTTGTGTATTAGTTGTTATGCATCGTTGTACCCGTGTATTAGTTGTCACAGCCAGGGCCCGATTAACCTTTGAAGTGAGGGTAAGCTCAGTCTCATTTCGGGGCACCCCCTCCTCGGATTTCTGTTTGGGAAAAGTAAAATTTTTCTAAATCTATGAACATTTTGTAACAAAACTCACTAATGCATTAAATGACATCATGAAAAGGGGCCCAGCAGAATTCAGATTAGTGTTCATTCCCCCCCCCCACACACACACACACTGACATTTAAAATTATTGTATACAATAATTGCATCAAAATTGTACGGTTGTTACTCGTTGAATTAGTATTATCATGGTCTTACAATGCAATTAAGAGTATTAATTAAATATTACAAATTGTAGTCAATTTAGGTCAAATCTTAAGTTGTACTAAAATAGCATGTATTTTATCTTGCTTGCGCAAATTTTCAAAACAAAAGAATCTTTACAATAACTTAAAAGATGCATTTAAAAACACAATTTTGAATTTTTTCAGTTTTCCAGTCATTTTTGGGCCCCCTTCAAATTCTGAGGGGAAGCTCAAGCTTCCCAAGCCTTTTCGGTAATCAGGCCCTGGTCACAGCATTGCCTAAAAATATTGTCTGCTAGTCTAGTCAGGAAATCAGCTAGTTCTGTTACTGCGAATGTGGCTTTTCAACAACTAATGCATAAAATAAATATTTATTTTCAAAACATTAGTACGCAGATTAACAGACAACTGAACAAAGACTTTTTCTCAAATACTGTAATTCGCGTACAATAAAATCCTCCCACAGTTTAGAAACTCAGAGGAAATTCTTGAAGAGAACTCTCAGCTGCTACTTAGCACACAACAACTCATACATACTGAAAACAAGTGAGACACTGCCGCTTAATAATACCGAAGTGTTAAGAAGCAGAGCATTTGGGCTCACAGGTAACGTATTCACAGCAAGCAAGACTCGCAATTCAACTTAACTTTTGCGGCGAGTTGTTCTTTTACACCTTTCCATCAGGCTTCGGAAACATTCCTCGTAATACTTTAAGTAGTACTTTCCAGAAGTCTCCAGTTATTTGATTGCGTAATACTAATGATATAGGGATGGACGCGAGACGAAAAATAGGAGTCTCGCGTCTCGCAAAATAGCCTAAAAGCTTTGTCTCGTCTCGCAAAAATCCCTATATCGTAATGTTAAAAATGTGTGTCTCGTCTCGCAAAAAAGCTGTAAATCTCTGTCACGTCTCGCAAAAAAGTCGTCTCGCGTCCATCCCTAGCTAAAAACGAGTCCAAAATGTGCAGCAATACGTATTTTGTAATCTGTGTGAGTGCGCTTATCCTGCACTATTCACAACATTGTCAGAACTCCACAAATTTCCAGATTCCGATTGACTGGAATTTGCAGAATTCTGTCGATAGTGAGACTAGGTGAAGAACAAACAGATCCGCAATGATGCAAAATTTGCTGCGGAAAAAAAAAAAAAAATCCTCGTGTCATGGAGTTTGCAGAATCTCATCAGATTTCGAGTTTCAATTTTCTGGCAATAGCTCCCTTGAAAAGAATATCAATATTTACCATATTATCCAACAGAATCAGTAAAAACGTTGCAACTTTTGACTAAATAGACCCCCTTACCGTGCTACAATTATGGATTCCAATGGGCATAACGTCAGGCTTTCTGGTAATCATCCAGCATTTGAAACAACATATCGATATGAAGTGCCCACGAATGCAAAATTTAATGTTCTTGCAGATCAGATGAAAGAAAGACAGGTAATATGATATCTAAAAGAATAAGCTGGTAGATTTAGTGGGTACTTACGTATTATCCCAGCGGTTTGTCGAGACGAGCGATTTTTCGCCAAGATAAATGCCGGACACATGAAATTATCGATGGTTTGGAATAGGATTGGCAACAGTTTGCCAGCACATTTAAGGAAAAAATAGTTTGGCGGGAATGACCGACGGGATAATATGTAAGTACCCTTTAGGATAGTGATTTCGGAAATCGTCACAAGCAATAAATGATGCAGTCCACAAATGCATCTGTTCCAAAATTTATTTTGCCTGAGATGATACACTTTTCATAAAGCTGTCCAGGCTAACAGGCAATACAAATAGCTGAAAATAACCCCAATTTCACAATATTTATGAGCTAAAAAGCAACCCCAATTTTACAATATTTTAATTTACCGCCAATGATGGGTTATTTCTAGTTTTAGGAAAAGTAAAAAGCCCTCTGATTGAATGCCAAGTAGTTAAGCATTTTCGTCAAAAGTTTATCCATCAATTCGGCGAATCTTTGTCCAATCAAAGTAGATTTCTGTTTGCAGGGGCTCTAGACAGAAATGTTAGATATAGAAAATAGCAATATTAGTTTTCTTTTTAATGTGGACAAAGAGGAAGTACAGCAGTAGCAGTTTTCAGTAATACAAACAAAAATTACTTTGTCTGTAGGTCATGTTATTTTACTCTGCTAAAACGGAATATTAATGTAACATTTACGAAAAACCTGTGCAGATCGAAAAATATAAGTTATAAAGTTCGAGCTCTTTGATGTCGGATTAAGTAGAATGTTGTTCTACTATAGAATGACACTACACCTGTACATGCTACGTTGCCTTAAATTTTAATTTATGCATTATTCTTCGACTAAAAGTTAAAGAAAATGATATTGGTCAAAAATCCAGTCTACCTAGTTCATTATGGACAAATGCAGAGAACATGTACTTGTACAAAACTCTTTTATAACTTTTGCTCGAAAAGTGGCGCAGCAAAAAGTAATTAACGACTTAAACATGAAATAAATTATAGTAATAATAAAGCCGCTGTTTTTAAATTGAAAATTAAATTTTATTCATAAATCCCTGCTTAAAAGGAAAAATTCAGCAGTTCCCAACCCTTTTTTCCCCCACATACCCTTTAGCTTGGATTTCCTTTTATGACTATTCTCTTTCCATGAAGACTACCCGCATATATAATGCAGACATACTTTCTTTTTTTGATAAAATCTTCTTAGCCTAAAATGACGCGGCAAAAACTGTATTCAAATCGGGATGGAGTTTCGCGAGCAATTAGAAATCCATAGAAGTTCTTGGTTACTAAAATCGCAGCGGCCTAAGTCATTTACCCCACTTTGAGTGTAACAGTAAAAATTAAACTTGAGAGTACTTTTGTGATATAAAACTATGCAGCTTTGCCTGCATTTTCAGTTGAGCTACTTTTGTGATTTACGACATTACAAAACAATCTTTCCACAAGTCTGTTACGTACTTCAGGTTAGGAGCATCTGATTTGAAAGATATCGTCCTATGTTAAGCTTAAATGTTGACAGCAACCTAATGTGTTTGCTGTCAAACACTTTGGGATTTTCAAACTCTTACAGTGAAACTTTCAAAAACGTTATTGCACGGAGTTCTTCCATACTTTGTATCTTATTATCAATCTGTTTTGAAAACTCTGAAAGAAAAAAGCATTTTTGTGATTTTTCTGGTTTAAAAAGATGAAATGTACTTTTTTCTGATCTCTGACTTCATTTTTAGCGTGTTGATAGCTGGGGATAAAATGTGGTGCAGGAGAAGAAGAGGTGAGTTTGCAATGAACTAGCTGCGTACCCGTTCTTCGTACGGTAGGAAACGAATAGTTTTCTTACTTGTGTAACTCGAATTAAATCCAGTGATGTGGAATCTCTTAAAAAAGCTAAATTATCTGCCTCGTAACATAAAGTTTGCGTCATTACAAATGAATATTCAGATCATTGCAACATGATGATGCGAAAGCTGTTACAGATGTCGCACGCGATTAAAAAAGAAAGAACTTCATAGTATGGGAGAAACTCTTCACATGCAAAACACTTTATCTCCGCATTATGTAGGACTGCTTTCTTTCTTTTTTTTTGGTTTCAGTTATAGCATTATTATCTCAGAAATAACATTTCTCGATGTGGACAACCGTTTTATTTTCTCGTGCAGTTCTTAAGTGTTTGCACACTTTTGTTGCAGACGACTTTACTGAAATTCTACGTAACAGAACAGTCTTAAAATTTTGTTGATATCTTAAATATGAAACATTCGATGCGCAGCATATGTTTTGATGCCAGAAATGTACTCTGTTTCCGCCATGATCATGGCGCTTTTGTAAATGTTAGTGACATAACTTTTGAGAAAGAGCTTATAACCATTACTAAACACCTAATGCAACTTCAGAATTGTCACATAAAACTAACGCCGACCTCTCTTGGGATTTGCACTTAAAATAAATAGCTAATTTAATTTATTAGTTTAAGCACAGTATTAGCATATTATTCATTGTTGTCACTTAAATTGTTAAATTCAATATTTAAATTCAATAACTGAAGTCGTTTCTAAAGTTCTTGTCTCGTAAAACGAAAATACACAAATATTACAGCTAAATGAATGGTAAGAAAATATTCTCCGTGTTCAAATGTGTTAAGTATACCCATTTTTAGGGAGAACGGTCGAACGGTATAGAAGTTGATGCGTTGCAGCGCCACCTAGGGGCAAGTTATAGCAAAATGGATACTGTAAAAATATTCTCCGTGTCCAAATATCCGCCTGTACCAATTTTCATCGCGACCGGTAGAACGGTATAATGGATAGTAAGTATTAAAATCTTCTCTATGTTAAAGCACGTTGTCAAATTTCATGGTGATCGGTCAAATGGTGTTGGAGTTTTTTCAACGGAGTTTTTCATTCATTCACACACACACACATATATATATATATATATAGATAGATTTCCTGTTCCTTTTTATAATTTAACCGACTTTAAAAACGGAGGGGGCTCTTTATTCATCGAGTATGTCCCTTTTCTTTTTTTATCCTTTCTTCAGTATGTTCACCGATTTCTAGGTAACAGCTTAACACATTTGAGCTGGGATGCAGACCTCTATTGACCGTCATTATAAACCAGTTTTATTGACCGATTCCAGTTTTATATATAAACCGATAATAAAACTGGAATCGGTAAATAAACTGGTTTATAATGGCGGTCAATAGAGTCTGCATCCCAGCCTTGGATAGTTTAAATTGCATTTATTTAGGAGGTTCGTTCGAAGGAGATCGTTCCATAAATTTTTAAAATAACGCAAAACGTACCTTTTTCAGAAAACCGGAAGAAACCATTTAAGATTGTAACAATAAGATTATAATCAATGTATATTTTTCTGGTAATGTAATTTGATTTTGGGTGTCTTTGTTGTTATTTCTTAAAGTTGTTTGAATTTTTTTAATTAATTAATTATTTTAAAATTTGCCTATAGCTGTGCGACCGGGAAAGTAATCATAAAATCCGTGAACGTATTCAGTTTAAATACAACTCAAATCGTTGCACTTTCAAATAAATTCGAATTTTTAAATTTTGAATTCATTATTAATTAAGCTGTCTGGTTTCTCTTCATCAATCGAGCTAAGCACTATATTATTTTGATTTACAGAAGGATATCCAGGCAAATGAATTGCAGGATCGCCTGAACAAGTAAGCACTGCAATAGCTTTCAGGATTAATTTAGAAATATTTATTCACCTTTATTTATTTATTCTTGTACGTAATACAAAAAAAAGGGAAAATTGTATTGAAAATGGTGGTAAATTTCGAAAGGAAAATATCAAATATGGTTTCTTTAGTAATACAGCAAGTATTAATTTTTATTCGCAAAAGCAGTGTGCATATTTTTAACATTAAAATATAGCTAACTGGTAATGGAAAGAACGTTCATAATTTTATTTTACTTCTCTTTACTAAAACACGAGAGCACAATACGCAAGTTGTGAACAAATATTTTGAAGTTTTTTGAGTGTCAGACATAAATTTGTTCGTTTCAAAAATTTTCAAGAGCCCCGTGACTTCTTTTCATCCAAGATCAACTTCGTTTATGTAGCATTAAATCTTTGTGAGGAAGCAGCGAAAATGCTGTCAAACCGTGTTTTGTTTGTTTAGTAAAGTATTTATTTAGATTTCTTAACATAATGTTTCTTTTCAGAATTTTGAAGAAAATATTTAAATTAAATAATATTTCCTGAGATTCATTTACTATCTTTCTATGAAAGGGTAATGAATTCCATCCATATGGCATGCATTCATATATGGACGTCTGTCTAAATTAGATATTTAATTAAGAGCAACATGCTCCAGTACTGACGAATTGCGAGGTTCCAACTTTTTCAAGTTTAAGCACTCCTTGAAATAGTACTTGAAAAATAAATCTAGAAATTTTCATTGAATTAATTTAATTGCTCGGATATTTGTTCTAGACTTTACCTTAATTTTCAAGAGCCGTTTCCATAAACTTAACAGTACACAAGATAGATGCCATGCTGTGAGAAAGTCCGTTTAATCAAATAATTTGGAACAACTCTTTGGAATTGTTTTCCAACACTCAAAAGAAAAAAAAAAAAAAGGATAATTCTTTTTCACACAGTCTGAAATTTCAATCGTTCGAATAGACCGCAAGTGATTACTTTGTTGTTATCGCTTCAAGTACATCTGTGTTTTCTGCCAATTAGCCTCTGATGTGTAAATACGTTGGTTGCCCGCATTGTCGTTCTGAATGCATCCTGTTTCGCCGACTTAAAGAATTTATGTGAAAGAATAAATTACAGACAGTTGTTTGGCGGTAGAATGCAATTAACGACGCACAAAATACAACAAGGAAAAGAAGCAATCTACGGAACAGCATTTCTGAGAATTGAAGCCATTTAACCAAATAGAATAAGTACTGTTGTGCAGGGAATAAACATACAAATTTTATTGAAAGAAGAATTTTTTTAAGAGAAAGAATGAATGTTATTAATTTCTCATCACATCACAGCAAATAAATAACGTTTATTACAATGTTCAGAAAATAAAATTATGGGAAAAAATGTATAATTTATTTTAATGGAGAAAATCCATTAGGAGGACCGTAATGTCTATTTTTTATACGTCAGTATTTTTCCTAGGAAAAAACTAATTTATTTGTCTTGGGATGTATAAATAAATTGCATAAACGATATTAAGAATGTTACTGATAATACAAAAATTGGCATGTATGTGGGTATAATAAGAAAAATGCTAGATTGGCTAGCATTTTCCAAAATTCGTAACCTTTGCCGTTAGAACCCAAAAAGGTTCTTTTCACATATCCCACCTCATCAAAAAAAAAAAAAAAAAAAAAAGAAGAAGAGAAGAAGAGAGAGAGACAGAGAAAAGAGAAAGATAATAAAATCTTTTTTGTAAAATACAACACACAGGAGTCATGCTTTACTAAAAATCAATTTCAGGACATTATCGTTCTCCAAGATGGGTAGACGTATAAAAAATATAGTTTAAAAAAACTAAAAAACACGCTTTAGCGATAAATTGAACTAACTAAAAAGTGAAAAATAATTCTTAATATAGAAATGAATTAATGAACGAAAAATAGTATTATGGTGAAAAAATGTGGGGCGCTTAGTGCTATATTTTTTGTATCATTTTTGTACTAATCATACCGAGCGAATATTCTCAAGAATTGATATATGGATCACCCCACGCTTTTTCACAATAATACTATTTTTCGTTCATTAATTTATTTCTATATTAAGAATTATTTTTCACTTTTTAGTTAATTCAATTTACCACTAAAGCGTGTTTCCCTTTTTAGTTTGATTTGCTATAAAAGCGTGTTCTCACATTTTGGGGAGAGGGCAGCAGCCCCCTCAGACCCCCCTCTGGCTACGCCCCTGAGGTGCAAGTATTAATTAACCTGCAGTTCAATGCTACCTTCCTCACTAAAAAGGAAAAATAGGTCTCTAATCAACAAATAAGTTTCATAACGACTACAACAAACACAAACATCCATGTAATTGAGGTAAAACTTTTAGATTTGCCATCTGGATTTCAAAAACGTAACTTCCCAAACATACCATTGACAGTTACCAATAGCGAGAGAGGTTCTACTCTGTGCTGAGCCGATTGCCGAAATGGTACGCATGCGCAGACCGCGCGCTGGCTCCATCTCTCTCGCTCTCACGCAAAGGAACTCTAAGAAATTTACTAACCCTGACGATCCTAATCAGGATAATGGGATAAACTTATCAAATTATTGTATTGTCATCGGTCCTTGATAAGTCTACAAAGTTTAAATTAAATCTGACCGTTTAAAGTGGGTCAAAATCGAGTTCAAAGGAGCCGGTTACAAACAAACATACAGATGGAACTAATAAAAGCGTGTTAAAGAAAAGTGGGATCATCCTTCTTGAAAGAAAAAAAAAAAAAAGTACAGTGGAGCCTGGTGAAGAAACCAACTTAGTATAGACCACCTGCCTACAGTGAACAGTTTCGTACAATTTCCACATCCCAACTACCAGACTTCGTCGCTTTTGTTCAAGACTATTGCAATTTTTTTTTTCATCAAACCCCATCTAATGTATTAAAATCTGATAAGGCAATTTCCTTCAGCGTTCCGAGAATTCCCACACTCTGTTGTTGTTTCAAATGCCCTCTGGCAACCGCTGAGCAGTGCCAGATTCTCCATGTAGGCCGGCGATCAGCGAAAGGGAACATCTTCCATTTTTAATGAGCCCCAGTGGGAGTAATAAGACCGAATGAGCTCGGAGTCGCCTAATTTTGAACCAATTCCAGATGAGAGACTCAGCACCTGAAATCGACACCCCCAGAGGTATCGTTTGAACACCGGAGACCAAGCCGGTGCTGCTTCCACTTTCCATGTTCTTACCGGGAATGGAGTTCAGTGCAGGACATTTCCAAAATCTAAATATATTAACACAGCAGCCAAATCGCGATTCAATTATGAGGATAAGACACGACATCTTTGCTCCTGCAAAGTTCCTTCTTCTACAAATTACTATCCCTTCTTTTACATATTAATTTCCTACACAGATTAAGATACAGACGAAAATACTGTTTAACCCTTTAACACGCAGTGTTCCCGCTCTAGGAACACCAAACTCTGATGTTTTGACTGTTGCCAGTCACGAAGAATAGATTCGATTTCTATAAAAATAGTTACGAGTGACATAGCTCCACGAGAATCCTTTACTTTTTAGCACGTCATTTCCCGTAAAAAATTGTCACGATTCTTTTTAACAGCATGACATCTGCTGGATAGATTGCTGAATGCTGAATAAAGGGCAGTCGTTGCCATCGCTCGACATAACTACCCGCAAGATGGCGGACGATCGAAACGTTCATAGCGTGCCAGAGATCTAGAGACCTTTTTTTGACAACAGCTGGCTGTGCGGCACAGCCGGCTGCGTCAAAAAAGGGTCTCTAGATCTGTGGCACGCGATGAACGTTTCGATCGTCCGCCATCTTGCTGGTAGTTAAGTCGAGCGATGGCAACGACTGTCTTTTTCAGCATTGGGAAAGTGTTGCGCCTCAAAGGGTTAACGCACAAAGAGTATGCAAATGAGTTTTATCAAAGAGTCGAACAAAGCGGTATAACAAAAGCATAGAAATGCTTCTCAAGCATGCAATTCGAAGCAGACGTCTGAAAAATAAAAACCAACTGTAGATTCCTAAGCACGAAGCTTGGTTCTTCATAATCAGGACTGTTTATATTCCATCTTTCGTGTGCTTTGTGGGAAGGCATTACTCTTCGACGATTGGACTATTACAAAAGTGATGAATGAAAACTTTCGTGTAAATATGATTCAAGTACTCTCGGCTCTCTCCTGAATCGTTTTCTGAGAAAGAATGGGAAGTATTCATAGTGGTTGTACCTCTACACCAGAAAGAGGAGCTGCCACTTAAAGGAACGAGGTTGTTTATTGTGGGAGTGTTTTTTTTTTTTTAACCCACATATTAATTTACTGGTAGAAATACAAAAGACTCACCGTGCGTGCATAAATATTCTTTTCATTAGCTTTTTCTAGAACGAAATGTTTTTGCTTTGAGCAGTCGTCTGTCAATGGATATTTGTAAAGCACCATCTTTCATGGTTAACCCTTTGAGGCGCAACCCTTTCCCAATGCTGAAAAAAGGGCAGCCGTTGCCATCGCTCGACTTAACTACCAGAAAGATGGCGGACGATCGAAACGTTCATCGCGTGCCACAGATCTAGAGACCCATTTTTGACGACAGCTGGCTGTGCCAAAGGGTTACCGTACATTGAGGGCCCTTATCCAATGCTGCCATCGGACACCAGCTCCGCGAGATTGCGGTTGTGGGTGTAAATGTAAGAAAAGTGGACCATGAACAAACAGTGAAAGTAAATAATGTCTAAAATAAAAGTGGTTAAGCTTGGACGAGATAATAGAAAATGGGGTGCCTTTATATCATTTGTTGCCCCTGAACACCAAATCTCCAATTACGAATCTTTCGACATCGGATCCTTTTATTTCCAGCCTTAGGGACAGAAGTATTATCTTTACACTAGTTATTTTAGAAAATATAATATATCTAAGTCTAATTACTAATCTGTTACAAAATTAAAGTAACGTTCAAAAAATTGTAATTAATTAAGTAATTTGCAACAATTTGTAATCTCTAAATTTCTAAAATAGGATCAAAATCACAAAAAGAATTTCCAAGTGAATTCAGAATACTGAGCATCATTGTATAGGAGAGTGAAATTAAGTGAGGAATATCATTTAAGAATAAATTATTTTCTATCATTAAAAAATGTCTTTTGGCTTTATTTTAATTTTGTGTAAAACATTTTTACTAGCATATTAAAAAAATACACACATGTGTAACAATTGATGAGAAGTGTTAGTTAAAAATGCCCTACTCTTAGCGGCCTAGATCATCTGCGTCCTAGATCATCTAATCACACCATGTAATATATGGTCAGAGTTTGATAATTGTAATATAACAGTGTGCCATTAATCTTAAAAGCTATAGACTTGGAATAAAGGCTATCGATCTAATGGTCTGGAGTTTTGGTCGGTTTTCTCCAGACGTAACGTGAAAAGATGTAACGCGTAGAAATTCCTCCGACCAAGATAATCCCCATCTAAGCCAGATAGCCCATGCACAGCTTTGCCATAATTAAAACGCAATCCACACAATCCAGTGTATTTGTCAATTAAATTTAATGCAGCGTCATGCAAAATAAGTTGATCAAGACAGGTGTAGACTTATACGGAATATCGATATTACATCATGCTATTGTTTTTAAGAAGCTGAACATGTTTTCTGCTTAAGACACTTTACATGTACATGAAAAATTTCGCTACCTAATACCCCTTTTCCTCCAGCTACTTCTGTGTTTGAAGAGCAGCAGTGCATACATTCTTGTTTGCAGCTTGTGCTGCAAACTTGGATGAACATTCAAGTTTTGAGTACGCTTTCTTATTTTGATCGTAAAAATCAAGATTTTTCTTTTTTGAGTGGCTCGTTTAAAGTAAAACAGATACATAAAAATTCTTTCAAATTTCTTGCTAAAAGAATCTGGAGTGACTCCACACGACTTTCCGAACACTTACGATTAAGATCATTACCAAGCATTTAAATAAATTTTAATCGATGAATCATTCAAACATATATACCGAATTGAAGGTCAATCGAATGTACAGTTTAAATGCTAGCGCACTTTCAAGAATTTCTCCCCATAGGCCATAATGTAAAAGAAATCTTTGTCGTAGCCCTGTTTAAAAACTATAAGTCCTATACACATCAAAATCAATATCGGTCTTACTATGGTGGTTTATAACATGTATACCCAATTTGAGCTCAATCGAATGTACCGTTTCACCCTTTGAGGCGCAACCCTTTCCCAATGCTGAGAAAAGGGCAGCCGTTGCCATCGCGGACGCCCCGTGTATTTAAAAGATTTTTTAAGCTTGAAATGTCAAGCTTAATTGCAAGCTGGGCAAGTGTAAACTAGAACACTTGATTCAAGCTTGCATCAAGCTTACACGATTGGAATTTTCAAGCTTAATTCAAGCTTACTGACTTGATAAATCAAGTTTGATGCAAGTTTGCTGTGCTGTCTGGTTTTTTTTTTTTTTTACGGGAAATGACGTGCTAAAAAGTAAAGGATTCTCGTGGAGCTATGTCACTCGCAACTTTTTTTTATCGAAATCAAATCTATTCTTCGTGACTGGCAACGGTCAAAACGTCAGAGTTTGGTGTTCCCAGAGCGAGAACACTGCGCGTCAAAGGGTTAAACGCTAGCGCACTTTTAAGAATTTTCCCCGATAGGCCATAATGTAAAAGAAATCTTTGTCGCAGTCTGTAGAAAAACTATAAGTTCTATACACACCAAAATCAATACCGGTCTTACGACAATGGTTTATAACATATTTACCCAATTTGAGCTCAATCGAAAACCCCATTCAGGAGCTATCGTGTTCACACACACACACACATCTCGTAAAAATAGCATAAATGAATTCAGAAGACCTCAAAACGTGTCAATAACACCAAAATCTCGAATTCGAATTTTTACATGATTACAATACTTTCCTTCATAGTACACGTTCGGAAAGTAAAATAGGATTAAATACCTTGAACTTGATATGGAATAATTTTGTTCATAGTCAAATACTTTTTGATGAAATGTAAATAGTTTTGCTAGATTAGGATCTGGCGATAAATTAAATGTATGATTCAAAATTATAGCGGAAAACGGAATAATTCAATCCATTGAAATATGACGTCTCTAAAGAATTATTTTGCAATCAATTCGTTATTTTCCTTATTTTTAAATTACGGAAATTTCAAAATTCAAGATTGCTTTTATGTAATGATTAATTATTTTCTCAGTGAGTTTATACACTGCTTTTCTTGGCAATAACTTTTGCAAACAATCACAAAAACTGTATGCAAAATTGCTGGGGAAATCAAATCAGTATTTTTCAAAAAAACAAGAAAGCACAATCGTAAAAGAAACAAATACTCCTCACGCAATCGGGTGACGTTTGAGAATTGTATGATTCGTCATGCGTCACGTGAGCACAATTGTTTGGTAATAATAATAGTTAAGTCAGGAGAGAAACAGCCGAAGTAGTACTAATGATGTTTTAAACTCTCTTTCCGATTATTTAAAAGTTTAAACGTAGCATTATTTTACAGTTTTCCCACCTGTATTTCTGTAAGTTGTCACGTAACTTTATGGAACGATATAATAGGAAAAGGTTTGCATGCCTAAATATATTCAGAGACTTTCAGTTTAAAAAAAAAACAGTGGGTACGTGCTTAAACTTTCGAAGAATAAACTAAGTATGATATTTAAATTATTATCACAGAATATTTGAATTGATCATAATTTATAGTCTCGGAACGTTTGAAAGAATCAGAATTATAATAATAGAAATCAAACACGCACTCATTTAGCCAGAAAAACTTTCGGACTCCCAGAAGGTGGAAAACGTAGTTTCTCACTAAGTGCTTAGCAATAATTTTGCTCACAGCTAAGCCTAAAATAACCATTGCTGTATGAAGAAAGTGGGGGGGGGGGATGACACAACCGCCTCTCTGGCCACTTCCCTGGAGATGCGCTTGCTCGAAGATTAAACAAAAACATAAATGCGTAACCCTGAATCTGAAGGCTAATCTGACTGAATCACAGAGTCCAAGGCCTACACACGAAAGAGCTATTTATTATAATTTAAATTTTGTCGCCACCAAATGAAGCAAGAATTTCAAAAAAGTTGTTTTTCTTTTAAAGTGAAATTAACTCGACCTCAACTGCAATAGATATCACAGTATGGATCAGGGGTTCCCAACCTTTTACAATTGCGCCCCCTCCCCCCAACAAAGGATAACTTAGAATGACTCCCCCCTCCATCTCATTCCTCAGCAAACATGGTTTTCTTTACTTCCTTGTACGAAATGCAAGGAAGTAATGTGATCGCGAAAAATTTCGGTACCTACACAGTAAAAAAATTCAGAAACGTTACATACTTATAGCAGGAAGGTTTCCGAAAGTATAGCGTAACCTACCGATGCTCTATTCGAACTCACGATTTCGGAAACATAACCCACATTTTGGCTAAAATATCTACGGGGAAAGGAAATCCTCATTTGGGATTTCGCGCGCATGCGCCAAGTGCCAAGAGGCAGAGGGAAAAGAGTAAACGCGTCTTGCCTAATCGCACACATGGTCACAAAAGAGTCGCTATGACGTCACAGTGGGTCACAATTGTCACATACTAGTCACATTGTAACTTGTGAGTGATGTGACTCCACTGTGTGGTCACTGTGAAGTCTATTTATGACCAGTCACCAGGTGACGTCGTTGGATGAATACTTATATAAAACGGATGAATACTTAAATAAAACAGCACATTATCTCCTGAAAATAATTTATGTGGGAAAAAAAGATTTAAGATTTTTAATTTATATTTATTAACTAGCTGAAACACCCGTTCTTCGCCCACAATGGATATTGATAAACCAACAATTACAAATGGAAAATAAATAAATATATATTAAACATACTTTGGTTATATATTTTATCGCTACAAAATCTGTTTTACAGTATACGTCAGCCATATTCTAACTATACTTGATTTTTTAAAATACTGTTTGGGATGGGCATCATATTCTCCGCGTATTTGTCTTGTTTTTCAAAATTGAAATCTACGTTAAAATCGCCTATTAAAACTTTTAAAATTCCCGTCAGAAATATTCTAACTATACTTCACCTTTATTTACACTAATATAGACACCAATATTCCAATTAAATAAACAGTATTGTTAGGCAATTTCTCGACAAAGATGGTTGTGTTGTGGGGTTATGGCCAATTAGCTAAACGTTGGCTCTGCTGGGGGGTGGGGTGCCCCACCTGGGAGTCTTTCTAAGGGGTCCTAACCTGCGATTACGCTAAGTTTTGGAGGAAACCACGGAAACTCCGAACGGTTAGGTCGGCGGACGCGATTTTGTTTTGAACCAGGGACCTTCCGTCTCCCAGTTCAGCGTTCTTAGTGCTCGGCCACTGGTGGAGCACTCGACAAAGATGGAACATATCGTTTCGAGGACTCATTTCTTTTATGCCAAACTTCGCGATAAATCACAAAAAATGGCAAACCTTGGAGACTTTTCACATTTAATCTGGCAGCCCTTGAAACATTATTCGCCTTTTCACCAGGTAGACAAAGCTCTTTGTCTGGAATTAACAGCACTCAAGAGCTAAAAAATACGTGAAAAACACCTTTTTTGTCAACTGTCCTTTATTAAAGTCGACTTTTTAAAAAAACCTTGAAAAAGATTTTTATGAATTAGTATTCGTTTCATTTTAGTGCAAGATTTTTATGGCTATGTTCATTTCCTTTCAATGTATGCAGACAAATATGAAAGTAACTTTTTGGCCCCTCACAACAGTTTGGACACGAACTTTAAAAAACCCTGAAAATGACTGTTATGCATTCGTGTTCGCTGCATTTTAAAGCAAGAATTTTATGGCTATCTATGTCCCTTTTAGATATGATGGCAAATTTGGAAACAACGTTTAGACCCTTATGCCCGTTTTGATGAAAATTCTAGAAAATCCTGGAAATGATTTTAAGGCATTTGTGTTCACTATATTTTTAAGCAAGAATTTTAAGCTATCTCGTCTTCCTATGATACATGAAGGGAAAGGTGAAAAGAACGTCAAAAAACGTTTCGACCCCTTACACCTGTTTCGGTGTGAATTCTAAAACACTCTGAAAATTATTGTTAGGCATTCGTGTTTGCTACATTCTAAAGCAAGAGTTTTATGGCAATCTCCATTTCCCTTTGAGATATGATGACAAATTCGAAAACAACGTTTTGGCCCCTTATCCTCGTTTTGATGCGCATTCTAAAGAACCCTGAAAATGAATTTTAAGCATTTGTGTTCACTATACTTTTAAGCAGGAATTTTAAGGTATCTCTTTTTTCCTCTGAGATATGAAGGGAAACGTGAAAAGAACGTTTTGGGTCGCCACCTCCGTCTGCGTTCGAATGTTCAAAAATCGCTTCTTAAATGACGCTTTGGGCACAAAAGCTATGAGCTCCTAAAATTTCATGTCTGTATCTGCGTTAAATTTGGCTGGGTGATGATCACCAGTCAGTCAGGATATCTTCCTTTATATATAGAGATTTTAAAACTTTTAGGTTGCCAATTAATATAGTTTTAATAATTACGTGACTTCAAATCACTTAAATGGTGCGTTTATCGCGGCGATTTTTAGGTTGGCGAGAGTGGAGGGACGTTAAGTAAAATCATAACTTAAGTTTAGTTAAAAGTTACCACTTCATTCATTGACTGTTAGTCAGTACAAAATTCGCTGGGTCAGTTAGTATAACATAAATGTTTATTTTCATTTGCCACACTAATTTTTAACTATTTAAAAAATGTTAGAACTGTTTAATATCCAAGCTGTACTAATTTTAATTTCCAGGTATCCAATAGAGATACTTTTTATAAATCTTCCATGGTTGGCTCTCGTGTAAAACATCAAGCTGTGTAATTTCGAGGGGCTATTTAGAATCGCTTTAATTGCGAATAGGATGTTAGTGTTGCAGAATATACAAATTTCACACTTTTTTAACGTTAAACCTTATGACGTCAAGGTTTAACTGCCGTAAAAGATACACCAAACTCATTTTTAGTAAAAAAATTCCTAAAAATCTGCAAATTATGCTACATATTCAGAAAGAACTGTTTTTAAAAGAAAATTTTCTCCCCTATTCGATGATATAAATGCCGTTTTTCTGCAAACGTAATTGCCGCCGTTATTAGGAATTAGGTGAGGAAAAATTAAAAAAATCGATAAAATTCAAAAATTCAAAAAAATAAGAAAATTTCTAATTGGAATTTCGAAAATTTTAATAGTTATTCTGCTAATCGGGGCGAAGACGAATCCAACGAATCAGAGATCATTAAAATCGGTCCAGCCATTCTTGAGTTATAAGTGTTGGAACAAACCCGACTTTGTTTTATGTATATAGATTATGGTATTTTCCCTCCATTTATAAAATACTCCAAAAATATATCAAGTTTCCAAAACAAGCCATGCCAGAACTAAATTTTGCAGCAGTCGGTTTACTTTTAGAGCAAGTCAGAGCAAGACGATCACAGCGCTGAGGTAACGTGCTGACCTACGAACGCGTGCGTCGAGGGTTCGCTCCTTCCGTGAGAGTTTGGTGCTGCCATCTAGTGCATGTTACTCGAAACGCTACATCTAGCGCATGCTACTCGTTCTGAAAAACACAGAAAGGTTACTCGTTAATTCGGAAACCTTTGTGAAATACACCGAAAGGTTACGCAATATTTTACCAAAATATACAAAAACGTTACACATCTTTTCCAGAAACCTTACCTAAAAAGCAGGAAAATATGTAAATATTTTTCCGAAATATGCAGAAACGTTTCTAAATACTTTACCCGCATGGTTCGGAAACGTTTCTGCAATTTTAAACTACAAGAGCTGCCCCATATTTTGGGGTAACGTTTCCGAATTTTTTTTTACCGTGGAATTTGACGAAAAAATCGATTTTGACTACCTCTAAATTTACTTTTAAGAGTCTTTACGAGACATCTCATCGTACGCATGCATGTATGTTCATATAAATGCATGTACGATCCATTTTTACCGACCACAAGTTCATTTTGACCAGTTTTTCCCTGACGTCTGTACGTACGTTATATGTATGTAACTCGCGCATCTCAAAAAGTATTAGTCGTAGAAATGTTGAAATTTTATATTTAGAATTGTTGTAACATCTACTTGTGAACCTCCCTTAATGGTTCCAATTAACTGGACAGTTCATTTACAGGCCCCCCTAAAATATTTTCCTTACATTATGTTCTATGGGTGGAAATTCATTAAGGTGTATTTTAGAGATATTAAGTTATTCTAAATGAATCAAAAGGGATATGTGTTGTTAAGAATTACAAAATGAATATCTCGATCGAAAATGGTGTCTTTATTACCTATAGTTCTACAGAACACTCAAAAAGTTCCAACACATTACGGTCAATGGCAGTTTTAGAGAGATTCATTCATTTCAAGCACAGTACCATCCAACTATATAGTTAGATAGCAGTCCGAAGATGCTCACGTGTCTCTCTCAAAAATTGCGCCAAACGTCGCCAAACTTGGCGACCTTTGGTGCATATACGTATGTATGTAATTTGCATATCTCAAAAACCATTAGTCGTGGGTTTTTGAAATTTTATATATAAGACTGCTGTAACATCTAGTTGTGCACCTCGATTTTTGATTCCAATCTAATGGAGAATTTATTTACAGGACACCCCCCTAGGGATGGACGCGAGACGAAAAATAAGCGTCTCGCGTCTCGCAGAATAGCCTAAAAGCTTGTCTCGTCTCGCAAAAATCCCTATACCGTAATGTTAAAAATGTGTGTCTCGTCTCGCAAAAAAGTTGTAAATCTCTGTCTCGTCTCGCAAAAAAGTCGTCTCGCGTCCATCCCTACACCCCCCATAAGAATTTCAATACATTATGTCTGTAGAATCTTCGATATATTGTCTGCAGTCAATCATTGTTTGGTCTATGCCCAAAATCGCGTCATTTGTCATCGACCTTGGCGAGTTTTGCCGAAATATTGGCAAATTTAACGCCAAAAATAATTATATATTTCGCAAAACTCTTAAACTTTTAACCGTAGAATGTTGACCATTTTGTATTTACAACTATTATAACATCTAACTGTGGATCTCATTTTTGAGTTCAATCAACTGAGTAATTTATTTACAGCGTCACCCGAATGACTTAGATGAAGACTTAGAAATCCGAATGACACCCGAAAGTGTCAGAAGGAAGTCTTTCAAACTGAACTCAGCTTAGCGATATCGAAATATTTGGCTAGAATTCGCTAAACTTTACTATTACTGATATTTTATCTTTTTCACACTAAATAAGTTTAGATGAAGTGCACCGAAAATATTTATGATTTAAGACTCACAAGGAAGTCACTTGATGCCCACATCCGTTTATTCTTTAAAAATGCTCTTTCAGTCGCTTTTCTGTACAAAATAATGTTATCAGTAAAGTTTGAATAAACCTTTTAAGCGAAAATAAATATGTTTTTTAGCAAAAATAAAAATAAATAAGATTTTTTGAAACATGCATTGCCACTTGCTTTTTGAATGTTTTTCACTCTCCCCCCCCCCCCACTCTGCGAAAGCTCTGTGCCGCCCCACATATTGGGAACCGCTGGTTTAGAGTTCATAATAGAAATGCCAAGTGGCGTAGCCAAAAGTTTTTCATGGGTTACTACTACTACTGCAACTCATATACAATATACGTGTGTGTGTATGATAAGGGAGTGAAGGATATAGATTTTGTATGGCAAAAAATTCCTCATTTGGGGGGGTGACCCCCTAACCCCCCTCCCCCCGCCGCATGGCTGCGCTACTGGAAATGCCTAATAAGCTTTCATAGACAATAAATTTGAGAAAATTGAAACATGCTTAAATTTATTGTAGATAAGAACTACACGTACTCGTGTTAATTTTGAGCAGTTGTATGTCCTACGATGCTGCTAAAATTCACTTGAAATAACTAAACATGCTTTCTTTTTTAATGCGATCAGTCTGGAAAAAAAAGAGTAAAAATGATTAGATAAGCATTGAAAATTCCTTAAGTTCGAGTGTTTTGATATTCTAGTGTTTTGATCCTCTTCTTCATCTTATGATAAGGACACATAGTATTTTGATTGATAAAAAATTCCATGCTTCGTTTCATTCATACTACAGAAATAAAAATGTCTGGCTGGACTTTTTTTTCTGATAGTAAAAAAAATGCATTTAAACAAAATAAAGCACCATTTTAACGTATTGTCGGATAATATTTATTAACTACAGGTAAAGGTAAATACATATTAATTGAAGTACTTTCTGGTATTAGTTGATGTTGGTATAGTTTTCTGTTTTCGTCACTTTTCCTACGGGAAAAGATGGAAGCATACTTTGTACTGCGAAGAATGAAATAACTCTGAAAGGAAAGGCATATATGTATTTTTAGTAATAATGCATGACACTGAAATACAAGAAACACATTTACTATAGGGTAGGTGCACCAGTAACTGACACTTTATTATAATAAATTATTTGGCAAACTTTTATTGCAGAACTTTTATCAAATGATGCTACCTAAGTACCAATTTAGACATTTATCTTCAATTTTATAGGAATTCTTTTTTTTTTTTAACCTCCAGGGCGCTCAGGTATTAAAATCTGAGATTTTAAACTCAGTGCTAATATATATATATATATATAATATATAATAGCTTACTTACGTAAAGTGAAATCCCAAGATAATCCAATGATAAAGTGAAAAAAATATAAAAAATAAAAAAGTAGATAGCACATAGTGCCAATTAACGAGCTTATACCGGATAAGTGTTTAAATATAGCCTTTTAAGGCAATGAAAGAGTGGAAAAATTGAATATAAAGCGCCAAATTAGAACTGGTGTGCTTTTAAGCCTAATCACATGTAATCAGAAATAGACGGAAAATGGAATTAATATTGAAATGGTGTGCTCTATCATCAGGCGCCACCGCACACACATTTCAATTTAATCGAATATATATATATATATAATATATAATAGCTTACTTACGTAAAGTGAAATCCCAAGATAATCCATTGATAAAGTGAAAAAATATAAAAATAAAAAAGTAGATAGCACATGGTGCCAATTAACGAGCTTATACCGGATAAGTGTTTAAATATAGCCTTTTAAGGTAATGAAAGAGTGGATAAATTGGATATAAAGCGCCAAATTAGAACTAGTGGGCTTTTTAAGCCTAATCACATGTAACCTCAAATAGACGGAAAATGGAATGGATATTGAAATGGTGTGCTCTATCATCAGGCGCCACCGCACACACATTTCAATGGAATCGAAAAAAACAATAATAGCTAGGTTTCTGCAAGTTACCTGACCAAAATTAGGGTCCTTTTATAACTTGGGGGCGCGACCGTAGCTATTAGAAATAAACAACGAGGAAGTGGACCGACAAGAAGATCAAAGCTCAGTAATGTAGCCAGTATTAGTGCATGTTGCCATCAGAGAATACTTAATGCCATCAATAGACAAGTAATGCCATGGAGTGTGAAAAAAAATGATATATTAATGATACTTTGGAAGTATTGAAAGGAAAGGAATAAATAAAAAGTAATAATTAAATGAATAAATAAAAAGAATAAAAATGGCACTAATTAAATGAATAAATAATAAAATAAATATAACACTCGTATAGCTAGCCTATGTTTAACGTAGTACTAGCTGCAGTAGCTAAGAAGTACTTAGTTGAAGTTGTGGAAAAGGAGAAAAACTGTAGAAATAATTTTAACAGTAATGATATTGATAATAATTATACACATTTATTAATTGCTATTTATGCTAATATTATTGTAAAATATTTAGGTAGAACAGTACTCTGTATGGCTTCATTGGTTACAGACTCACATAAAAAAGGAAAAAATACCAGTAATCAACTATTCTTAATTATAGAATTTTATATATATATATATATAGTCCAGTGGCGGCTCGTGACCAGTTTCAGTGGTGGGGCCCGAAAAAAAAGTAGCGGTAGTTAAAATCGGGGAAAATATATATACATATAGAGCAAACGCCCCCCCCCCTCCGGACACAATGTAAGTATTCAAAATTTTTCAACTGACATATGATGTTTAAAATTACTATACAACTTTTGCTTTTTTTACCTACTTTCGTTAATATTGAAAAGTTATCTCTATTATGAATCAAAAGGCCACGTTTCATTTTTATTTAGTATCTTTGTCTCTTACAGCTGCTTGTTCATAATTTTTAGATTTATTTTTTTAAAAATCAATATTAACATATAAAATAAATTTACACATCACATTTCGTAAATGAAGAAAAATACACTTCAAAAATACGATCACGCACATAAAAAATCTGATGTGTCCAACACATGACTTCCTTGCACGTCTATTAGATCAAAAATATTTTCGACGCACTTCCTCTAAACTTATTTGTTTGAAAGAGATAAAATATCAATAATAGTAAGATTTAGCGATTTCTAGCCAAATATTTCGATATCGCCAAGCTGAGTTCAATTTGAAAGATTTCCTTCTGACACTTTATTTGGCGATATTTCACCAAAAGCCGACAAACTTGAGATAGTCTGCGAGATTTTGGGGATAGCCAAAGTAGTCATTGACCACAGACTTTCAATGAATTGAATGCATTCATACACCTCAATGTATTTAAAGTCATTTGGCAAACCCTGTAAATAAATTCTCAGTCGATTGCTGTCAAAAAAGATATTGAAAACAGTTAGGTATTACAATAGTTCTAAATACAAAAGTTCAAAATTCTACGGGTTAAAGTTTTACAGTTATACAAATACGAAATAATTTTTGGCGCCAAATTTGGCGATATTTCGGCGAAACTCGTCAATTTCGACGACATTTGGCGAGATTTTAAGCATGAACCAAACAATGACAGATTATCGCCAAATATGGCGATATTTTGCCAAAACTCGCCAAGAACGATGACAAATGGCGATACTTTGGGCATGGACCAAATAACTGAATATCGCCAAATTTGGCGATATTTCGCCAAAACTCGCCAAGGCCGAGGACAGACGGCGAGATTTTGGGCATGTCCCAAACAATGACCGTCTACAGTTGTATTGTATTGAAGATGTCCATAGACATTAAAGTACTGAATTCTTTTCGGTGGTTCTGTAAATAAACTCTCCAGTAGAATGGAACCAAAAATCGAGATGCACAACTAGATGTTACAACAATCTTATATATGAAATTTCATAATAGTTTTTGAGATTTGAGAGTTAAATATGCACACACGTACACCAAAAGTCGCCAAGCTTGGCGACTTTTGGATAGTTCTTGAGGGAGTCACGTGACTGTGGTCAGACCATTACCTAACTTATGTGGTAGGACGGCATTGTACTTGAAATGGATGAATGCCCCTAAAATTGCCATTGACCGTAATGTATTGGAAATCTTTTGAGTGTTCCTGTAGCTGAACTATAAATGATAAAGAGACTTTTTTTAATGGAGAAATTCATTTTCTAACTCTTTACAGCATATATCACTTCTGAGTCGTTTGAAATAGCCCAATACCTCTAAAAAACGCTTTGATGAATTTCGGCCCATAGAGCGTAATGTATTTCGAATCTTTTGGGCGGTTCTGTAGATAAACTATCCAGTCGAATGGAACCGAAAGTTGAGGTGCACAACTAGATGTTACAACGTTCCTAAATATAAAGTTTCAGCATTCTACGCCTAATACTTTTTGAGATATGCGAGTTTAATGAATTTCGGCCCATTGAGCGTAATGTATTTCGAATGTTTTGGGCAGTCCTGTAGATAAACTATCCAGTCGAATGGAACCAAAAGGGGAGGTGCACAACTAGATGTTACAAATATCCAAAATATGAAGTTTCGACATTCTACGCCTAATAGCTTTTGAGTTAGGCGAGTTTAATGAATTTCGGCTCATAGAGCGTAATGTATTTCGAATCTTTTGGGCGGTCCTGTACATAAACTAACCATTCGATTGTCACCAAAAGGGGAGGTGCACAACTAGATGTTACAAATATCCAAAATATGAAGTTTCGACATTCTACGCCTAATAGCTTTTGAGTTAGGCGAGTTTAATGAATTTCGGCTCATAGAGCGTAATGTATTTCGAATCTTTTGGGCGGTCCTGTACATAAACTAACCATTCGATTGTCACCAAAAGGGGAGGTGCACAACTAGATCATAGAACAATCCTAAATATCAAATCTCAACACTCTACGACCAATAGTTTTTGAGATATGCGAGTTACATACATACGTACGTACGTACGTACGTACGTACGTACATACGTACGTACGTACATACGTACGTACGTACAGACGGCATGGAAAAACTGGCCACAATAGACTCGCCGCTGGTCAAAATGAGTTGCAGACGCATTAATATGATCGTGCATGATAGCCTACGATGAGATGCATCGAAAAAAATTTTAAAATTCAATTTAGAGGTAGTCAAAATCGGTTTTTTTGTCGAAATTTGGGCCCCAAAATTTTTCGGGATCACATTACTTCCTTATACTACGTACAAGGAAGTAAAAATGATTTCCTCCTGAGCGAAAAAATTTCGCCAATAGTTACCGATTGGCGAAATTTCTCCGTATATTGTTCAGATTACCATGCGAGGGCCCGATGATCAGGACCCCAAAGACAGCGCCAAATAAGCCGTTTGAAAGCCAAGTTAATGGTGCGTCAACATGGCTTTTGTGCACTATGTCAAATACGCCAATCCGGTAAAAAGTATTCTAGAGCAAAAGAGGAAAGAACAAAACAAAGGGTTTAGAAAAAACAATACAAAACTATAATCTTGGGAAAATCCATGGAGTTTTATGTGAAGAAAATTACTATTTAGTAAGGATAACTTGCGACGTTTAAGTTTTTTCCAAAAAAAAAAAAAAAAAAAAAAAAAGGGAAATAAATGTGCTTGGCCAAAAGAAAGCAGGCACTGTAAGTGTTTCCAAAGGATCCATAGTTTATGCACTAATAGACATGACTCTAAACAAATCTTTTTACATTTGACAGTGACAATATAAAGAAAGAAAAGATATTCTATAGGAGTATGAAATATCAAAAGTTAAACTGATGGAAAGATGATTTAGCTTTGTTAGCGAAAAAATTATCTTCATGTCTTCAATCAATGTGTTTTTAATTAGACTGTTATTTATTATCTTTTTGGTAATGATAGCTCAAATAAAGCTGCTGAAGCTCAAATGAAGCTGAACCTCACCTTATTTCTTGAAGAACGCTGAAAATCGATAACATTACCTAGTTCGTTTTCCACCATAATTCCAATGAATGTGATGTAATGTATAGATTGAGATGGCTGGCCATGAATTGCAAAGCTTCGCCATTTGCATCAAATCAAAAATGGGTATCTTATATATCTATAAACTAATGAATTATAATGGTAAAAATTCAGTTTGTTAGTTGAAAAAATAAAAACAAAGAAAGTAAGTGGAGAAGGGAAGAAGAGAATGAAAAATAAAGAAGTAAAATTAATAGTATAAACTTTCATGTTCTGCTCGCATGTAAGTTTTCGAATGTAAAAATGAAAATATCTGCAAATTTAATAGAATTAAATAATTTTGCATAAAACACATGTAAGAGTGAAACAAACTGTGCGTGGATTTTGGGAGAAACACAACACACCTTTTCTTCAAGTTTAAAATATTCATCAACTCACTAGAAAGCAGTATATCCCGAAGTTCTCAAGATTTCATTGTTAATTGTTGTGTGTGAAAGAAAAATATTTTGAAATGGTAAATGGATTTTGATACAAGCAAAGTTTAATGATAAAATTTAGATTTGCAAGAAGCCGATTTATTAAATAATCGATGATAAATTTTATATGCATTGCAGTTTGAAAATCTAAGGTGCATTATGAATAAAAGATCTGTGAGAAGATTGTCAAAACCCACCATTTTAGTCACATTGGCCGTGCGTTGGCATCAGAAAGTGTGTTTATTACTATTTTGGTGAAGATTGAATTTATTTGTCATCTCCCAAAGATGACGGTAATTATGGAACAGCTTGGATATTTGTCACCAATAGCGATTTTTAATTCTTTGGAGACCTACCCCATTAAGGTTGTTATTAAAACACTTCTTTATATATTCTTATAAATAATATTTGGCAGATTAGCGTATTTAGCAAAACGAATTATTTCATCTCGCGTTGGTTGCAAATATCCATAATTACTTTGAAATTGAAACACCAATGGAGGTTTGAAATAAAGAAAAAAGAAAAGACTGTTATTTAGTTCAAATATTTGTTACAGACTTCAAAATTAATGATTATTATAACTAAAGGTAGTGTACAAATATTTTCCTTCGTATTTACAAGGGCATTCGTTCGTTGAGACGTATGCAAATTACATTTGTCCACGGAGCGAAACGGAATATGTATTATTCGAAATTAGTTATTTTTAATGACATTAAGTTGTATTGAAATTAAGCTTGTGTTATTCCCTTAACGGAAGATTTTTATATGGAATGCTTCATTATATAATCCCTTTACTATCTACACTCATGTCCATAAATTAAGGATAATTCAGAATCACACAGAAATTGATCTCTAAAATAAAAATTTCACCTGTGGAATGATCACACACATCTTGAAGAAGAATATGCAAATTACAGGAAACCACCAGATGGCGTGCATGGTACGTCAGAATGACGAGAGTGTAAGAGAGGGGTATATAAGGAATGGTGGCAAAGAAGTAAAATTGTTCATAAGCGCTGTGAAAGCCTTTCAGTGCAAAAACCGCATAGTTATGGCCCAAAGGAGGCATTTGGATGATGTTTTACGTGGCAGAATTATCGGACGACTGGAATGTGGACGTACCCAGCTGGAAGTATCCGAGGAACTTGGAATCGCCCAGAGTGTCATCTCCAGGCTTTGGCAACGATTCCAAGATGATGGTAATGTGAGTAGACGTTACAGCACAGGTCGCCCCCGAGTTACAACGCCGAATGAGGACCGCTATTTGGCAGTTACTGCCAAAAGAAACAGACGGAGTACAGCATCAGACCTGTCTCGTCAGCTCTCTTCAGCTACCGGTACGACAGTTTCAAGGCAGACCGTGTACAGACGCTTAGGGCACATTGGTCTATATGCTCGTAGGCCTGTCAGATGTGTTCCACTTACCGCAACTCACTGTCGCCTGCGATTAACCTGGAGTAGAGAGCATGCATTGTGGACACCGCAACAGTGGTCTTGTGTGATGTTTTCCGACGAGTCCAGGTTTAGTTTGGAGTCTGATTCTCGCCGGACATTCATCTGGAGAGCGCCAGGTACCCGTTACCACCAAGAGAACACCATTGAAAGACACCGTTACGGTGGTGCAGGATGGCTCGTTTGGGGAGGAATTATTCTTGGTTATAGAACTGACCTGCATGTTCAGAGTGTAACGATGACAGGCCACATCTATCGGGATGTCATTCTGGAACAACATGTACGTTTGTTTCGGGGCGCCATGGGTGCTGAATTTGTGTTTATGGATGACAACGCCCGTCCTCACCGTGCAAACATTGTAGACGAATGCCTTCAATCGGAGGAGATGACCCGTATGCATTGGCCAGCATACTCACCGGACTTGAATCCAATAGAGCATGTGTGGGATACGCTTGGCCGACGAATTGCAGCCCGTCAACCCCCTGCCACCTGTCTACCGGAACTTCGGAGTGCATTGCTTGATGAGTGGTGTAATATTCCCCAAGATCAGATTGATCATTTGATACTCAGCATGCCTAGGCGTTGTCAGGCCTGTATTGCATCGTCCGGGAGACATACTCCGTATTAACCATCCTACTAACCATGTTATACTGTTTTTTGTAAATAGGTTCTTTTTTGAAATTTGGTCAAGGGAGTAAAACTTGCAATTTTTATTAATTATGTCAAACATATAGCATCATTTTTGCTCTTTACTTTTTGTTTAATAAATAGACTTTACAAATAAGTCAAATTTGTTTTGCTTCTTTCTCTTTCTTTGCCTGAACTTCATTATCCTTAATTTATGGACATGAGTGTATATATACATCTTTCGAAATCTGCCATTACATTAGTTTCAGGCATTTATTATTTAAGAAAAAAATGCTTATGTGATTTAAAATGACAATGCATTATCCCATTAAACCACAGAGCAGCGTTGTTATTAATGACGAACGAATGCCATCGCTGCTACCATATTACTATTTTTATTTATTTATTTTTGTTTCTCTCGCGAATGAATGCATGCTGCTATTTTAATACTTAAAAGCCTTAAAACAGATCGCTCGGAAATCGAAATTCTTCAGAAAACGCTGTGTGCAGTCCCAGAAAACAAAGACCTTTTTAAATATTTTTTTTTCTCCTTTTATGGCTGCTAAGAATTTTTCATGATGTAATTGCTAGCTTTAAGACCATTTGTTATCGTTTTCCAAACAAACACCAGAAGTAATAAATCTGACACTGATAACACCACTACAAACGTAGAAAAAAAAAAAGAAAAAAAAAATCAAACGGCGTTTTTTTTTTATACAATAAATAGAAACACAACCCTTTCCACTTCCAACCATGATATCGAATTGCTGGAGTTAGAAACACCTCAGTGCGCTAACAAAACGTCTTTCAACGACAGCGATATTTATAGACTCGGATTCTAACAACAACAGTAAGTTAAAAGAAATATATTAACTCAGAGCACGTAAGACTTTCCGTGCAATGCTTCTAGTAGTCTTACAGAGATTTCTGCAGAAACGGGCATCCATAAATACTAGAAGGCGCATAAGGCAAGAATTTGAAAGATAAATATAGCTCATTGGTTTATGACCGCTCTTGTGTGGCAAAGGGAATTTTAACTCGCAATTTGAACTTGGGGGCCAAAATCAAACTAATAGATGATGGTCTTGCAAAAATAATAGCAATGATAGAGAGGCTTTATCCTACAGTTATTAATTATACGTAAACGTAAGTATACATTTAAAACACACACGCATACAAAATGATCTTTTAAAATTTCCGTTATGATACGAAAGGTTATATTTTTCAATAGAATAATGCACGTATTATATATTTAATGACCTTTAAGAAAAATGATGTAAGAAAAATAAATCTGATGTGAAATGTTTTGTGGACACCGCATGACTTGTTTGTACGCCTATTAAATCATAGAGGAAAATGAGGTAAGCTGATGAACTTAAATTTCAAATATTTTTCCTCAATTCAGTAAGCGTTTTAAAATCCTATAACTTTGCAGTAAGATTTCTTTGAACTTTTGTGTTTCTTAAAAAAAAAAAATAATAAAAAATTTAAAGGATTTCATCGCCTCTTGGAAAATGGCGATTAAAAAAAAAAAAATTTAGCATCATCTTACCGCGGGGTTATTTTATTGGGGTAAGATGATGAACAGATTGTTATATAAAAGTTTATTTTCAAAAATGCGGAGAAACAATTTCACTTTGCTGGTTAATGAAAACGACACAAGATAACAGTAAAAACCAAACAAACAAACATATAAAGTTTTTGATTATATTCAATGCACAATGTTCGATATTTTCGATTTAAAGTTATTAAACAGTATCAAGCTTATCGTATCAGATACAATATTTTTAACACTAGGAGTTTTATTTTTTATTTTTATTTATTTATTTATTTTTTAAATGAGGAGAATACATAAGTTATCGTCATCGGGTAATTTCTTATGTTGAGGAGTCCAGAATTTACAAATTTATAAAAATATATTTGAGTCGCCACCACTCACAAAACGATCTCAAATTACATTACTTAATGGGCTTCAAAACCCAAAACTAGGGCCCTAGGAATTGCCTTACGTTAGGAAGTTTTGCCTTAGGAAGTTTACCCTACTTTCCCTACACATTTTTCATGCACATTTTAAAAGGTTTTTCAAACTTACTTAATTTGAAAGCGTATTTGAAAGTATATGTGATACTTTAATAACTTTAAAGTTTGACAATTTTTCGCCAAATATCGCAAATTGGGTACAATTTTGAATATTTATTTTTATCACAAAATGTGGCAATATTTCGCTCAGTGTCGTTAAGCGACAGTTGGCACGACTTAGGACATGGTCTAAGCCATGGCTGTTCATAGAATTTAATGTACCGAAAGTCTTGGGTGACCTCGTAACTATACTGCTCCGTAGATAGCAATAAAAAAAGCAGGGGCAAAACAAGATATTACTTCAACCATAAATATATTTCAACATTCTATGGCATATCTTTTTCGAGTTACGCGAGATACACACATACGTGCAGGCGTCCCGCTGTGACTTGTCAGAATAGATTCAGGGATTTCCGTCGAAATCTGAATACAGAAATTTTCGATATTACAATATCCTTTACTTCGCACCAGGAAGTAAAAACAGTTAAACAGCATTATCTTTTGCAATCTCGTTGGAGAATCTATCAGTGACGTACCTTGCTATTTATAACCGGCTGATGCTCGTTTTAATGTGGATCTGTGAATCAAAAACTATTTAAAGTATAAGCATTATACATAAATATCTAAAATTTGCAAAATTATCTCTTTTAAAATGAAGTATGCCTATGATGAAATTTTGAATTAAAAAAAAAAAATAAATCATGCGATTTAACCGTTTGTTGAAGTGCATGAGCAATTTCTTATATTCTTAATATTTTTCATTCTAGATCCCCCCCCCTTTCCATTTTTAATTTTGAGCCGAGGTTTAACCTGTTCGCTCCTGTCATCGAAAAGATGCGCTGACATGATTTCCTTTTGCAACGAGCTTGGCTTTCTAGTGGATCTTTGAATGATGGAAGTAAATAGCTCAAAAGTGGATTTAATCTTGAGAAAATAATTGGTTTTAAACACCTTAATAATCTTCTCTTTTACTTGTGCACTTGCGGAACCTATTTTCGACTGAAAACTACTTTATATTTTTGTCTTTTTCTCAAGACGTTCAGAGAGTTGGTTATTTACAAAAACAGGTTTGATTTTGGAGATTTATTTAAGAATTTGATAATATGAACTGCAGAACAAAGAACATTTTCCAGCGAACGTAAACAGATATTTTTAGGAATCGCATTATTTTATGGAGGGTTTTATCAAACAGAACAACTCAACTCAGGTACTTCAAGCGTAATGCAAGTGGTGGCACAATAAATCAAGTGGAGGTACTTGAATTACAATTCAAGACACTTACAGACTCAAAAAGAGACATGAGATAAAACAAAGAACATGGTTTCAAATGACAAATATCCTCAGCTATTATTATTTTTTTAAAGCTACGCAATCCTATTACACATAGAATTGTTTGATAAAGCAAAATACCTTTGATGCCATTTTTTTTTAAATAAGCAGCCTGCTGTAATTTTATTAAAATCTTTCTGTTTCCTGTTTGAGAAAACAAGAATACTCATAGAATGATATCATTATGTCTCTTTTCTCGTTGTATGACCTACCACAATAAATGATGAGAATTATGATATCTTCAAAGAAAAAACAGAAAAAACTGAAACATGCAATTTTTCGATATGAAGTACTTCAAAAGTTTTGCAGTGCAATTATATGTTTCTGAAAATTTCCTCTCATATTTATTATTATTATTAATTTCTTTTATCAGAAGGTTCCTTCTCAATCAATACTATATCTTTCCAGTAGCTGTTGAAATTCCGACTTTTTTTTTTATGAGTGCTGCTGTAAAAAGTCTTTCAATATACAGTAATACCTCGACCTACGCGAACCCGCAGTTACGCGATTTCCAAATTTCGTCAATTCTTCTTCTGCTTACTACCAAAATAAGTTCCGTTTACGATTTTAAAAATATTAATTTGCTATGCAAGCGCATTATATAAGATTTTATTAATCACTTTTTCTAAATTATTTTTTTCTTCAGTCTCCGTCAGCAGTTAAAAATAATTTGTATGTGTATATTTACTACGACAATTATATCGAAATTATACCACGACTTATGCGGTTATCGCTCGGTTCCACCTATCGCGTAAGTTCGGGGTATTACTGTACTTTGTTTCTTCTACAGACAGCCTGAGAACTAGATCTCTATTATGGAAAATAAAGAAAAGCCTTATCTCCTTTTTTCTTTTTCTTTTGGAAATAAAGCTCCACTTTATCTTACCGTGCGTACTTCATGGATCCTGATACAAAATAACAGGTATGTGCTAAAAAACTTTGGTCGCATCGGGTTAAAGCTAAATGATTTGAAGTTGATCTGGTTCAAACTACTTTTACGTCAACCAGTTTCTTTAACATGACTTTTATTTTATTCTAAAGAAGTGTCTCTACGTATCACCGTTTTCTTATCTGCCAAGTCATAATTCAAAGAGAAATAAAACGCCTAAGCTCATTACTCTACTTACTTTTTTTTTTCTTTTTAACAAAGATAATAAAATATATTTGCTAAGGAACACAGTAAGCATTAGAGATCTTTATAATAAATGGAAGAAAAATCTAAAAAAGTAAATTAAAGTAATATAAAAGTAATATAAAAGTAATATAAAGTAATATAAAAGTAAAAAAAAGTAATAAAAAAGTAAATTAAAAGAATTTTTAAAAATTTGTTTTCTTCCCACGCCAACATGAACGAAAAACGTTTTTGAGCTTAAACAAAATGTAACGAAAAAAAAAAAAAAAAACGTTTTATAATGATATTTTACTTTAAAGATTTTGATATTTAATTTTGAATGCATAATTTTTAACAAGATTATTTGGAATTGGAAACACGGGATGCGATGGATTTATACTTTCTAATAAGATTATTTGGAACTGGAAGCATGGGATGTAATGTATTCGTAATTTCTAATAAGATTATTTGGAATTAGAAACATGGGATGTAAAGGATTTATAAATTATTCCTTCACGCTACTTCCCCCCCCCCCCTGTTCTTTCTTCTCTTACTCTCTGTTTGGTTATTTGATTTGGATTTTAACGTTGCAGTCGAAATTTTCTTGACTATCGATAGACATAGCGATGAGGGTTGGCATCATTCAAAAGTTCCCTCC